>NTHP01000022.1:265650-329748 GCA_003416845.1 Oplegnathus fasciatus
AACAGCACTTATCATTGATGCCACTTAGGTACTTCCGGGTCATTTCACAAAAAAGACTATTCGACCGCAGCACAGGACCCTGAAACTGAAGCAGCTAAAAAGCCATCATTAGTTTTATTATTTACACCTGTGCTTTTCCTACTGTGAAAAAGGCCTATTGATTTATTGGCCACTTGAGGGCACTGCACCAAGTTGTAAACACAATATTGACATATCGACACCTTATAGGCTAAAGTTGATATGGTGAATGCAGACACATAGCAACAATAATGAATGTAAATCCATATTAATTCTCATTTTAGTCCTGCTATGGACCAACTCCTGGTACATATCTGTCTTTTGAGCTGCTAAATGCTCCACTGTGTTCACCAGCTAATCACTAACTTTGTCTATCTACTGCACAGTTGGTTTTTAGAGCTTTTCCACTGAAAACAGCTGCCTTATGAAGCTGACACAAACACTTTAACTATAATGAGTTGGGTGATAATTCTCTGTGGATTTGTCACTATAAGTGAACTTTCACATTACACATAGTCATTTGATCCACGGTTAATATAAAAATATTGATTATAGCAGCTTTAAAATGGCAGTTTCTTACTGGCACATACACATTTAAATGAATCAACAGTCCTGGCCTGTTCTGTGACATCCCCGACGTGTTGGCCCACAATGCCTTTGCAGTGCAGGGTGAATTAGACCCAGCTTGAACTAAGGGAAGCTCCTTATGAAGATGATCTTGCTCAAAGATGACACCACCTTCCCACACACACCAGCCTCGGCTCTGCCTCTGCAACGGCACCATTCGTCAAAAGAAAAGAGAAACGTAAAGATGGCAGCTCTGCCCGCCAAGAAATTTGAAACCAACATCATGTGCCACAAATACAACAAGTTCATTCGCAAAGTGCATGTCAAGACTACCACATACGGCAACTCATGTCCACACACACACACACACACACACACACACACTTGCAGGAATACCATAAAATTGTGCTGCTCCATATTCTACAACTGGAAATTAAATTGGACTTTTATGTTTACGTTTATGTTATATTATAACCGTTCTAGAGATTTAGTGATGGATGTTTAGAATGAATGTTCATATTAAAACAAGCATACAAATTATACATTATAATGTCTTATTATTCTTTTATCAGGGTGGACAATTTCGACTGGAACAATGGTTGACCATGTTGAACAAAACATGAAGTTGAAACACTTTGGCTGTTCAATTGTTACAATACAGATTCTTAAATTAATAATGGCAACAAATCAAATAGAGAGCAGAGACAAAAGCTTACAAATGTTTATGAAGCATGCACAGTCCACATCCACAGAGTATCCATGTTCTTTTCTGATGTAGGATCATCTCCGCTTAACTGGCTCGCCCACTAAAAATTTGGTGTCGCCAGTAATGTGCTCTTCCTGGCTTAGCTTGGATAATCCTGTAACTCTATATAGAACTGAAATGTGGAGACTTTGAGGAAAACAGCTCCACGAGGGTTAGTTTCAGTCTCGACAGCCTAAAAGCAGTCCAGGTCCACCACCAATCCTTTAAGAGATTATGAGCTTCAGAGTGACAGCAGGCATGTTTTTTTGTTACAAGTTTACAGCTGCCACTGACCTTTGCCAAAACATCTTTCTCAGGTTGTCAGCAGCCTTAGTTATTATCAGTTTGGTGTTTTTCTGAACTATTTGAAGTCACTCGCACTGTAATTGACCATTCACTAAACCCCGCCTCTGAACAGCGATTGTCCAGTCATAGTTTAGCAACCATAACAAGGCATAGCAGGCCTGTCAAGCTTTGGGTTTCTCCACATGCCGAAAATGTGTGCACAGGGATCTAGAAATACTCAAATAGTATACAAATACTTTGGAGGGTGGTGTTATAAAACCAAAAACACAAGTGTGTTTGTCTGCTCTAAGGTAAGCTGCAAATGTTGCAGTGGCATGTCCAGCTAACTACTGATGCTTACTACCTACAGGAGTAACCTAGCATTACTTCCAAAGGCAGACTGGAATATGTTGTGCTCGAGCAAAGGTGCTAGTACATGGAAGTCTAACAGCTCTGTCCTGCTCTTTATTAAATATGCAATTAAGCATCCCCAGCCAAACACGTATTAGATGGTGTTACATTACTGTTTGAAATAAGGATAACCTCTGTGTTGCTTGTCCAAGTATGTTTTTCTGTACCAAGTATCCAAACCATCCAAGGGTTATGTTAGAATTAATAAAATTTAATAACATCTTAATTTATAATACTCTACTATAATAATACTAACCAAGTAGCTCTGCCCAGCAATACAATGCATATACAGTAAACCACGTCTGTGTTGCCATCATGTGCATGTTCAAGACACTTCTACAGCGCCCTTGTTTTAAAACAAATGAGCAGGAAACCTTCAAAAGTCAATTGGAAACAGTTTTTCAACCAACTTACTAGTAATTTATGCTACATAGCTGCAGCTTATAAAATCAGTCCTTGGTCGCTGGCAAGGAATAAGAGAAGCCTGCTTTTGTTTGCTTCTGTGTGAAATGAAAGACGTTGTTTAAAAGATTACTGCGAATTTTGAGTGGTAAGTCTGCAACCGCTGTAAACTGCACATGTACCATGCTTTCCCTTAAAAGCAGTATGGATCTTCAATTTTATTTGAATATCTAGAACATACAGAAGGCGGTTGTTGGTGAGGATCATTACAAATCAAGCATATTGTGATACTGTGTAGAGTACTACAAGAGTTATTTCAATTTTATCATTTTCACACCTAAGCCTATATAATGACAATAACACTTTCTCACATGATATTTCCCTTCCGCTTTAAATACCTTCAGGTGAGATTTCACTGTGTGCTTGAGAACAGTCTGGCACTATTTACTGTCTTTGCTTCTGTTCTGTCAGGCAAGTTATGAAAAAAAAAAATCTTGCTGCTGAATTGTTGTTTTGTATGGCTTCACAGTCGCACCTCCTACACATTTCACAGAAACGGTGCGTGTTGATTCAATTAAGAAATTAATAGCTACCACTGCATCGACAGTATCTATCACTTATCTATTATTTCTCTTCAACACAAATGAGAGTTGAAGTCTGTCTAACTAGCATTCTGCACATCAAAAACTGGCGACAAATAATAATAAGGAATTGAAATTTCATCAACAATGTACAAATAGTTTTGATCACAGCAGGGTGGTTGCCAGTTAGTGTGACATAGAGGCAAGCTCCCCAACTGGCTGGCCATCCATGACAAGTACAATCTGTTTATTTTCACCATTGACAATTGGATGAGAAAATCAATACCGCAGGGTGAAACAGCTCACCTGGCTGTGTCTAAACCTGGGATTGAACTAACAAAATGTAACATGTTTGTGAGAACTGGTTGGCGGATTTTGTTGCCTTCGGACAAGATTAGGCTAGCTGTTTCCCTCTGCTTCCAGTCTTTTTGCTAAGCAAAGCTAACCGGCTGCTGGCTGTGGCCGTATATTTTAACAGAAGGTTATCAGAGTGGTACCAATCTTCTCATCCAGCTCTCACCATGAGGGCAAATAAGCATTTTTCCCAAAAAGGTCGAACTATTCCTTTAAGATTGTTTTAATTTTACCACCTGTCAACAGCCATTATTTTGTATCTAATTTAGAGCTGGTGCTTTGCTGACAGAATAGTTTACTACCCTTTTGAGATACAGGTCGGATGCAGTATTCAGCCACACAGACCGCTGACATATTCTCTGTATAGCTTGTTGCCTGCTACCTGCAGAATTTTACCAAATAACCTTTACAAAAAAGACAAACCGGTGCAGCGTGCACCCGGTCACACCTTGCTCACTTTTTCTGCTGCTTGTTTTGTCTCGGGATTAACTTTTGACTGTAGAGGGTGAAGAATCTAAATTGGCTCTTAGTGACCCCTTTCAGTCCCCTTAGACAATGTATTGACTTTCTGCGTCAAGGTACCCAAACCCTGTGCTTTAAGGTTCACAGGAAGAGAAAAAAAATCAATCCATCTCTGAATCTGTGTATTTGAAAACAAGGATTCAGGAAATACACCTTGAATAACCTTTGCTTTATTATATGAGTCAGGAATTCAGGTCTCGAGTTACAGCTGAGTTGAGGAGTAAAGCTGCACATTATTGTTAAACATGTTATTTCCATATTTAGTCAGACAGCACAGTTCAGTTCTTGATATAGCATAATCATATGAACAACACACACACACACAGACACTCACAAACAAACAGAAGCCTGAAACCTCGCCCTAATCATCATCAGACCTTGTGGAAGACGAAATTCCGGCAGTGTGATATTTGACCCAGGTGCTCCATGTCTGTTCTGTTGTGTGACCAGGTTAACTAATGGACTAGCTAATCAAAGGGTGTTGGTCATGTCTGTCTCACCTTTGTCAATAGATAAGTGTTGACCTCTCAACTACACCTGCCCCCTTGTCCCCTCCCACAACGCAGACACAGGAGCCCACCACACTCCCATTCAAAACAAACCAGGACTAATCAGCACCTCCAGCCAGCTGGAATGTCCCCAGTTTCTATAGAAGTAGAGGCTTAGAGAAAAAACAGACAGGTATTCTGAACAGAAAACAAGCCCAGACTCATTCACTGATGAGGCTGCAGTGCACCATTATAAAAAAAAAAATGGGAGTGTTTTGGGAGCTTTTGTATTTGTAGTCTCACTGAGAGAACACGCTCTTGGCAGAGGAAATGTTGCAAATTCTGCAAAATGTGACTACTAATGAAGCCAAAGATAATGAAACAATGCCTCTTATTGCAGCTTAATGTGTTTAATCCCCATGGCAACAGGAGTGGTGTGTTTTCTTGATGGTTTCGGACACTTCAGAAAGAGAACTGATCCGGTGTTTGTGGTGTCGTGCACCGCAGTGACGGACTGACTAGCCATTCATGCTCCAGTAATATTCAGATAAGACACAATGTTGCAGCAAAACGGAATGTTTTCAATGAATCCCGCTGCGATGCCATCCCTCCACTGTTATTACCGCAAGTTCCATTACACCATGTCAGTGAGAGAAGTACATAAACACAGGGTACTGACAGACCCCCTGTCTCACACATGAATGGAAGAATTATCCAGCTCCCTCCTGCCCCAACACATTCATTTGGGGAAGCAACTTTTGACATGTTGCACACAGTGCTTCATTTAAGAACTATTTTTAAAGCATTTAAAGCATTTATGATGTTCAGTCACTCAGAAGTGGCCACTAGATGGTACTGGACCCATCCTAAATTTGTGTTTACACCTTTGTGTTGACACCTTTTACTTAAAGTGGCTATAATCAATATTTTAATATTGACTAAAATGACTGTGTGTAATGTGAGAGTGTTCGCTGGTGGTGACAAACCCACAGAGAATTATCACCCAACTCTGCAGTTCCTGTCAGCTCTACAGAGCTTCACAGCTTCCTTCAGCTCATTATTTTGTTGTTTTTTTGCTCACGTCTTTACTGTTTGTTTGTTTTTTTGATAGTACATATTTTTTATTGTATGCTTTATAGTGTCATTTTTGGCCCCAGCAGGCAGCTGTTCTCCACAAAAAGGCCCACGGTACAGTACACTACCTGCCCAGCACCAAACAGCAGACAGACACACTTAGCGACTAGCTGGTAAACATAGTGGAGCATTCAGCAGCTGGAGAGCCAGACATTTTCCTCAGGGTGTGGTGGAGACCAAAACAGAGCTAAAAGGAGAGCGAAATATGGCTCCAAATGAATGATAATGTCGCTCCATAACTGATGGAAGTGTAAATAAGTAACTGTTTGCTAACAAGTTCATCATATAAACTTAAAAGGTGATGATATAAAAGTATTCCATTACAAAAGTAAGTAAATACTCATTAGGCAGCAGAATCAGAGTGTTATGTATTCATTTAATATCACTGATGCTTCAGTGTATAAACAACATCTTAATGTTTTATCTGGCTGAAAATCTTGATCTTTAAAGTAACTTGTCAAAACTACAATATGTAATAAAGTAGAAGTATAAAGTATTATAAAACACCTCAAAATGTACTTAAATGCAGTTCTTGTGTGAATGTACTTGTTACTTTCCACTTCTGCTCAATAGCAAGGATCTAGTTCAGGACGCAAAATGTAATCTGCTACAGTTAGAGAGTCAGTCAGTGAAAGCCTTTGATCGACTGCCTGTTGACATTCATTCACATTAACAATATTTGCTAAGAAACACCATGAAAGAGGATCACTGGGCATCCAGAAGACAACGAAAGACTGGAATTTTCCGAGGTCAGGACATAAAGAGTTCACTGAAACTACTTAAAAGCGTTAACTTTCAAGCTCTCTTCATTCAGTGTTGTTTGATCAATTTTAATGACAACTGAAGTGATTTCAAAAAATTGCAGAAATGTTGGACATTCGGGGTAAATGCATCTCCTGGCTGCTACCAATAGCTGAAATTGTGGAATTTGATTATGACTCAGACTTTATTTTTTATTTATTTTTTATTTTTTTACAGTGACAGTGATTCTCAATAAGACCTAATCACATTGCACCGTATTTGTCTAGAGCTCACACAAATCATATTCACACAGGGCCTCCGTTATTTTCCATGGGAGAGACAGCCCATTTGTATTCTGGGTGTGTCATCTTGAATCTGCATCCAAATGGGGAATGAAATATTTATGCTGCAAAATGATGGCACTCTTCATTGTCAAATTGCTTGAACATAAAAGTGCATTAGAAGGTAGGTGCATTCCTGCCCAGGCAAGTCAGAACATAATCAGCCAATGAGGCATCAGAGAGAGAGAGAGAGAGAGAGAGAGAGAGAGAGAGAGAGAAAGAGATGAGGGGAGTATCAAGGTAGAGAGACAACCTCTGGGCGGCCTCGGGCTGTAGAGCCTGCAGACAAGGCCGACACCCAGGAATCTCACACAATAACATTCAAATTGCAAAAAAGAAAAGCCTCTGAAGCAAATACCATCATTTAAAAATGAAAGCTCTTTTGTTTCATTATTCAAGATGGGATTATTGTATACATTTGTTCTGAGGTACATCTTTTTTTTAATGAAGCCTGGGAGCAGAAGATGCAGAACATAAATATGAAGCAACGATACCACCTACAATTAAGTGTGCTCATAATGCAGTATGTTTCAATGTATATATGTACATGAATAAACAATAAGCATCTGTAACAGCTGTGATGTGTTTATGTAACATTTACGTGTCATTAGTGAACAAATTTCTGAATTAGTGTTATAGCCTAACATACTGTAATTTGCATCTTAATTAAGATGCAGATTGATGCAAATGTCTGCAGTGGTAATACACTCCTACATCACAATGCAGTTTTGCCTTTTATCTTGGAAATTAAGTATGATTTAAATGATCTATTTTGTTTGTAAAAGTTGCTTTTTCTGAATCAATTCAACTGAATGGCACAAGTGCAAAGTAGTCCTAACCCCAAATTATTTTGTAGCCCTTTTATTTTGAAATTTAATTTGGGCCCTTTTTTAACCACAAAGCTGCTTTTAGTGAATATTGTTCAGGTATGAATGTAATAGAAAACATGTCATGTTAATGTTGTGAATTATGTCAAATACAGTACTGTTTCCCACATGTTGGCTCTGCTATGTTTTTATAGAATCTACTGATCACGGGGGGGGTTTAAATACAATCTATAAGTAGTGATAATAGTGATATAATATCACATTGTTTGAGAGTAATGGTACTTTTTCACACTAACATGTGCATGTGCCATCACAGAGGCTTTCCACAAATGTGAATTCTGTGTTGAAGTTCACATTCCTCACAGTGACGTGTTTCAACGGAGCCTTCACTCTGTGTGCTGCCCTCGGGGAGTGTAGTGCTGAAATCCAGCACCTCTTCATTCAACAAATCTCTCTGTCTAAGGGTCACCGCTCACCCCAAAACATCTTTGAATGACTGTGTTTCTTAAGCAGTATACTTGCTCGTCCATTCCAGCAAAAGATGGAGGATGCAGGTTTTAAGAAACCCCAGGTCTGAATGCACTGTTGACCAAACTGTCAGCTTTGAGGAATGTCTCCTGCTGGGACAAAAATACAAGTTTAAGCTCAAAAACGGCAGTTTTAAATCGTTATATTCTGAACAATAGAACCCTCTGGGGTAACCTGGCTTTGATACATTAAGCGAACAGAAAGACATTGAAGAGATTATTTTCCAGAAACCCTAATGGGTATATTAAGTGTATAAAACATATAAAACCGAAATCATGTAAGACCAGATCTCATCTGAAGCATAGTCATAAACCAGCAGCCATCAAATCTACTCTGCAGAGCTTGTTAAACAGGCTAACACACTTTGTGGACTGCTTGTTGTCATTCAGTACTTGATGTTTATATTTTTGTAATATTGTTCTAGTAATCTCAATATAAGAAATCGTGTAAACACAATGCTTTTGTGGATAGGAGTTGCTGTTTAGCACCAGGGCTTTTTGATCTCATCCGAGGTAACTCCCCAAAAAACAGCACACACCTTTGTCAGAGACTTCAAGGAGACATCGGTTGATGCATTTGATGCATGCTGATACATGCTGCCGGTATGGTAAAATCTAGCTGTGTAAAGACAAGAAATAGGTTTTATTTATTTGCATGTACATTTTAAACTAAGCAACACTATTGGTTCAGACACTTCACAGTGCGAGGCAACAGGGCCAGTGGAACTAAAAGAAATTCTCCTGCAAAGTCTTTCTCCGTGTGGTTAGTAAGCCAGACGCGGGGCTGCCTCCGAGCAGAGTGTTTTTAGAGGCTCGTTTTTCAGCTGTCACCTTCCAGAGGTCCAAAAGATTACCTCGAACAAGTCACACTGTCCAGAGCTATCTGGCCCACACAGAATACAGAGGTAAAGCACTGTCTGTCTCTAGAGAACAACAGCTCATAACTCAAAGATATTGGTGTCCTTGTCAATGAAATCACATATAAAGAAGATTGGGCTCAAATGAATGTGCTCTCGAGAGAAATATCTTGTCAGGTGAGGCTTGGTGCAGCTCTCTACCTCAGGAATGTGTCCTCCCAACCCACCCACCCACCCCCCACCAACCCTGCCATTGTGAGGGGAAGGAATGCTTTTCAAAAAGTCGCTCCTTTCACAGTGAGGGATGTCGGGTGTCGCCCAATTTTTCATTTAAGGTTGAAAGGAGGATACTTGCAGCTGGAGAACAGAGCTGCAAAGTTTCTTGTTAATAATATGTATGTATGAACAGTATGTGTTTGGGGGTTTTTTTCTGCCAGAAAACAAAGTATACTATCTATTGTACAGATGTTAGTTCAGTTAACCACACAAGTTGTTTTGATAATATATTAGAATGTGGATTATAATGATTTTAGGGCTGAATTATGCTCGGGAGGTAGAAATACAGCTATTTAACTAACAGCAAAGGCTTTCTTTTTTTTCTTGTCACAGTTTCAAATTACCATTCGAATATTTTTATGAAAATGGGTTTGAAGGGCTTCTGAAATGCTTCAGAGATGCTCTGGCCTAATGAAGAATGTGGTTTACTCTAGAGGGTGAGACAAATGAGCAAATTACAGCAGAGACTCATCAAATAATGAACATGAGGCCCTTATTAGATGAATATTACATGAAATTCCTTTATTTCATTTGTAAGTTTATGCCTTCCTTGGAGTTTTCTTCCAAAGCCTTTGAAGTGGATAAGATGTTGTGTCTGTTAGTAAGAGATTTTTTAAAAAATGACGATTTTACTAAAACTGCTGTATGGTCACAGCAGTTTTGGGAATACTACCTTTACTTTGATTCCAGTTTCTATGCTTATTATTTCTTTTCCTTAATTCTTGGCAATAAAGCCACGCCACATGGCAGGGTGTGGCGGCTTTTTATGGCTGAAAAATGGGTGGTCCTACTCAGGTGCTTGTCTCTTATTGGTCGCCACAATCCTCTAAAACACCAATACCTGAATCAGGTAGAGAAAAAAGTCAGAGAGAGAGACAGACAGCACATTGTCAGTTGCACCTTCAGTCCCTCTTGAAGACTGCTTTGAGCATTTTTGTAGTTTGATTTGTATCGCATTCACAGAGTCGCTGGGGAACTAAAGGGGCAAATAAGGTGAGTAATGCATTTTAAGCAAGGTAAGGCATTCATCTATGCACAGAAAAAGCTGAAAGTCTAATCTTGCAAATACTTCAGACAGCAGATTTGTCTAGAGCTACAACTATAACCAATACTCTGTTACAAAAGTCCTTGTGGTAAATTTATTAAGATGATAAGACCACCTGGAGAAATCATATGCTTGGAAGCAGCATTTGTATTAAGATTCAGCAGGACCAACAGAGATTTATGGGCGTAGGTGGGTAGCAGTTGAGTGAAAAAGTGTGCGAGTCTAAGTGCATAAAAGAGGGGAAAGTATGACTATCAGAAAGCTTCAGGTGTGGGGAGAGAGTGATGTGTTGAGTTGGTGTTGTGTTTCCCTAGGAGCGTGACTCTGAGGCGGAAAGATAGTGAGGCTGGCCACGGTGTCTGGTGGCAGTGGTGGGCTCGAGGAGGGCTGTGGTGGGGTTGCATCACCGATGACTAAACAGTCATTCAGCTCAGGCCTGTGATAACGTGCCAGAGCCCAGGATTTCAACAGCAGCCTGACACCCTGGAGCCACAGAGCAGGGCAGGCCTGGTCTCGCTCAGGCTCAGGCTCAAACTTAAACTCAAGAAAAGGGAGAGGCCGACATCCAATTCCTGCTGCACTCATTGCCACCCCCTCAACCTCGGAGGCTTCCTCATAAATCACACAGCCCCAATCGCCTGCTCTGCACCAGGTGTCAGGGTTGGCCTCCATCCTGAAGCTTAACATTGAAAGTAAAGCTTAAGCCCTCAGAGATCAAGCAATAAACACACTTATTGTGGTGCATCACTTTGGGAAAACTGCGATGAATCAGAAACGATCTCAGAAATCTCAGATTGGAAATGAACAAGGCTGGGTTATGTATATTTGTGTCTTATATTTCAGACCCTTTCTGCAAGAATATTCCATGTGTCCTATCCTTCATTCCACCGGAGTCTGTATCTGTACTTAACCAGATTTCAGTGGTGTGAAGTGTAAGAGACATGGGGATACGGCTTCACAAGCTAACACTCACAATACCAGAAGGCATCCAAATCAGAAGTCAAAGAAATAACTCAATTTGTTCCATTTTGACTGCTTTTTGAATGCTTTAAATATTTTTCTTGTCAGATCATACTGTTTATGATATGGTACTGTAGTGTATTGTATGTATTTTTCCTGGCACATATAGTACAAAGTACGTTATGCATGTATTTTCACCAAAAGATACTGTGAGCAACTCAATAATATGAATAAATTCCTTGACCTTGTATCCAGTGTTTCTTTTTTCTCTACAAGTGCAACATCTCAAATCATTGCAGAGCCATTATACCACCCACACCCAACTTTCTGTGGTTCTCAGCCCCACAGCATGATTTTTTTTCATTAGCCAACATGGAGAATTTGAGACTCAGCCCACACAAACAACCTTTACTGTTTGGCAAATGAAGCTTATTAACAATTTAAAACATGCCCTCACTGTTGCCCACACAATAATGTCATTAAACATGTTTCTCCCTGCTATAGATGCATCTCAACTACTCCCAGCACACTTCTCTCCAGTAGTGCACATCAAAGGCAAAGATAAACATAATACTCTTCGCTGTTTTACTTTTCCATATTTCAATATTACAATTTTATTTTCTACTCCACAATACATGCATTACCCTCTTTGTAATGCCAGTGATTCAGAATCCATATGTAGGCAAGGCTTTGTAGTCCTTGTAAAGCTAACTGCAGGGTTTTTCAACCAGACCTGGTCTGGATGAAGCTTTAAAGTTCAATAGAATTTTAAATAGAACAGAGCGTTGCATCTAGAGGTTTGTGAGCCCCTTCACTGCCGGGGTCTGTTTTGTTTTGGCTCCTGACAATCAATCTCCTTTGGAGATTTTTTAAAATGTGAAATAATAATAATAATACCGCAGAGCAAAGCAACATGTTTTTGGCCCATGGTTATGCATGTGGGTACACTCATATAAATATAAATGCACCCTTCAAGTCTCACTGGCATGGAATGGATTTTTCCCCCAATGGCCTCCAAATGTGTTTTAGTTACTTAACAATGTCAGGCTTTTAAGTGTGTAGCTGCAAGCAATGTTAGTCTCTCAGACAACACAACAGTTAGGAGTAGAGACAATGTGCAAACCGAGATACTCAGAAGATGCCCAATATATGTTGTGTGGCCTGGTTAACTTGCAACAGATGTGTATGTCACACCATGAACTCAGCTGTATGACGTAAAACAATTGTCACACGCATTGATATAATAAGTCTTTGCAGTACATATCACCTGATATTTACATCTGTTTCATAAATATCTCACAATATTCATCACAGTTTTAAAAACTTTGTAATGTGATGTCAATTTTCAGAAGATTAATCAATGGCAATTTTGATAATGTATTGTTTAAGTCATTTATCAAGTAAAAATTCCAAACATTAGCCTGCTTTAGGTTCTCCAGTGTGAGGATTTGTTGCTTTTGACCATCTCATATTCTAAATTGAACATATTGGCTAAGTAAGCAGTTTGACACATTAAGGGTTCTGAACTTGTAATGGGGTTTTGTTTTCATTTCGGACATTTTATAGACTAAAAAATTACTTGACTAATCAAAACATGGTTGATTAATTAGTGTTTCTGATTTCTGATAGCCTTGCACCTACGTGATGTGTGTATAATCCTTCGAGAAAATAATTGTTGCAACCCTCCAGTAAGTTTTACCAAATGTTCTGATGCTTCTCCTATCACTTACACATTGGGGGAAAATGCACCCATAAACATATTCTCAATGGCATAAATAACTTTTGCATGATGATTGGCTGTAACAAAAAAGACAAAGAATGCTGCTCCTTCAGTTGTGCTGTTTAAAATTCAACAAATTCTAGATCACTCTTTGAAAATAAACTTCATATATTGTCAGCAGCATGCATTGAGTTACTTTAGCTAATATGAACGTCTGGAAATTATGCCCCTTCTTCGTCTGTCTGCTTCTGCGTTCAACGCTGGGAGAGGACACAGGTGAGAGCTAATGTTCCCACAGCAGGTGCAGTTACATCAGCAGCCAGCCATGTTACAAGAATTCAACTGAAAAAAGTACACAGTGAGACTGGATTTGCTGATTGCTCTGTTCTCTGTTGTGAAATGTTGATTATTCAGTTTCTATTCTCTGCAGCTGAGGAGGATAATATGACAGTTTCCCACCGCACAAGCAGCACATGTTAATTGAGGGCGCAAGCACGCTGCAGAAATGTTGTGTTGTGTCAGCATCAACGCTTCATTAACTGGAATTTACAGTGTCCTGAATGGTCATGCCTTCATATCTTATTGTGATGTGCGTGTTGCGTCTGTTTTAGTGGCGGAAGACATCAGTGTCCATCAGCTGGAGCGTTTAGTGGAGTTGCTGACGTCTAAGGAGTGCGAGGACCTTCTGCTCGCCCTCTCTCACCCGGAGGAGAACATCTTCCAGCACCTTGAGCGCCTCTCGCCAGAAAAAAATCAATTAGATCTCAAGCCTCGAGCAAAGAAAGACAGCTCTTCTGCTGTGGGTTAGTACTCATCATCATCTGAAACACACCTGAGACCTCTGGCACTAATATATACATTAAAGGATAGGTTCACATTTTTTCAAGCCTATATTAAAACAATACTTACAGTATATGCCCTTATATATGGCCCTGAAGAGATCCCTTCTTAAAGCAATGATGGGGTCCACAGTCTTCCTTCTGTGCAAAAATGTAATGTTCAGCTGAAGCTATTATGAGGCCTCAACAGTCTGTGTCAGATAAATGAAGTGGGTATTTTTCAAAAGATGCAAAATTTCCTCTTTGTGCTACTATCCCTTCACTGCAGCTCAGCGAGGAAATGCTGTGTGGCAAAACACAAAGAGGAAAAAAAGATTGTAACTTTAAAACAGCAACCAATAAATCTTTCAACATACATGTGGGTATTGTTTTAAAATACACTGGATAGGAAATTGTGAGGCTATCCTTTAAGAGTTACGCGCTGCAATAAGGTAGAAATGAAGAGACGTAGTCCACCCCGAGACCTGTCGGTTTCTCACACGTCCAGCTCAGCTTGGGGAGTTTCTGGCAGCAAGCTGACTGTCAGAGACCTGTCTGTCTGAGGGCCATATGTTTTGTGTTTACTAGATAGTGAAGATCAGTGCCGGACGGCCCTGACAGACTGGCTGCTGAGGTACGGCGAGCAGACCTACTACGACAGGCTTTCTCGCGCCTTGCAGCACATCGGCAGAACAGACATTGCCATTGGTGAGAAACAAGTGGAGACGGAAAGAACACGTGCCTCCTGTAGCACTGATGTCTTTTTAAATAGAATCATTCTGTGTGGTGCAACTAATGTAATGGGTTTCAAATCAAAATAATTCACTTTTTATGTACAGTAGAGTGTTGTTGATTGCAGACATCTCAGCATGTCTCTTGACAAAAGGAAACTGGAACAAAGTCTCATTTGGGTGCATGGCGGTGTATTTTCAAAAAATTGGTTTATTTCAGTCAAGAAGGCCTCCTCAGGACTTTAACAACACTGCATAATTGCTTCATTACTTTGAGATTCATTTTAATTGGAACTTCAAAAGTGGCATATTTTGCACACTGCCAGTCTCTGGCATGTGTTGCAGTCCAGTGTACACACAACTCCACAGCCGAGTGGCGTTGGATAGAAGGAGGTGTAAATGATCTGACAGAGGACTCAGTGGAGCTGACACCAGCCACGGAACAAACCATCTGCTCCTTTCATCAGCAGCTTTGGAGTAAAAAAAAAGACAAGGAGACGATGGGAAGAGATGAGTTATAAGACATGGGGGGGCAGTGGTGGCTTTGATGAAAAAGACTGTGTGGATGCAGAATGCAGCAATTATCGTACACTTGATTGCAGTTCTGAAGAGATCTACTCATACGTAGAAACCTGAGTGGTTCATTTTGTTTTATTCTGAACTGAAGGACAACAGTTGCTCTCCTGCCAGAACTAATTATGTTCGGGGCAAGAAAACAACAATTAAATTCAAATTTACAATCTCTCATAGGATGAAATACATACACTTTTAGCACTTGAAGTGACGGAGAAATACTTGTAGATTGGCCCTGTGTTTTTTGTTTTGACAGAAGTGGGGAAGAACATCAACCAGGACAAAGCCTTGAGCCTGAAACGCTACGTGGAAGATTACCATAAATATGTCTCTGCTTTAAACTTCCCACTGGTACAATCGGTCACAAAGGACCACAAACATGAAGACCAGAGGGTGAGGACAAGAAAAGGTAACTTATCCTGAAACTTGAAAGAGTCAGATTAGTTTGGGATGCTATAGTATAGAATTAGTGATGGAGAACCGAGTCTTAACATGTGTGGGCTCAAATATCTTCGGCTATTGATGTCAAGAGGAGATTTTTGGGTTATCCCTCTGGAGACTGTCTGAATGGCAAACGATATAATGTTTCACTGAACCCTGAATCTATTAAGTGTTTAGATGAGATGCCGGATTAGATTTGGTGGCCGTGGGCATGCTTCCAACTCATTACTTCTCAACATCAACACTCTCACTGTATGAGGAGTATTTCCCAGGATACCTAGAAATTCAAAAATGTAATTATCACCTGTCCATTTTTTTGAAATTCTCCCGGTGCTCAAGTTAAAACTTGACAAAAATGCTCCCACAGTCCTTTGAGATGGTAAGTGTATCTGTCCTGTTTGTGCTGTGTGTGTGTGTGTATGCGTGTGTGTGTTAGTAAGGGATCTGACATGGCGTGACCTGGATCTGGTCGTGGAGCGGGCTCCTGTCCCTCTGTACCAGAAGGGGCCTTTGGATGTAGCTCTGCCGCTCTTGTATGGCATCCTGCTGGGCTTCGGAGGTACCTTGCTCGCAGGCGTCTCTATACTTCTCATTATCATCCACATCTCTCGTAGAAACCAGCAGGGCCATCACCCCAGGTTCACCAGCAGCCCCAGCAGCAAGCTAATGGTTGGAGATGTAATGTTGGAAGATGCAGCTTCTGGGAGGACAGAGGCTGCAAAAAAGTTTAAATTGTCTAGGAACCCATAAAGTCGGCATCACGCCCAACATTTAATACATGTACAACTAGCTTACATGCATAAATAAAGGAAAAATAGATCATTTTGTCTTCTTTCTATGTGTTTTTCAGATAAGTCTCTTTTATGGAAGATTTAAAGTGCCAAAATCTTCCGATCTCTTTGTCCACAATGATCAGCAGAACCAATACAGAAACTCACTATCGATTCCACCACACCACAACTAATTATGACAAATTTGACAAGAATAATTCAGTTTCAGATAAAGTAATTATCCATGCTGTGTATTGCTAGACTGGTAAGCATTATTGTCTTGCCAGTGGGTAGCTGACTAGTGGTGTGACAGATGCGTTGGAACCCAGCCCTCACACCAAAGGTTGTTCCGGTGTTACTGTGATAGTGATGCCACTTTCCATTTCCCCTCCAAGTGACGGCAATGTGCCCGTCTGGCATCGAAGAACAACTAATTATCCAGCCTGGCGCCTGCTTCCCCCGGAGCCTGCCGATACCTCCACAGGCAATCCAAAAGACTAATAACAATGACAATGCTAGCAGACAATGGAGCACTCTTGGTTGTGATGGCAGCTTCTGGCGGGTGACAGAAGCCAAATAGAAAACACAGGGCTATATTTTTTGAACGTGTGAAGTGGCGAGGATTGTTAGCAGGCTGAAATAACTTGATATATGAGATGCTGCAGCGAAGTAGGTCCAGCAACTGGCATCGTAAAACCAAACAATAAAAATGTCCATATTAGAAGATTCAAATTAACTTTGTTGACATGTGCAAGTTTTAATTAAGAAAATCATTTGCTCACAACGAGACTATTTTCACATACTCTGCTGAGTATGTTTCATAATAGCAAGATAGAAAACACGCTCGTGGCACTGGGGTACTTTCTAGCTTCTTGTTCCCAGTTTCTTGCGCTATCCCTACTTTCTTCTTCGTAATTGAACTAATTACTTCATTATACAAATCTGGCCTAATGTGCTTCAGGAGGCAGACAGCTTGGATTAACAGTGGCACTAAGCAGCAATTACAGACAATTAGTTCATAAATCAACATTTAAACAAATTACGATGCCAAGCAAAACTGTATGAGCAACGCACTAACAGGCCAAAAGGGCATGGATTTGAATTTTGACTTATTACCTAAGTAATGGGACACATACTGCCTGTTGTTCTTCTTCTATGTTTATATAAATTTTATACTAAATGCTCTTTTTGCATTAGAATTGTCTTCATAATCTAATAATCTAATGCACAATACTTGATTTGAATTTTGAAGAAACCCGTTTTTACATATTTGGCACATAAAGCAAAACCTATAATATATTGTAATGACATTTTGTAAGAGTTTGTCTTCCTCTCCGTGTCTCTTTAGGACAACATTGTGTTTCACCTTCATCACTAAGCTTCCCAGGTGGCACAGCAGAACTCTTCACAACAAAACTTCCTCTGTCCTTCAGTTTTCCCCTGCTGGCTGTTAGGATCCTGCAGGTGCTGACTATGACAGGTTCACCTGCTGTGGGCTCACCTGTATTTCTGTAACCAGTGGAGAGGAAAGCCAGAGTACTGTATGCCTGAATGACTCACAGAAACAGCATGCCACATGGGGCCTGCATCATGGTTGTGACACTCCTTAGCATAGCCAAGGTCCCACCGGGAAGCTGCTCTTAGTGAATAAAGAAAACTATGAACACCCCGAGCCTGTTGAGGCACACTGCATAACTTTAGAAATATACAGCACGGTGCACGATTTCATATTCCACAAAGCAGAGCCTGATCATGCAACCTGGACCTTTAAGATGCATTTCATTTACACAGCACTGTAAATGAGCACCAGAGTAGGCCAATGTTCATTTCAAGCCATTCTCATGCAAAGCGATGAAGCAATCACAGGCGTCATGGATGAATAGAGAAAAGATCTGACATGAAATTGACATTTACAGCCAAGACGAAGCCAACGTGTGAGGGTATGGTTTCCAGGCATATCTATTCTCATGTAAAATAGGGCTTTTTCTTTTTTTTTTTGTTCCGGCGGTTTCTTTGGGTCATTTAATAGTTTGTGGAGCAGCAGCTTATCAAACTGGATTCTCTGAGGAGGGCACATCTGTCTCTTGTCATTGGCTCAGCTCAGCGTAAGGAGTCAAGTGTTTGTCTGGATGAAAATGTAGACGGACGGGATGTGATGCATGCCAAGGGGACGCTCAGACAGAGGGGCTGTGTCCTTGATGTGCTGAGGCTGAGCGTTCTGCACTAGGGCCTCTGGGGTGTGCTTAGTGTCACTAAGGGCTTTAACTTCCCCCTCCCTCCATTTGCATCTTCATTCATCTGCAGGGCCACTGAGGTGCTGCAGTCCCCACTCAACCATCACTCTCCCTTTGCTCAATATATATGGATCACAGGAAACAAGATCACAACACCAGCTCTTTTACAGTCATACTTTTTTTTAATCGCCTCGGCTCCAGCCTTCACAACTTTGTCTTTCATGGTTTCCTTGGGGGAATCTGATACTTCTTCAAAGTTTTTACTGCTGATCAGACAAGAACAGCTCTGCGGGTTTACAGATAAAGCCACAGTGCCATCCTGTGGTCAAGACAGGTCATTACAGCAGAAAATCACCATACAGTAATTATTTAAATAAGTTTAGAATTGTAGTTTTAATAACTCTACTTATGAGCAGTTTTAATGGGTGTAATCAATCTGGATTCTGTAGAAAATAATGTGAATAGTTAGGAATAGTTATATATTGTTTTATCACAGCGATGCACAGAGAGAGCAATAAAAGTAATTCTGCATTCAGATCCTCAGGTTTTGAAAGGACCCATGATCATATACTTTTACACAAATAACTACAAATATTGTCCACACTGACAAATGCTGTTTTGTTTTTTTATTGCTCTGCTTCTTAGAGTAGCTGTGGAGAAGCACTTACACCATGAAGCTTTGCAGTTGTTAAACGCAAGAGAGAGGTGAGTAAGATGGTCATAACGTGGTGCAGTTAGACAGCTGTTTTTAGAGAGCAAGGCATCACCAAGCAGTGTTATTGTCACGATAAGGGGAAAATCCTTCATAACCTTAAACATGCTAAATGGGCAAAGCTGTGAGTGTAATGTCTCGGGTACTTGCATGCATGTTGATGTGCAACAAAAAGAATCTTCCACTGCAAATCTCCCTCTTATCTGTTGTGATTTTTTTTATATTGCAGTTCAGTTTAAAAGCTTAAAGAAATGTCTGGATGTTTCTACTGCATGGCATAAAGGACGTTGTGTTGAAGTTTAAAGCATCTAAATACTGTAATATATTCTTAAATAATAAATAAATAGAAACAGGTAATTAAAGACAATATCATGTTTTATAGTATCTGCTGTCCTCAAGTTTAATATCACGACACACTGTTCAAAGTTCAGGCAATAGGCTCCCTGTCAATCTTCATGCATCCGATGGATGAATTTAATTTAGCTCTGATTTAAAGGAGATAATAAATCACCACAGTTAAATTCCCCTGATGACAGGTGAGCCATGATAGAGAGGTAAACAAAAGCAGCAAAGGGCTTTGGATAATGGCTGCCTGGCTTGTCTGTTTATTGAGATAAAAGCAGCAGATTTCTCCTCTGAGCTTCAGACAGGTGTGTTTCCTCTGCACCAGAGACAGAGGTACCCGTGGGACGCTACACAACAAGAGAGCAAACCAAACTGGTCTGAACCACAATTTTAGAGAAAACCACTGAAATTGAAACCAATAGATTTTTCTCTTCTCCCTTTTTCCTTTATTTTCAGTTTGTTAGCTTTGTGTTTTGAGATTAATGAGTATTATATGGAGAACTATATGGAGCGCTTTCATGTAGAGCTAGCCGGAAAGCTAATTTGCAAATGTTTGTGTTAATGATTTTGATATATTATGCAGTTGAAGCAGGGGGCAATTTCACTAATGCTTGTGCGGTTAATGGTCTCAGCCTGCCCTGTCTGACAGACATTTGTAGACACGCTCTTCTCTTTGTCTCTAAAGTCTGATTCAAGTGTCAGCTGAGCCACACTCATGACAGTTCAATTCTTCAAGCCTGACATTAATACAGTATGTCAACGTGTGAAGATGCAACTGAAGTGAAACTGATGGTTCTGTAGACTTTTCAAGCAGTCCTCCGTAAGTCTAACCATCACTTCAAACAACCCTGTCTCCCACAAAAACATGTTTACATACGAGGTTGCTGTGGTTATAACCACATATGCACAGCTTTATCGACATCCTGTCAATGTTAATGCAACCCTAACCCTTGACAAATAGATTGATAGACTGGTGCCCCCCGAAATGATAATTCAATACACAAATACACAGCTTAATGATTCAGCAAATAATGAGCTCTGATTCCCCATATTGCATTAAAGCTTTCCCTCATTTATGTCCTTTTTTTGCCCGCAAGTTTATCATGCAAGACTCAAAATTAATGAAGTAATTGTGCACAAGCTATCAAATTATGATTGTGTAATAACACTCACAACACCCCTGATGACATGTTGCAAAGCATCATGTGGCTTCCTCCCATGCTGTAGTGTTCTAATGAGTTCCCTTAGCGTTGCACCACACTGCGTTGTTTTGCATTGTCTTGTCTAATTTCCCCGCTGATACTGAACGGCTCAGTAAGGAGCTGGTATCTGTAGTCATCACACTGTGGTTTTTATCTAGTAAGAAGACAGGAGAGCAAACAGTACCTGGCGCTCTGTTTAATGAGTTGATGGAATGATAAAACACCTCACTGATGACATGCATTTGCATATCTGTCCAACACGATAGCTGCACATCTATCTTTGTCTTGATGGCATGTTCAGAAGGAAGGTCAAATTTGTTTATCTTTCTAAAGCTTTATCTTCTCGTTCCAGGTCTGGTTTATGATACTGTTTATGAAATTTAAATAATTTCCTTCCTTCCTTTCCCACAAAAAGTATTAAACACATAAAAACACAGACATCCAGGAGCTTTTCTGCAGCCTCAAATTCAAACCCTGTTTGTTGTTCTTATCATTCCATAAAGGTCAATGTCTTTTGAAATAATTAACACAGTGATTACTTTTAATGCAATAACGCTAGCGTGAAATGAAAGAACTCATTACTTCTACAAGTTGCTGAAGAGAAAAACAAAAATGGCAACCAGGTTGAGCAGTATTTTCCATCAGACATGGGGTTGTGGCTTAATTTAACTATAAATAATTAACCATCCTCCAGTCAGAGACGCAGACTCAATAATTTTATGCCTTAATTAATCACCAGAGAATGTTCCATTGTTGGTGTATTTAATTGCTGTTGAACTACTGGAATGAGACAATACACAACATTAATTAATACCAGCTATCAGTGGTCAGATTTGCCCTCAGCAACTTTGTAAACAAACCCTGTCCAAAGACAATTTGCTGACATTGCACAATCAAGATTTATGATTCTTTGGCTTCACACTGGCTTGTTAATGAAGCATAATAGATCCCCAAACATAGGTCTATAAAATGCATATGCAAAGCACCAACTGCTGTCGCTTGATCAATGTCAAACAGCCATTATTTAAATTTCCAGAAGTGGTTTTGGTTGCTCTGTCATCCTCATTCCCTCCGATTGCTCTTACAAGCCCACCGCCCACTTGAGGAAACAGTCTTTTCATAAAATTTGGCTCTTTATTAAAACGCTCCAAATTTAAATCTTGATTCTGAAAGGTCAGGGCGGAGTATTTTCTCAGGGACAGCTCTTCATAAAAACAGGCGAGTGCTAAATGACAAGGTCCCATGACTCAACGAGGAGATACCCTCTGACACCATGCAATTAGTCTCAATAGTATGAAACCACTGGGCGTGTAAACAAATTTAATACATAAATCTCTCCGTCTCAAATTTCTAAAAGGGACCTTGTTAATTAAACCATCATGGTCAATGGATGTGCAAGGGGTGTAAAATTAATTTTTATGTGAACTTGCAATTACAGGGATTGAGAAGCTAGTCCATTATACAGTATCTCATTTGAAAAAGGATTTAGCTCGAAGCATTTCATAATTCAGTGTAATCATCATTTGACCTCCAGAAAGAATAGGGTTTTTTTTCTTCCTATAGCTTTACTGATAAGGGCTAATTTTAAGGAACAATATCAAGAAGGTCAAATTAAAAAGCAAAATAGGCCAAAGCCTATAGTACATTTAGATAAGTGAATACAAAAAATAAATAAAAGCAATACACCATAACTTTAAATGTAATGAGGGCAGACGGAGCAGGAACAAAGGGCTGCCCGGTGGGTGTATTCCAGATGTGAACTGGCGACTAAAAGGTGTTAAATCAACCTCTGAAAAGTGCCCCTGAGCAAGGCACTGCAACCCCACAACTGCAATGATCCTGCACTGACAGAATGGATAGAGACAGTAGCATGTGTCCCAATTCCATACTACATATTCACTGTGTACAGTATGTACTATGTACTAATTATCTTGGTATGCTGTTTTTGCAGTTAGTGTACAAGAAAATCAACATACATGCCATTTTGTACTAACAGGAAATGATACGATACGTGTGCCGTGCTGCAATTTCGGAGTGCCTCTGCCAGTTAAACTTCACAAAGACAAAGCAAAACGTTTTTTCCAAAGATTAATACTTGTTTTTTGTTTTTCAAGATTTTTTTGTAGCTGTCCTACATCCCTATCACCTGCAATTTGTTGTTATTTTTTGCATCTGTGGGCAGCTCCTCTAATTTTTCTGTATACTGTATTGTGGGACTATAATGTACATCAACAATACACTCAAAAAACGTTTTGAGTATTCATTGTGACTGTTTTGAGTACTATGCATACTCAACACCTACTCAGAATTATAGTAGTAGTATATAGTATGCAATTGGGACATAGCTTATGTTTGTGTATAACTAGTACATAATATGTGAAAAGACAAGTCAAGTTCTCTTTTCTTATACATTCAAACATTTAAAGAGAATAAAAGCAGGACAGGGTGGCAGAATTGCTCATAACCATGTTACAAATGATGGTCAAACTGATTATTTCAATCTGAATATTTCCCTAATTCAAATTAATTAAATCAGACCCAAGCAAAGGGCTTCTACAGACAGTCTGAAAACAATGAGGAAGAAAAGAAAGAGAAGGATGAGCTGCAGGTGATGAAATTAAACACACACAGAGAGAGAGAGAGAGACACACACACACCATTAGGTGATGAGAGACTTTCCCAGAGCTCCAAATTAAAGCTGATGGCCATAGAAACCTTGTAATCACTTGTGGTGCCAATTTGCTGCGGAGAGGAAGGAGAGCAGAGGAGCAGATGTGTGCCAGAATACCTTAGGATGATTTCTTAATAGCTTCATAAATCCATTCATGCATCACAAGCATACCAACACCACTGTCAGCACTGCTGCTAGGCTACCTGTGGTAGGCCTTTAAGCACCTGCTACACAAACACAAGTTAGTTGGCCCACATATTTCTCTTTGTTACAGTCACTACTGGTGCAATCGGCAACAATTAGAAGGGTTATTTTGGTTGCTGTAGCTTGATTCTGCCTTGTGGAAAATGATGGAGACTGTGGCCCTTAATAGAGTTTGCACGACAACAAAGTCATGAAACTGCTGATGCTATGTATTCCTCCTTTCATTTGTGTTTAGCCTTTCTCAGTGTCTTGCCTCCACAGGGACTTAGCCAGACTGCTCAGCTGGCTATACCTCACAGCTGCGGCCATGCACACTCTCAGTTAATTACAAGACCACTTCTGTATGACTGCGCAGTCAGCAGGTTCCCTCCACAGTCACTGTGACGGGTGGGCAAACTGAGCCTCGGAGTTGCCCTCATTATCTGCTCAGCGCTTACTTGTTATTGGGGTCTCTTCTGCTGGTATGTACCACCCCCTGTCAGTGGAGTCAAGTACTGATTACCGTGACCGACCACAAAGTAAAACATTTTATTTAGATAGTTGATAGACAGCAAAAAGATACAGGATTAAGCACAGGATGTACTATGGCGACAATACATTTCCGTGAATTACAGTAACATTGAAGATTGTTGTTAGAATCTTGGGCGTGTTTCTTCTGCTCATCTTCACTGCAGTGCTCAAAACATTTCCTGTAAACGTAAAACTACTCTTAGATATAGAATAATGGCTTCATGGTGAATAAAAATAAGAAGGCGCAAATTGTCATTTTGTATCAGCTAGTATGGGCAAACTAGTGCATACCTGCTCCAGATCCTTCTCCTCATCAACGTTAAAGGCAAGTTCCTGTCTTGCTTTCTCTGCCTGCAGCCAACAAAGTGAATGTACAAAGTCAAACAGGCACGTACACTAACCAAACACTAACATGACATCGCTCGCTATGCACCAAGAATGGTGGTAGTAGAATACATAGCTTTAGCTAAAGTACCCCTAAAGTGATCACATACCAGAGGGTTAAACTACTGTTTACAATTTGCAGTAAACTATACATACCCACATTTAAGTCATTCTGAGTTTTAAAGAGCCGCTTTATTTAAGGCTAAATAAAGCGGGGAGGGGAGCTACAGCGCTGTGCCTCGGCACTCTGTGTTGCTAGTTGAGACTGGCAACACATACATAACACTCCTTAAAGAATTGCGAATTAAAGATGGTCAATTTTGCAAAATTGTTATCCATATCAACTGTGTTTTAAACTCTGCTGAAGACATGTCTGTCCTGTCAGATGCTTAAAAAGTTGCCTATGCTTCTCAGGCAGCAAGACAAGACAAAATCAGGCACACAGTGCATAATATGCAGCATGACCTTGGTGTAACTTACAACTTTCTTTGTTGTGGCACTTAATGTGTCACAAAAACCTTTGTGTTATTTCTGTTTACCCTTGTTGAACCCGATAAGGAGACAAAGGCTGTGCTAAAGGAGGAATTTGTTACTTAGAAAATAAATCTTGCTTTTCTACTCTTCTTAATCTCGCCCTATATCCCTAACCTTAGAACCTTTGCACAGCAGGTGTTTGTATGTGATGTTGTGAAAAGGATTTGTACGATAAGGTTATTTTATACAGTGGGGCCTACCTTTGGGGAGACTCGCCTCCCTCCGGAGGTCTGCTCAGCAAACAGAATGGCATCGTGGACAGAAAGGAAGAGATTACTGCGGGCAATATTGCCGTCATCAAAAGCTCCTCCAGCCTCCAGTTCCTCATACACCTGGGCTGCAGGCGGCAAGACAACAAATATCACGCAAGGACTTGAACACAGTGAAACGAGTGATATGATTTCAACACTGATTTGATGCTCAAATTACAACTACTGTGGATCAGCCATTTATCTCACTAGGAAATGGAAGGCACGTGCGCCCTATGACAAGTGTTAAGACATGTAATCTCTGACTTGCAATTGTGCTCTCTTCCTAGCAGCGTAGACCTTATGGACTTAATGTTGAATGAATGACTAGGTCTCTGTTTCCATGCCAACTGTGTAGTAGAGGCACCAAGCGTGAAATGCACTTAAGATTACCTTGAACATTAGCCAGGTATAGTTTAATGCCCAGCATCGCGTAACTGGAGTTCATCTGTGTGGGAAATAAAGGAAATAAGACTGTTCATGGACATACACACATGTTGGAATAACCATTGATTGTATAGACAAACACTCTTAAAAATAATTCTTTTTTTATTTCTGTCCTCTGATTATGCTTCTGTCAGATAACTTAGATGTCAGTTAAATGTCAGTTGAGGCTAACCGTTACATTAACAGTTACATTAATAATAATAACCGTCAACTTAAACTTTCAAGCTCCCTGTAATGTTATTGTTATTTAGATAAACTAGGTTAGTCCCCATACGATATATGGTAAGTATAATAATGTATAATGGCTCCACAAGTATGCCTTCTATCAGTTTTTATAAAAGATGTTTTATTTCCAGAATGTACAGCAGCTGGGCTAAGGTTAATGCTAGCTAACATTAGCCATACCAGTAAGCCAGTGAAGCTTCATGCTATGTAGGTTATACCTCATTTTACTACTCAAAGTTATTCAATTACGTGTATTGCATGTATAAAACATTAAACTAATGAAATTGTAGCTTATAAATGTTGTATATCATCATGATTATTATTGTTGTTGTTTAATTAAAAGGAAACTAAAATATCTAAAATATCCTTTTCATGCTTATAAAGAACCCCAAGAATTCTTTTGAATGAACCCTGTAAAATGGTTCTTATTGAACCTTTTAGGGGTGCTATATACTGTATGTGCTCAAATATAAAACATAAAAAGGTTCACTATAGAACTATTTATTTCAAGAGTGACTCTAGTAGTGCTGCAAACAAGCTAATAACCTTTATCAATACTTTGATGCCCATTAGGTCTATGAAGCAGACCCCTGCCAAGTCGAGGATGAGGGTGTGGAAGGGCATTGGCTGGGACTCCAGCGTGACAGCAGAGGGACTGGGTGGCTCTTGGTCAGGCGTCTGCTCGCCCAGGTCAATGTCAGTACAGCGGAAGTTGACATAGCTGGTGGGAGGTTCAGGTTTGTTGGCACTGCCATCGTTCATATCAAAGTCATTCTGCAGTTCAAGCCGAGATATGGTCTAGATTTAGAGGAAATACATAGAGAAAGGTGTACAGAAAAGGTCACGGGTTGTATTTTCAGGAAATCTCTCTAATGTTTAACTGAATGGGAAATATTGACAGTGGATCCATGACTCATAACATTTTTTTTATGTGTTTCTGACTACGCGCTGCGAGGTAAAACACATGTGTGTCATGTGTCATATATACTTGATCCCACCTGAGCCTTCATGTTAACCAGCGAGCTGGGTTTCCTCCGTCTCGTCTCCTTGTCCTTCTTCTCCTCTTTTGCTTTTGCCTTCTGTTCTTTATCTAAGAACTTCCGCCTGGCCAGGATAAGTTTGCCAGGGTCCAGCCCGGTCTAGACAAAAACATGGCTGCGTAAACACCCATATGCCACATGAACACATTCATTCAAACCTGGCTAATCTTGAGTGACAGCAAAACAGGTAATTTTTTCACCGTACCTTTTTGATGACCCTCTGGCGAAAGATTTCAGCATTTGCGAAATAGAGCGGTGAGCAATAGTTCACTATTTTCACACCTGTTACTGACATGACCTGTGGAGTACAGAAAAATGAGATGCAATTCCACTTAAATTATGTGTAACAACAAAAATACACAAAATATTTTTCATACCTTACTGTACACCTTCGGGTTTTTGTAGATATCTGTAGCCATAATCTGAACCACTGCCGAACCATTACGACTACAAGAAACACATTATTAAAATGAGTAACACATTAATATGCACTTTGCTGCATTGTCTTTGTAAAGATTTGGTCCAAAAATAGAGCACGTTTACTCACAACTGTGTCTTGAATATCACTACCAGGATGGAAAAGCCCACTCCGATAGCAACTCCATAAGGCAAGCTAAGAAAGAATGTGGCCAAGAATGACACAACCCACACACACTGGAAGAGAGAGAACAATAGAATAAGATAAAATATGGAAAAAAGACATTGCATTGCGCTGCAATATTGCATCCCAGGCTTTGACTTACACAGTCCAATTTGCTCTTTTTCCATAAGTAATAGGGATCGGAGAGCTGTAGGAGCGTGTTCTTCAGGTTGACTGCAATCAAGGCTCCAAGCACTGACTGGGGAAACCAAGATTTCATAAGTCACTAATTTTTTTCTTTCCTCTACTTATATGTTTTGTCCAATTTTTCAGCATACGCCTATGTCCACCTACTTTTGGAAGTGGTTTCAGAAAGGCTCCCAATGCAAGCATGGTAACCATTACGACCAGCATCACACATAGACTGGCAAACTATGAGAGGGCAGCAACAGAGATGCAGTAGTTGGCGGTTTGATATATTATTTTTCTTGTAGACCATACTGTTTTTCATGAATCACACACAATGCTTGACTTCATATACAGTCACAGTACCTTGGAGAGGTAACGCAGCACCCACCTGTGATGTTCCACCAGCACTGTCCACAGCCAGGGTTACAGACAGGGCACAGCAGATCACATGGATCTTAAAGAAGGAGCCGAGGAAATTGCTGCAGCCAAGAGCTAACATTTCCTGTACAACAAAATGCATCTGGTATTTACAAAATGGAATAAAATACACATTTTGAGCTAGTAAAAGATGTGCATTTGTTCTACCTGGTTGGGATCCACATCGTAGCCATGCTTGGCTGCAAGTGTCCTGCCCATAGCCAAGTTGATGACATACCCCACAATTGCCAGGGAAAAAGCTGTGCTCAACATGTCTTCCCACTGACTCACTGTTGGCAGGACTGGTGTAGGGAATCTGGAAAACAGAGAGAGAGAAATAAAAAAAATAAATCTAATGAGTTGCATGAGTGATTTTAATTCACGAAGCAACCATTGATTCAAAGCATGCTGATGTATGCTTTACCCCAAAGGAATTTCTCCCACTATGTCCATGTGATAGATCTCAGGTAGATGCAGAGGGCCTGAGATGGCTGTGGCCACCACCACCTGTGGAGAACAGGAATAGGGATCAATCACCACTATTGGCATTTTACTGTACATTAGTCACAAATCTACTAAAAACACGTTTGTGCCCTCAGAAAAATGACAAACTATAAATTACTTACAATAATGATCTCCATAGGAATGGGGAAGGGCAGCTTATGGCGGTAGCGTGCACTCAGCTCCTTCACCACGATCAGAACTACGCTGCTGACCAGAGCAAATACTAACGACGCTATGTTGGTATCAGGAAGGCCACATATAATATCTACGAGAGTCTGTGACAAAGAAGTAAAACCCACATATTTTATTGGCAAATCATGCTACCAAAGTATTTGATGTTCTTTGATCACAGAAAAGTCACTTACATATATAACGGCCAGCGGACCACTATAAGGTGGCACGTTGATGCCAAAGATGTACTTGAGCACTGAGATGAGGATCTGCAATCCTGCCGCAGTCATGAAGCCTCTGACGAAGGATTCTGACAGATAGATGGCTACAAACCCAAACTGCATGAAGCCAAGGCCAATCTAGACAGACATAAGTAGTTCTCAATGGGTCACTTTTAGATTAAACTGTACCTCACATGTCTTTCAAATTTCATTTTAAAAGCTTTTAGTGCCAAGTGTACCTGTATGATTGCAGTGAGACAGGCCAGGGTTCCAGATATTCCCAGGCGAACCTCATTCATCAGATCTGTGTCCACTATTGTGGCATTAAGAGTTGCATTGAAATGAGTGAAGTCCGACTCTGGGGCTAGCCTAAGACACACGATTCCCACCATAATACTGAGGACAGCAAACGTGCCTAGACAAAGAAAGTAGCGTGTCACATATATTTTCTTTGCAAACTGGGCAGAGTCAGGCTGAGCGCAGCTGATCTGCACTGCACAGCTCTGGCAACTTATCACTGTCATCACATGAAATCGGTGTAGATAAATCACTCTGATTTACCCGGGACCATCTGGTGAGCAGTGCCCATGAAGAAATACGGGATGAGGGGGAAGAAAGAGGAATAGAGACCGTTGACAGGAGGGAGGTTTGCCAGGAGGGCAAATGCCATGCCTGGAAGGAACAGAAACCTTTTTATAACTGTCACATAAATCATGATAACATATAGAAAAACACAAAAACTGTGTTATATAGTGGAGCCAACACTGCAACAACTAGCATCAGTCAGTGTTTATTATACAGAGGCATCAGACAGAGGAGACTTGACTGACCTTGGGGAACCTGAATGGTGCCGGCGCTGACCCCGCTGACGACATCACACAGCAGGTTTTCTTTCACTTTGTACTTGGGCAGCCAGCTCAGTACAGGCAGATGTCTGAATAACAAGCCCTTCAGTCTCGACGCAGAGCATCTGACAGAAACAAACAAGAGAAACTCTTTGAAGAGCTCGGGTTCTCTGGTTGTTACTTTGAAAAAGTCCACAACACATGTCTAAACTTTGTATTGGGTCATAGCTATGGGGCTCTCCACTATTTGATCACAATACAAAGCTTGTCAGAGGTAGACTTTGTGTGATGGGAAGACATGTAGTTCATGTTGACTGTGCGGAGAGATTGTAATTCTGTACCTGAAGAGCTTCTTTGCCTTCTCTCCAACAGGGAATTGTCGACTCTTCTTGTCAAACTCTCTGTCAAAGTCTGGGAGGTTATATGCCGGCCTGTCAATCACATAACGTGGGCGGTCCTGGTGCATGGCTATAGCATATTAAAACATATTAACACCATAGACGTTTCTCTCTAATACTACTACTGTACAGTATGTCCCCAAGGTGCAATTTAAGGAAATAAATGAACTGACATAATTCACTCCAACGCATTAATTTGCAATGTCCATCACTTGAAGTTACCAATTCTTGTAATGAGTCTCATATCTTTTACATTCTCTTAAAATTAATCATTAATCAAGTCAAGGTAGCATAAATATAATTTTATTTCAACAGCATACATACTAGAAACCAGTGGTGGAGGAAGTTTTCAGATTCTTTACTTAAATGAAAGTACTCAATGCAGAAAAATGTCCCCTGTGACTGTTATATTATTATATTAGATAATTAGATTATTATTACTCATGCATTGCAAAAGCAGGATTTTGCTGTTGTAATTGGTTGAGGTGGAGCTAATTTTTACCTTATTTTGTAAAGGACCACAACTAATGATTATTTATATTATGGATTAAATCTGCTGATTATTTTCTCCATGAATCAATTGATTATTTGGTTTGTAAAAATTCTGAAAATAGTGAGAAATGCTCATCACAATTCCAAACTGACACCTTCACACTGCTTGTGTCGGTCAACCAACAGTACAAAATGATTCATTGAAATAATTAAAAGGAAAAGCAGCAAATCCTCACATTTGTGACGCTGGAGCCATGAAATGTTTTTGCTTTAAAAATGACTTAGATTATTATCAAACAAGTAGCCAATTAATATTCTGTCAATCGGCTAATGGATTAATCAACTAATCGTTCTAGCTGTAAGTGTATATACTATTGGGTAGTTTAATTTATAACAAAACATCATTTTTTAGAAGCTCTTCGTATGTTTTGTATGTAAAAATCTTAATTTGTAAAGTAAGAAGTAACTAAAGCTGGCAGATAATTGTAGTGGAGTAAAAAGTACAATATTTCTCTGAAATGTAGAGGAGTAGAAGTAGAAAGTGGCATGAGAAGAAAAGACTCACATAAAGTACAAGTACTTCAAATGTTATACTTAAGTACAGTGCTTGAGTAAATATACTACATTCCACCACTGCCTGAAACAAGTTTGCACATTTGAACCTTTAAACAAAAACATGAATTGAATATTAAACCCTATCAAAACTGATATGTTTATACAGTTGTGGAAACAAGGGGATCTTTAGGATTGTACTTGTGTTGTCTCACATTCATGTGGCATATTTCAAGTGCAAGGCCCTAATCTAACCTTGAAGGGCGAAGGATCAGCCGATAGGTTGGTGGACTGCTAAAATATTTGCCCAACACCAGGTAAATAATAGCACACGCACAAGTCCACTCTATGAGTCTTGCAGTCTGTAGAAAAGATTTGACAAGTCTACCACATTCCATGTTTTACAAGAAAATCTACATAAAAACATAATATTTGCAGTTAAAAACATGAGAGTGAACAAACGGTCAAACAATGTTTAGATGTAATATCTGGAAACTAGCGACTAACTTTGAACTAAAAGCGTAATTAATTTAAGGCGCAAGGTGCTTGTCACATTGTAAATAGTTTAGGCAGGAAGAAGTAACTGAATATAAAGATGACGTTGCACAGAGATTTTTCACTGTTTAACAAAAGAACACCTGTTGAGAATAAAGTACATATTATTTTCAGTCACTCACAATCAGTAATGTACATCTGGCAAACATTTCTGTTTCATTGATCTGTGAAACTGACTTTCCGAATGTCACTGACAAACGAATCAAAATGTCAGCAGCAACTAATGAGCTCCAAAATATAACATTGTTTCCGATTCTGTATTAGTTAATGTAGAACTCTGAGAAGACACCACTGTACCTTATTGTTGAAGCACAACGTCTGCAGGCATTTGGCTCAGATGTGTGCATTGCCCACTTCTTTGATTACTTATCAAGCTACGCTAAAGACACTCTACACCTTCTGGGTGGAGCTTGGAAACTGAAAATCTTGAAAAGATTTCAAGAAGCGTATGAAGCCTCGCAGCTGAATCACTTTTAACTGTTGATTCGTTAGGGTGCTGCTGCATCTGTGTAGTATAGAGCAAGGAGACATGATGTAATTAACAATAAATGCAACTTTAATGGGTTCAGTTTCTATATACATGTAGCATCCTCACATTCATTCTCTCATCAACAAAAATACATTTTAACATGTTTTATGGTAAAAGGTAGACATAAGCAACAGCTGGAACTAAGCCACTTACAAAGCCTAGTTGAACTTGACGCACACAAATCATACTAACTGTAAAATAAGTGATACATATAAATAGTGTATTTCAACATTAAAAAGGGTGAGACAGAGATGACAATGTGTAAAACATTATTTTTTTCCATTGTATCAGGATTTGTGTGCAAAACAATGGCGTCAATATCAAAGACTAAAGTGCAATTATTTATCAAATCCATGTGTTTTCTCTTCAGAGGAATGTCAGAATGGACTCTTGACAGAAAAAAACAAGTCTCCCCCTGGTGGATCAAAAGATGAAAAGCACAAATTCCACAGGAATGCCTTTTCTTCAAATTACTATGAAAAGAAAAACAGAGTATGAAGGGAGAAATAACTTTTAAAAAAGAATTGTTTCTCAAACTGCTTCACTGACGATGAAGGGAGCTAAAAGACTGACTTCGCAGACACTCAGACAGAGACTGTCTAGAGATATGAGTATTCTGTAGTTCAAACTGCAACTATGAAAAAGCTAATTTGGGTACAAACATTCAAACACTGTCAACCTAGCATTAGCAGAGTGGCTTCAGGTGGGAGGCTTTAGTTTTTGTTCTGAGGATTTCAGCTTTGAGAGTATTTTCACCTTCATTTTAACAGCTTATCATTGGATTAAAAGCCTGTTATGGTGGGGATTTCCTTGCTCCTTGTTGTTCCTTATTAGTTGTTTTAAAATTAAACAATCCCAAGATAAAATCTGTCTGAAAAACCACCCGCATTTCTCTTCATAAACAGCCTCGAACAATTCATTCAAAAGCAGTTCCAGTCTTCACAGGTTTAGACTTATGACTACTTACAGGAATATAATATGTGGGTCATTAAAAGTAGGAGATCAGGTTACAATGCAAATACAGAGCTTGTTAAGCAAGTGCAACAAGTGCAACTCCATGTGGTAAAAGTCAGATGACTTTTTAAATCTAGCCATGTCTGCTTTTCCTCCTCTCCTTGTTACAAAAGCTCTTTGACCAGCTCCTGTCGGCAGCCTAAAACCCCTCAAAGTCCATCGCAGTCTATAAAATCAGTACTGACTAGAAATCGCTGAGAATGCTGATGTCTGCAAACTCCTGGCGATATCTATACGAGTATAAGGCCAAGAGGAAGGACCATTTGAGAGTCAGGAAGCTCCACACACAGGAGAGATAGAGGCTCCTCGGGTCAGTAGGAGCTGTGGGACAGAAAAGGCAGGGTGATGAATACGTGCATGAGGAAATCAGGAGTTGTTCATAATAAATAAAAATATTTTCTTCTAATTCTCTTTTATACTGTACATTACTGATTTTACACTAGCAACAGCAGAGAGGGGATTACATTGCTTCTGCGTGATGGCGAGAGTTAGGAAGGTGATGAAGGCGGTCACTGCCAAAACTGAGAAGAGCACACCAACGGCGATGAAGAACTTGAGGCCTTTGAGCCAGGTGCGCCAGTAGTCCTGCAGGTACATGATGTGTGTGACAAGAGCCCAGAGCGCTAAAACTCCTGTCGAAAGCGACAAACACACGCTTTTATTGAGTCTATTTTAAAACTAAGCTTACACAACATAGAGACTAAATCCAAATAACAATAAGCATCATATTAAAAAATCCACCATATACCGTACGGGGCTGCCTTTAATTTTGATCAATCTGCTTATTATTTTCTCGATTAATCGTTTAGTTAGTCAGAAAATAGTGAAATGCCCTTCAAAATTTTCACACAGCACACATAAAGTGATGTCTTTCCCCCAAACAACTCTACAAAACCTAAAAACATTCAGTTGACTATCAAATAAGACAAAGAAAAACAGAAAATTGTCTCAACTAAGTAGCTGGACGTAGAAAATGTTTGCCATTTTTGCTTTAATACAAGACTTCAACCACTAATCGATTATAAAAATAGTTGCAGATTATTATACTGCCAATCGACTAATAGATTAACCATCTAATCGTTTCAGCTTCAACTATACATATCGCCAATATTGGCTTATTGCAGATGTATCAGCACAGAACACAAACTAGGTTTGAGGTTATTTAGTGTCACCATTACATACAGTAGTTTGTCAACCAGAGAGCACTAACAAGTTGACTTTTCAGCCGTCAAATGTCTCACTCACTATGCATTTTGGTCAATTACAAAAAAGAACATCTGTATCAAGCGTTACATTAACACACATCTTTTGGGACTTTATCTTTGCACGTTGCAAATATTCTTTATTTTTCAACTGCCTTTAAATACTGTGAACTTTTGCACATTCTTGGCAAATATTTAGCACATTCCTGCATAAATCTGTACAGTTCTTTCATTTAAATAACAGCCGTATTGTACATATTGTCTATATCTTTATTTTATACATATTTTTCATATTTTATTGTCCATTTCATATTTAAGCTATGCTTCTGACTCGCAGTACTTGCTTTCACCTTTTCCCTTACTTATATTTTCTACTTACTATGTTTACATGTTATGCACCAACACACCAAGACAAATATCAATATCAGCCTCAAACATCCAACATCGGTCGGGCTGTAATACATATGGAGGTCCACATGTTAAATTAGTGACATTCACTAAAACTGTCACTCTTTATGAGCGTGAATGCCTAAAAGTGATGCTGAGGAAGCTACAAATCTGGTTACATGCACACATGTGACCTTTATTAAGAGTATTTAACCAGCTAACACAGAACAAAAATGTCTTCAAACAGCAAATAATGTGTTATTCAGATTTTAGTGACAAGAGTGAGACTAAATGAAGAACACATAAAGTACAACAAACATTTTTTATGATATGATTATGGTGTTTTACTGTGCAGGCCTTGTACTGTATAGGTACTGTATAAATTAAATGCTCCAACATACAGCAACATTTAATATTAAAGTCTTTAGGTGTTAACATACCTGACAGGCCTCCCATGGCCGCCGTCCACGGCTGTTTGTATGCTATATTCCAGACCAAGAAAGCCGAAAGTCCAACCAGGGTGCCAAAGGTAGCATATCCTATGCTAATGTAAACTCTGCTGATTCCCATTGTGAAATACAGCTACTGCTACCCAAATGTTAATAACAGGTGTTAAGAGATAAAGGCGTATTTTTAAAAAAAAACAGGCTGGTATTAAGCTAGCTACATCAACAGCTTACCGCCACATTATGTAACCAATATCCTTGATGCTAACCAGGGTGAACGACGCCTGTCACTGTTAGCAAAACTAGCTTTAGAGATGGCTAAATAAAAGCCAGTTCGTGTGCCTTGTTATACAGGAAACAAACCGCGATGACACAAGTTATATTTCTAGCTAACAGGTAGCAACAAAAACACCGAGTGTTTATCTGATGAGCTCCGCAAAGATGACATGCGGTGATCCAGATAACACTACCGCCGTGGATCCGCGTCTCCAGCCGATGCCGTAGCATATCAAGAGGACTGCATTGCTTCCGTTTTGTTCGTCTGTTCATGTACTTCTCTCTTATACAGCGCTGGTAATACAAAAAAGTTGGTGTTGTTGGGTTGAAAAAAACCCGAATCTCTCGGGTGTGTTTTCAACGATTTGCCGGAAAGTCATCTATCACTTGTGCATAAAATATCTTTGCACAGAGGAAACCCCCAATCGCCCTCACACCGCCCCTAGTGGAGCAAAGAGGAACTGCAATGCAAGACTACTTTTAGACCTCTGCTCAAGATCAAGTTCTTTACTGTCATGTAGGGCTGCAACTAACGATTATTTTCTCGATTAATCGATTAGTTGTTTCGTCCAGAAAATGGTGAAAAATGTTGATCACTGTTTCCCAAAGCCCAAGGTGACGTCCTCAAATGTCTTGTTTTGTCCACAACCCAAAGATATTGAGTTTACTGTCACAGAGGACTAAAGAAACCAGAAAATATTCACATTTGAGAAGCTGAAATCAGAGAATTTGGACACTTTTTCTTGAAAAATGACTCAAAACGATTAATCGATTACCAAAATAATTGTCGATTAATTTAATAGTTGACAACTAATCAATTAATCGACTAATCGTTGCAGCTCTACTGTCATGTGCACAACAATTACAGTAAGGCAGACATTGGCAATGAAATTGTTAGTTCTCACTCTCCCTCCAACAATGCTCATATACAGTATGTATAAAAGGAAAACCATGCAAGTGAAAATGAGAATCTAAGACATAAGACATAAAATAGTGCAGAAGTTAAAGTATGGGAATAAAAGATCATGTATACAAAATAAAATAGAATATAATACTGTAGTAGGCAGGTGTACAGTAATGATAAATGAATAAACCGTGATGTAAACAGGTTGTGCAGTAATGTATTATATGCACAATGAGGCCTGGTTATGAACACGAAGAACAGGATGTAGACAGGTAGTGCACATAAATGCAAATGCTGTCATGGTTAAACAGCTGGCAAACTAGTAGTATATATGGTATATATACTGTGATGTGTACAGGTATTAACAGATAGTAATAAACACATATTGAAGGTTCTATATGTGTACTGATACTGCCTGTAATTTGAGTTTAATCACTCTTGTATAGTTTTAATTTTATTCTATTCTTATTTCATTTTTGTCCTTGTGCTGCTGTAACACCCGAATCCCCTCTTGGGATCAATAAAGGATTATCTTATTTTATCTTATCTTATAATTTTGTGACTTGGTCTTAAAGATGTAGGGTAAGAGTATACATTTTTGGTCACGTGAAGGCCATTAACAAGCTTACTGTGAAGGTATTTGTTGTTTAATTTAGTTTGATACATTACAAATCTATAAACAAAGATGTTTCACAAGTTCATGTGGTCATAAGATCAGGCAGAGACATAAAAGCATCGTGTTAATACAAACTGTCAGCTCGGAAGAAATAAAGAGAACAAACATTAAACAAGATGCAAGCAAAAAAATAAATGAAATTCATGTGAAAAGCAGCAGAAAAGGCAGGAAGTGACTCTCCCTGCAGGAAACATTAAAGCATATTTATTATGAGGACTGTTTAATAGTTTGAGTATAACTCTAGCAAATGCACATAATGTGTAGAGCATTGAAATCTGTGCTCTGAAGTTGAGCTTCAAAGCTTTCCTGTGGTTGTTAGTAGCTCTGCAGCAGTAAAGGATGTCACAGATGAAAACCACAGCATTTACTTTTAGCTGAAGTGAAACCAAATTAAAACCAAAAGGTTGTGGAGCTGCTTATAGTCTGATGCTGTCTTCACACACTCTCTCTCTCACACACACACACACAAACTGCTGTGTCTCACCGCTGTACTCGGCCCATGCCCTGGGGCGCTCTCTTCGTGACCAATCAGAAAGATACAGGAAGCTGTGTCTAACAACACTCCACACAACTCACATAAACTGCAATGACTGAGAGACCATCCTCAGACATGTGAAAGGAGCAAAGGCTGAAAAAGGGAAAGCAGAACATCCAAAAAGCGTGGAAGAAAACAGGCTGAAGATTCATATAAGAGCATTCTAGTGGTGAGTTACTGATCCCTTATTAAATTAATGTAACAGACTGACAGATTATTTGGTTTATGACATAAAATAAAATAATGATTTTATTTCTTCAGATGGAAAATTGACTTTATTCTTGATATGGTGTGCCATGCAAATGTACCAGATTGTAGATTGTCTTACCAATTATCATTATATGTCTGACAAGATTTTATGAGTCCATTATATTTGATATATACAGATCATTTTACATCACAAGTGTTTCAAATTTCAAGACGAAGCAAGTTATGTATACTCTAAATAACATGTCGAAGTTATCTGTTGCTCGTTAGTGTCTATAACTGAATTCATTTGGTAAGCGTCGCCATGTGACTGCGCAGCAGGAGGTAGAGGTGTGAGAATGATGATGACAAACTGGAGGTTTTGCCAGGTTTACAATTATTATCACCATCTGTTTAAATGCTTTTCCTCATGTCTGCTTCACTTTCTGCTTCAGCCCTCATTTGACCATGGGGTCAAACGAATAAGAAATGTCTCTCCCTGTCACTGCTAACTGGCCGGGGCAGAGGAAGGAAAAGGTGTGTGTGTGTGTGTGTGTGTGTGTGTGTGTGTGTGTGTGTGTGTGTGCGTGTGTCCGTGTGTCCGTGTGTGTGCCACCAGACAGGCACAACAAAGACAGTTGGCAAAGTACACATTCCATGGGCGTAGATGTGTTGCAGGAAATCCCACTCCCATTCCCAGAGGGTCTAAATAGAAACACACGCTCACACAAAAATAAATATAGAAAGAGAAAGAGAGAGAAACACAGACATAGACAGAAAAATATCATTATTTGTTTAATAAAAAAATAAGTGCATAAACATCCATCTCTAAAACTTACATTTATATAGTTTTATGACACTTATAAAGACTTTTTTTTTCATTTAGTGCTTCCTATACAAAAAGAAAATCAGTTTATACATTATTTGCTAAATCTCTCAATCTAATAATTACATACATTTTCAGGATTTATGTGTAAATTTGATTGAAGTTTACATATGTACGTTTCCTCTCCACTTGATGCAGGTTGCAGGACATCTGTGTTTCAATAGAGGGCAGCATTTATTTTCAAAATGCCAGACGGGCATGTGAAGTGACGCTTTATGTCACGCAAACTGACCTGGGAACTGTGTCAGTGAGGCGTTCAAGGTGTCAGCAGCCTAGATTTAATCTCTCTCACTGTGACTTCTGAGAGTTTTTTTGATCATCACAGCTGTGCAATACACTCTGAACCAAAAACAAGGTCATCCGACACTGCAGCCGTGTTAATGAGCTTTCATTTCAGTCCCAGGGCCACATAGCAATTACCATCCTTGATTTTTCTGGCTTTACTTTTCAGAAATCAATCCTGAGATTATCCCCATCCAGTGTAGATTAGCCTTCTAGAATGCAGTTTGTTCCTTTAGTGCGGCTGAAGCCTTTTGTATTTGGTACAAAACTACCATAAATCCCTCAAAACAGTCACCTTTTTCTCAGTGATGAGCAGCTGTGCACACAAGACAATCAAGACAGTCACTTTGTCAGATGCTATCAAACAGACTGTAGCAATGTGCTCTTCCTTATCAGCTGAACTATCGTGTTTACATTCCCTCTGGAGGTCATAAGAAGCAGAACTGGATTCTTTCATTGTGAACATTCTTATTTTGGCATCGTAGAGTCCCTGTGAGGCATTTGGAAGAGGCAGAGAGTCACACAAGTTTCCCCTGCCTCACTTCAAACAGCATTTTCTGTTTCCTTTAATTGCTTGCTTACTTTTAATACTGGCTTTCGGGACAGCTGTGACTGGAGCATTCTCACTCCACGAAGGTCTAAACTTGGTAAGAAGTTACTGTTTTTTTCTGAGAGATTGTAGTAAATACGCCACACAGTAGCTTCAAAGTACGGGGAGCGCAGTCTGTTATGCAATTGAGATAAAGGGGGGTTGTGATTCAAAGCGAATTGAATTCCATCATTCACTCACCACACGCACTAATGGAGTAAGGCTCCAAGAAAGAAACAGTAATGTCTAAAACAGAGGTAACACACAGGAGCAACAGGTGCCGGACTTCTAATAATATTACACAGAAGAGGCAGTTCCAAAACACTGCCCTCCTACATCTTTCCAGCTGGAGGAACAACCAAACTAAAGCACAGAAGGCAGGGCAGAATGGATGTTGTTGTCTGTGTGTGTCTTGTGGAAAGCCACGGCAAACTGACTGAGGCAATGAGGTCAGTACAGGAAGGGCAGCCCCTGCACTGGAACAATAGCTGGGATTTAAACAAGTCTTATGTAACGTTTCCAGCCTGCAGGACACAGTTGACCATGATCCAGTTATTAGTGGAGGTGCACGGGAAGTCAAGTTAAATAGAGGGTCCCCTTGTCCTTGTCTGACAGTCTGCAGATCAACATCTCTTTGCTTTGCATTGGCCAATTACAGACAAATAGGCATGACAATTCATCCCTGTGTTTCTTTCTTGGCTCTTAAAGAAACTAATTATTTTCCTGTTTCTCCGTGTTTCACACAGATACTATTCAAACCATCCTCTCTATGGAGAACTTGGTCAAATCCATCTGTTCTCCACCAAGACGTTGTACACCAGAGATGGGGGGAGTAAGTTATCTGCTTCTAAACCACAGCACAATATGAGTCAATAAAATAAGTTGAACCACAGACATCACGTCTGAACAAGAGACGCAGAAAGTTTTTTTATGAGTTTTATGAATCCATAAACCAGTAAGGGTTATGTAACAGTTTAGCACCTGTGCAGAACACCTGTCATCAAACTGAGAACTAGAACTAAACAAAACTACCGATGTGAGACATCGAGTGTTGTTCTCCAACCTTAACTGCTTTCTGCCCTTGAGACAGTTTATCTCCAACTCCATGTGCCTACAGACCCGGTTGAGCCAGACAGCTGGACAACCTGATAAGTGTGTATGCAGAGTTCTGCAGCTCATGTGGGCTGCTCTGAGCTACTGCGCTGAACAAACTAGATCATACAGTGCCTGCATGGTACATCATGCCTCTTTTAATAACCTTGACCCAGTCTCGTGAAGCGACGGTGTCAGGCGAACAGCTCAACAGGTAGTTTGCTATCCTGTGAGCCTGTTGAGTGTTTGTGTGGTTTCATTGAGATTTTCATCGCTTCAAGTTAAGTGAATTTCAACCATAGTTCCAGTAGCGGAATCAGGCTGTTTGTGGGGCATGGCCGAAAAAAGTTAAAAGGTGATGCATTTACGGTGAAATAGCACAGCTCTGCATCGCGTTTTCTCCATTTTAAGGGCACCCTAGAGGGCACTTTAACATGTTTTCTCCACTGGAAGGGCACCCTAGAGGGCACTCCATCACATTTTCTCCACTGGAAGGGCACCCACTTTATCATGTTTTCTCCACTGGAAGGGAACCCTAGGACACTTTATCATGTCCAACATCATCCAACAGGGCACTTTTGCTGCGTAGAAAAGGAGAAAAGAAAAGGTGGAGAATTATCTTTTTCATTGTGTGTGAATGGTTTTTGTTCACCACCTTATAGATACAGGTTGTGTCACCTTTAAACACCGCACCTGTGACATCGGTGAAAGCTGTAGGCTATAGTATGAGTCTGGTGAGATAGACACTGTTGACTGACATGTTTTAAAATAAAGTACAAAATGTACAGTGTGCACCTGCTCACATACACACGGAATGCATCGATGTCAAGCTAAATAAATCAAATTAATTGCCAGAAGAGGCCGCCTGTTTGATGACTCCGTGTAGTTCCTGCCAAAGAGCGCACACACGCAACTCAGCAGTGCGCCTGTGCTGCGAGGGATGGCTGAACACCACACACTCCGTCCTCACTGAGGAAGACGCGTCTGGCGAGGCAACCCGTCTGGGTTTGGATGCAGGGACGTTAAACAGAATCCTGCCTGGATTTTGGGGGGACAAGATGCGGAGTCCTGAGCTGACACTGTCGCTGCGTTGTGGCGTCGTTGTACAGTAACGAACGGGTCGATCTACTGTGCCGTGAATAATGTCTGGAGGTGCCGAATCCGTGTGCAGATCTTCTGACTGGGAAAGCTGTTTGTCGGTTGTTTTGATCTGAGACAAGATGCATCTGTTTCGGAGTCACAATTACCAAGTGTTCCCGGACCGGTACTCAGTGGAAACCCCGACCATACGAGGCATCAGCTGGGTATGCTGCTTTAATGTTTACTCCTGACAAATAACTGCGAAGTAGTTCATGGAACACAGACAGGAATTAGTGTATGTGTATGTAGCTATGTGATGATAATACTCCAACATTATTTTGTACTCAGACCTTTTACTTAAGTAAAAGTAGTAATACCACAGTGTAGAAATATTCTGGTACAAGTAAAAGTCCTGCATTCAAAATCTTACTTAAGTCAGCATCAAAATATGCTAAAAAATAAAAGTACTCATGCAAAATGGCCCATTTCAGAATAATTATAACTGGATTATAATTAGTGATGCATTAATGTGTAAGCATCACTAATGGTGTAGCTGGTAAAGGTGGAGCTCATTTCAATTACTTTATATGCTGCCTGGTAGCTCAATCCATAATAGTACATCATAATTTATTAGTTGATTTATATTTTGTATTAATAATCTTAATCTGCAAAGTAACTAGTAATTACTGTTGTCAAATAAATGTACTGATTAGAAAGAAAGAATAAGTATACTATTGTCTTCCAAAATGTAGAAGAATAAGAAGTATAAATGAAAATAGCCAAGTAAAGTCCAAGTACCTCAAACAGTACACTACTGGAGTAAGTGATCACCATCATCATCATCTTCATCAGCATGTTCCCATTACCGCCACTGTTTTGTACTGTCTGGTGCCTTTTTAAACTAATGAGGAGAGCACTTATGTTCATACAGTGACTTTGCAAATCCTAATCTTTATCACAGAATAAAAGCTCCAAGATGTCACTTGCTTTCTGTAAATGTCTTGAATTAGTCTGAAATCACTGCTGGAGAAGCTGATAGGCTAATGTAATCTTAATTTGTTGTGCAAATTGACGTCTAGTGAATATCCGACACATGGTGGCTTAATAGCTCTAAAAGCCCTGGTTTTTGTTACAATCAGCCTCCAGCATACGAGGAAGCTGCATCTTACACATTTTGTGCTGAAACTCAGCAAAAAGTCAGAGTTGCAGGAACACTGTTTGTCAGAGAGCAGGTGTGTGTGTTTATGTCACAGTGGGGTTTAGTTAACCTCGCTTCCTCTCACCTCCACTATCACACAGTGCGGGTCCCCAAAACAGCTGTTTGCAGGTATTTCAAGAATGCTTCCAGTGGACTGAAGCAAATGTCTCTATTGTTTTAGCAGCTCGGGTGTGGGGACACAAGAAGGTAACAAAGCACAAAGGGGTTTTTTTTTAATTAAACTCAGGTTATAAATAGTGTATTGTATTGTTCACCTTCACCACAACACTCCCGCTCAGTTTACAGAAGAGTGTGTAGAAGAATGCACAAAGGGGAGTTTTTTGTTTCCAGGTCACAGGAAGACACAGAACAGTGGCAAGGCTCTTGTGTTCTAAATTTACTTGACTTTTAAGCATCAGTAGGTCAAAGACAACTGTAAATCGCCACAGACCGCACTCTGAACTTCCTGCTATTACCAGCCAAATATAAATGTCATATTTTACATAAAGCAGCTGAAAAGGTTAAACTGCAATTAACAGTAAGTAACAGATGTTCTGGATCTGGCATGCCAGTTTGACACCTGACAACCTGAGCTTAATCATGTGACATGCTACACATATTCTCGAATGTCACATGAGTAGTTAAACTTCTTGTCACTGCACCAAGTGAGTTTGTGTTTATTCAGGTTATCTTACACATGATGAATTACACAAGAACGCTTCCACACAGATGTCCTCGCCTGGACAATAACATGATTTATACAAAAGTGTAAAGTTCAACTTGACAGCATACTAAAAGCACCCTAATCATAAAATGAATAAATGCATTGACTTGACATTGTACACATGATTATCTTTTCTTTGGGAACATTGTTTGTGCTACACTGGCACAAAAGCAGTGCTCAATAACAAGACACATTTTATAACTGCATACTACCTCTTAGGCTTGATATTAATCAAAGTTGCAGAGTGTAATTTTTTCCCAAAATGGTATCCAGTATCTCTGTTCATTGAGGTGTGATATCAGCAATGAGCATAATTTAACTGCCACTGAGGCATTTGCTAGTTCCCTCTCTGAGCACATGCAGGCAGATACCTCTAACAGGGCGCAAAACTGAGCTCATTTCGCTGTCATCATTACAAGATGCCAGGGCACCGTCTCCCTGTCCTTGTTGCTCTTGCATACCAGTGCTGAGACATGGAGACAGAGCAGAACAACATACCTCACATTCGTAAAGGCTCCTAGGATTTTCCACGTTTTCTGTTTACTCGGGGGGCACATGCGTCATTTTGGTTGGATCATGATAAAACTATGGTTTTATGGAGCCATATTCAGTAAAAAATACTTAAGACGCAAAATCACAAAGAGTGAACAGTTTATCATGTTTTCACAGTAACACGCTTGCAGTGGGAGATAATGATTTTTTTTATGAGTGAGTTAAAATAATTGGCAATGTGCCATTCAGGCTATGATCCTGTGACACAGCTGGGTGCACAGCAGACCAGACAAAACATGCCACAAAGTCTGTCTGCAGAGAGACTGGAGACACTTAACAGATGTATATCAGTGATATGAAGAGTTGATGACAGCTACCTGATCAATACAGACAGCTACTGTATGTGTGAATGTCAGCCATGTCATGTGATTACTTTGCATATTTGACATTTTTTGCAAACTGTTCATCAGCGCAGCACAAGGAAAGTAACTCAGTTATCATATACGTGTGCCCATATCCCATTTAGTAAAATGTTTTGTCCTTGCAACATGAGCAACCCAATGCTGAGACAAAAGTGAAATACCAAAGTGGTGACCATAAATCAGTTTCTTTCCTTTTGTGAGGGTCCAGACATAGCACTAAGTACCCAAAAGCTACCAGATCAGGAAAGAAATATTTGATCTTTATTATTGCCTTGAAAAAGGCCTTCATACGTCTCTGAATTAAATTCACCGAAAGCAATTGCCTTGGGAATACAGGTAGTCGACAGTAACTACAAGGGGATCATAAAAACATCAGAACCAAGCCAGAAAGAGGAAATACAACTTAGGCCGAAGTACATGGCAGCAGGTTTAAGTTAGGGCTGATCCGACTCTTGTAAGTACAGACAGTAAAGGAGTCTCCAGAAAAAATCACAAGACTAAACTATGTGTCAGTGGCAACTGCTGCAGTGCATTTAATTTTTAAATGGTTAGGATTTTCAAAGCCTTTTCATTTGAAGGGATAGTCTGTAGTTAAAAGCAACCTTTTCACTTAACAAAATACGTGGCAACAGGCTATGTACTTTCCTTTGCTGATGTCTATGTACTCTTTCCTCCCACTTCATTACACACACTTTACACCCACCCACATCACACTGGAGACAATGGTAACATGGCGCAGGTTGAGATAATGTATTTGTGTTGACCTTCATCAGGATGAAAAGAAAATAATTACTTTTTCTATCTGGACAGTCCAGCTTGGTTATGTCTGTTTATTTAAGGCAACCACAGAGAGATTATCATCAATGACCAGTCCAGCTAGTTCCCGTGGAATGCCGTTCCAAAGCACGTTATCTACTTTATTTCAGAGGCTTTAGATATGCAGAAATGACTCAGTGGTGGTTAACGTCTCTCTTTCTGTTTCTCCTAGACTCCGCTGCCAGAGGCCCTGAATTCAAAGGACACTATGAAGCAGGTGTGTATGCCAGAGATGATGACTGTGCGTTGCTGCATCACCTCCACACAGTCAAGAGCAATCCAGTGTTCTCACTAGTGTTTTTAAACTCCTGCTGAACATAAGTAGAGACACAATGTCAGAGGAGAAGTGTGATTTCAGCATGTTTTATCACTTATGCCAGTATGGATTATCTCTTCCAACATTTTTAATAGATACGACTGTTAAAAATTGGATTGTCTTTGAGCTTTGGTCATCAGGATTAATTACCATTTAGCATCTTACAGTAAGTCATGTGATATCCTTTGTAATTTTTTATTCAAGACCATCATAATAATTTAATCATCAGGTTTGTAAGCACATATCAGGCCTCTCAACCACTGTATCTGTCACGCTGACCACAGTATTTGACACCGGTTGGCACAGCCTTTGATTGTGAGTCTTCACTGACCTCTGCTATCATCCAGAGTTGCAGTGTTTGCATCCTCTCAAACCGCTGAACTTGTTCTTTTGTTGTTATAATATCCTGCATTACTACTCAAGCGAATCTTAAAAAACACATTCCTAGCGGGGCATGCAGTCACAAGGAGTCTAAAGGGCACTCCAGGGCCCACAGTTAATTGACCCTCCCGAGACCTACCTCACCCAGCCCAGGCCCCTCACACTGCTTTATCTCAAGTTCTTCAACTGCATGCCAAGGAGAGAACTTTTAAAACACTGATAACAGGGTCTGACATGGAAAGTGAGTCCTTTTTCGGTCCAGTGGTCTCCCCCCAAGACAGAAGAAGTAGACACTGAGCGAGAGAGAGAGAGCATCTTTCAAGCCCAAAAGAATCAATGCCTGTGCATTTTGTTTGGTGCTGGAGAGAGAAGATAGAGAGTAATCGTGTCTGCAGGAGGCAGGTGTTGCTAACCTCTTGGAGCTTTGTTTGGTTGCTTAGCAATTGTTGGCTCCAGATTCCAAAAGTCACTAATGAGCATCATACATTCTGATAGCACTGCACAAGACAAATTGTTTTTAATAGCCTGAGTTTGATTGCGCTCCAACTTTTATACACAAAAGATGTAGTTTTGCAGTTTAGATGTGAGCACACATACTTTTCACGTGCATTAGGCTGAGCTGGTTCTGTTCTGCACGTATGGGACTTTGTAGAGGTTGTGCATAGTTGTACAAAGTGTGTGTGTTCTTTTGGCAACTTTCCCATACACATCTAGTGTAGGCCAGAGGTGTAAATTCACATAAGCTACAGATACAACTTGAAAGATCTGAAAACGGATGCCAAATGACCCAATCAAAGGCCTGGAAAAACATTTTACCCATATCAGTCATGTATTGCAGGGTGGAAATGTTGCCTTCAGAAGTGGTGGTCTTGTATTTTCCTCACGCAGAGAGAGGGGAAAAGTCAGGTATCTGCAGTCCACAGAGCAGCATTAAGCTTCTTGTCAACTCACACAGTGTTCATCTGTAGCTGCTCCTCACACAACACGGCCCACCGAGGTCACAGAGAGAGGAAGGAACAGAGAAATGTCTCGCCTACAGAGGAGACACGCAGTGGATAACTGTACTCATCATCATTCCAACCCCACAAGACAAATGCATCCAACCAAACCACATACTACACACTTCAAAAGCTTATGACTAACACTTTCAGCCAGGACCAGATTGAAGTTAAAGAGTATAATACACCGTTTGGATAATGTGATTGTGTTGAGATAAAGACAATTACAACCTTCTTTTAATAAAATGAGTTGTGTTTGCTCCTGTGGGATCGTAAGCATTTCCCCGCTGAAGAGTGTTTGAACAAACTGTACAGGCAGTAGAGCAGCTGTTCTGTAGCTAGCCCTACAAAAAAGTGGGTGTAGCAAATTAAAGATCATGTAAGTTTGACGAATAAAGCGTAAACCAGTATTGTGTTGATTATATTTTATATAAGCAGTCTTAAGGCACTTTTTTAAATATAGGCTCTTGATTGTAAAATGGCCGGAACAGCACAATAGGCCCCAGTCATAAAATGGGTTATGACTGCCTGTCCAGACCTTACAGGTGGCCCATACATCAGCGTTGATAACAGCACACCAGCTGAGTGTGTATTGTACTTGGGAAAAGTGTTTGCTCTGTAATTCGACTCCGTTGGAACAATTACCTGCGAGTTATAGTTCCTAGATAACATGATTAGGTGGCCTACATGCAGACAATAAACAACACACAGTCCACCACAGACTGCTAGCACTTGAATGAATTACAGAAAAAATGCTTCAGTTTTCTGCATGTTTACATGATGGTCATTTTCAGCAGCAAGGGCAAGGCCCGCTCAGTGAAATATGGCTTTCGATATTGTTTTCGTAAGGACTGGGTTAGGTAATGGAAAATTGCCTCGTCAAGAAAATAAGTTTTGGAGTTGACATGCCTGAGAATGTGACTATGGGAGTCCCAGGGGAAAATGGGCCCCTGGGAATACTGGTGACCTCTAGACAACATAACTCCAGTGGGGCACCGCAGACGCCTTGGTGCACATTTACTCTGTTGATGTCAGGTCTGGGAACAGGCCGATGTGGGGTTGATAGGTTGAAGTGTGTGTTCTGTACTGTTACCCATAGTAGTTCGTTATAGTTCTCTGTGTGAACTGGCATGTGACATGGCCCCCAGTCCAGGTGAAAGAGCGAAGGTGGTGTTGGCGTCATCGGGGCATGGGGTCAGTAGATCAGTCAAGGGTCAGCAGGCAGTTTTTATATGCTGAATGAGTTGTAGAAGACTAGAGGAGACAAAGGCTGCAGGTATACTGGCCCCCCTTGCATCACCGCTCCTCTTAAGGAGAAAATCATGATGCAGGAAATGGTCATTGTTGGGTTCTGTGTGCATCTCAAGACCACCACCCTGGGTTAACAGCAGTGCCTTGAGGAAAATCCAAAGAGCAAACAGGCAACCGTCTGAGTCACTCGTGGAATCACAAGACTGGGAGCAGGAGATGTGAGAGAGGGAGTCTAACGGGGAGGAGCAAAATACAAACGTTTGCTTTTGTCAATCATTAAGGAAGAAAATATTGTTGGGTGGTAGTTTGTTTTTGAAATTGAAGCAGAGCATACTGTAAAGCATGAAAAGGCCTGAAATAGGACAACCGCATTACAGCCACAAACAAAGCACATTGGTGTTACATAAGCCTTGCTTCTGCATCAGTGGCTGACAGGTTTTTGCACCCCTGTCTGCAGTCTTTTTTGGTTTTAGACCTGACCCGAGTGAGTTGTGTGCATGTGTGTCTGGGGGTGGGAGTGAGGGGGGAAAAGAATTGAGAGAGGTTCAAAGGAAATACATTAAGGGTGGTCAAAAGGGAAAGTTTGTTGTCGCTGCGTGCCGGCCAGAGCGTGAGTTGTAGAGGCTGGGAGCTCAGCGAGGTGTGGGAGAGTTTAACACAGCCATTCTTAACACATTCTCACCTCCCTGCAACCCACACACATACACCACATTACACTCCAACGCCCACAGAAATCTCCACTCACGCTGTTGACGTACGTGCCATCACACATCTCCATACTGAGGGGAAATAAACTTGTCTCCCCCTCTTTCACTCACACACACACACACACACATGCACACTTGTTTCTTTTGCTAACTTCTGTCTGCCGCCAACACACAAGTGGGCTGTTTCAGTAAACAAGACCGCCTGTGTTATACATCCTCCTCTTTTATGTACACAGCCCCCTCTCACTCTTTCTCACCCTGTTTTATCACATCATAGAAGGGAACACACAGCTCACTTAATGTCTATGAAAGAAAGACACTAAGAGTGCTCAATGCTAACTGCTTAATCTTTTTTTCCATGTTTATGAAGTTTCTTTCAGATCGTGTTGTAAAGGCAGCGAGATCAGTGTATAGTGTTATGATCGAGAGGAACCCTGGGCTGATCAGAGATCGAAAGTATCATCTCAAAACATACAGGTACCCACGCTGGTGGTTTGATTTCTTCCATGTTAAAGATGTGACAGTCTCTGCAAATTTCATGCAAATTCACATGTTAAATTTCTCTCACAGACAATGTTGTTCTGGTAAGGAACTTGTTGACTGGCTGATGAAGCAAAATGAAGGCCTGCAATCAAGAAGCCAGGCAGTTGGAATGTGGCAGGTCTTGGTGGATGAAGGAATCCTTGTTCATGGTAAGACCTAAAGAGAAAAATCCATCTTTACTCGGATGTGCATCGCACAGCATCAGCATCCAAAATTAAGGACACATTAACATAATATTTGTCATGTGTCGGGCGAGCTCACATCTTGGCACGCACTGCAGAAGTATGTGGAATAATTCCACAACAAATCCCGTCATATTCTGGTATTTTTTAATATATTCTGATGATAATGTCTCAGGCTGCACTCGAGAATTTCCCAGAAGTGCTCGAGTAGCTCGAAATCTGGTGACTGAGCCTGCCAAAGCATATGTTTTACAATGTGGTCTCATTCAGTCAAGTGTTCACTAACTGCTTATGCTCTTTGGACGGGGCACCGTCTTCCCAGAAGAGACCACTCCAATCAGGATATAAATGCTTCATTATCAAATGAAGGGGATCACTCAGAATAGATTTGCACTTATTTCCATCTATCATTGTCATTCTGGAGTTTTGTAAAGTTACTACATGACAACTAAATGTATTAATTTACTTCCTTTTTCTGTTTCCTTTTTTAAAACAAACATGTGTTTTAGTTAACTAGATCATTTTAATATAATCACCATATCTCTAAAGGGCTATACTCTTAGTTACTTTTGGGTCTCGTTAATATAATATAATGTTTTCCCTCCTCTGTGTTGAAACAAGTGAAACATGAGTTGAACTTCCATGACAAGGACACCCAGTTCTACCGATTCCAGGACTGTGAGAGTGGCCTGAACCACATAACAAATGAGAAGGACTCAGAGGATGAGCTGCAGGAGGGTCTGTCGCTGCTGTCTCAGCTGGGTCCCGATGCTCTGCTCACTATGATTCTACGCAAATGGTCAGTATGTTGAGCTTTTATGTAACTATTATGCAATTCAGTTGTATATGTAGTATTACCTAGTTAGTAAAGTCCTTTTCATAGTTATCACATATGTCAGTCCTACAGTATGAGGTTCATAACGCCTCAAAGGAACCAGTGCAGTTAGATTTGTCATCAAACTTGCATCTTCCAACAGAGTTTTTGATTACACCTGTTGTGTCCACTTCCCTGTGTTTAGCCCCAGTCAGAGGAGTGCTGAGGACCTGGAGGTCATCTATGAGGAGCTGCTCCATGTCAAGGCTGCAGCTCACCTCTCCACCTCTGTCAGTCACCATTACTGCCTGCTCTTGACATCAGTGTCCTTGTGATTAAAGCCACTATATGTAGATTATAGCATCTTTTAAATGATTTTAAAGGCAGGCGTTTGTAGACGTGTGTAGAAAAGTGTTTTGCATAAACAGACTCAACCGTAAAACTCTTGATTTAGTATTTAAGTCTGTACTTAGTATGCTAAATACAGGAACATTTGCCATACATTTAAAACAACAGTTTCCCCATAATGTTTCTACCATTTTTTGTTCATGTGTGATAATAGTAGTCGCTTATTACCAGAAAATCTGCCAGACCATGCATCTAGTTTCCTCTGATTCTTAAACTACTTTGACCAAAGAACCATTAGTATAACAATCAAACAATGAAATCAGGAGTTATCAATGCAGTTCATTCCTATTTCTTGTCCTGTTGTGCCTGTAGGTGCGCAAGGAGCTGGCAGCGGTGCTGGTCTTTGAATCACATGCCAAGGCCGGAACAGTCTGTGAGTGTGACAGCTTTGCTGACGCTTGAGCTCGGGTGGTGGAGAGCCTTGCTACATGCACAGGAAGACACACACAGTTTCATTGTGTAGCTGAGCCACACTACAGTTTGATGTTCTGATTTGCACAAATACTCTCTTAACGTCCTCTTCTACGCAGCACGCCTTTCAGATATATTATCTCTACCAAACCATGTGTAACATCAGGAATATTCAAACGTCCTCGTGTCATGATTGATTCATTACTTCAGTGGAGGCAATCAGTTCATCATGTGTCTGTTTTTGCTCTTCTCATCTCTCCCTTTGCCCCTCTCGTCATGACTATGAAATAATAAAGCCCATTGTGCCCTGTAAACGTGATCTTCAAGCAATTACGATGGTTATTCACACAAATACGGTGCATGTGTAAATGACCAATGTGTAAATGTTGGTGCTGACTGTCTTTTTTTGTGATGCAGTGTTCAGTCAGGGGGACAAAGGCACATCTTGGTACATCATCTGGAAAGGCTCTGTAAATGTGATCACACATGGGAAGGTAAATCCATTTTCTGGTTGCAGTAATAATGATAATAATAATAATAATAATAATAATAATAATAATAATAATAATAATACATTTCAGAATTGTCCCTCATGAAATGTCTTGTTGCCTTGGAATTGGATACTAGTATTGTGTAATGCTGAAAGTACTGTGTGCATATAGGGCCTGGTAACTACGCTACATGAGGGTGAGGACTTTGGGCAGCTAGCTTTGCTGAATGACGCACCCCGTGCTGCCACCATCATCTTGAGAGAAGACAACTGCCATTTCCTCCGTGTTGATAAACAGGACTTTATACGCATCCTCAAGGTCCGTCTGAGTAACTAATTATTATTATTATGAGCAGCGGTGCCATGCATTGAAGGCCATATGTGACTGTATAAAAGCTGCAGGTCTATTTCTCTGTGTGCAACGCAAATTCAGATCCACAAATACAATCAACATGTACTTGACCTGATCGTCATCCATGTCTGTATTTCTCGTCCTTTAGGATGTCGAGGCTAATACAGTGCGACTCGAAGAGCACGGCAAAACCGTGCTGGTGTTGGAGAAGAGCACCGACTGGGCCGAGCAGGGAGGAGCAGGAAGCAACAGCAAGTGAGAAACGCTGACGCACACACCTCCGAGACAATAAAAGAGTCACTTCACAAGCAGGTTTACAATCATTAAGACACTACCTGGGCGTGGGCAGATACTGTATCACGCCAAAACACAAACACTGTTGGTCATTATGACAAGTATACAGATCTTTTTGTCAAACTTGGTTAAGATCTTGTTAATGGGGTGTTATCTGACAGCCGGAAAAGAAATGGACTTCAACCCTGCCTTGTTGAATGACTTGTTATCAGTCTTGAAGTATTTTAGCAAACACAAAAGTGAATTAACATGACGTTGACCTCCCCGTACTTAGCCTGCTTTACCTTGTTTCTCCCTTTACTTGCACACCCATGAACACTGCAACCATCTCCTCTTGCTCTCTCCCCGCTACCAAACAACCAAGATTTATTATCTGAAGCCAGTGAGCAAGGAGCCCTCAAATGTAGTTATAAAACATAGATACAGTGTGTGCCGGAAGGCAAAGCATTTTATAGTTCAACAATAAACATATACTGCTCTCCACTCATGATATGCTACTGCCAACTGTCAAGTGTTTGTAAACACCAGCACAGGAGTCTGCAGGATAAACTATGCAATGATTGCGTCAGATGCTTTTTTCTGGTTCTTCTTTTTGGCGGTGGGGGGGTTTACCAGTCAACTTACCCGCAAAATGATAATAAAGTAAATGTAATAAGAAGGTTCTCACAATTTACTTTTTCACTTATTGGTTTATTTAACAGATACAGTGCCTTGTCACCTGTAGTTTGTGTTTAGAGCTAATTAACAAATTAGCTGCTAGAGCCACGAGCTTGGCTGTGGACTCAGTCCTGTTTATCTGTAGTCCCTGGACAGATGCTACGCAGGAATGTAAATCTGGAGTCATTAATATAGTATATGAGCATGCAGAGCAATTATAATAAGAGTAACATTATCAGACACTAATTTAACACGCAAATGTTTATTCATGTAAGGAAAAATAATCTTTAATTCTTTCTCTCTTCTGTCGTGCTCTGTGCAGGTACACAGTCATGTCAGGAACACCTGAGAAAATCCTGGAACACTTACTGGAAACAGTAAAGTTGGACTCTAACGGAAATGACGCTATAGGTGGGTGCTTACAGGCATCTTCCTGTCTATTCCCTCTTTTATTGAGTGATTCAAGATGATCAGACTTAGTCAGCTAGTTAATTAAGTGCGTGTTGTTGTGATGTTTGTCTCCCTGCAGCTCCCTGTGTGAGCGACTTCCTGCTCACCCACAAAGTCTCCATGCCCTCCGGTCAGCTGTGTCCCGCACTACAGCACCAATATCCTGTGACGGTCAATAATGATGCACGGTGACAATGATGCTAATGATAACGATGATTAGCTACTGATGCTTATGATGATTGTGATGGTGACGTCCGCAGTTTAAGCAAACAGAGCATTTAATTCCCATAAGTAAATTATACTCTGCTGAAGTGTGTCTCGTAATTGTCTCAGATTCTTTGCCTGCAAAGCTTTTTTATGTTATGCCCCTTAACCGTCACTGCACCTATCAGGCAGAGCTCTCTGAGGGTTCAGATCAGGAGAAGGCTGCTTACATTCTCAACACCAAGCAGAAGGTAGTGAAGCTGATTGGCCAGTGGGTGGGGCTGTATGGCCTTCTGCTGAAAGAAGACCCTATTGCTTTGGACTTTCTGGAGGTGAGATTAGAGGCTCGATTTAATTACATTCATGCTTATTCCACTCTGCACTCTGTGTATTGGAGTATTTCCATTGAATATAAGAATATAGATTTTATTTATGAGCAGAATCAATAATTCTGTTCCTGCTTTTTTAATATCCATGTTGCTGAAACAGGGGCTGAAGAAGGAGGTGGCAGGTGATTATCGTCTGTCCAGCATGCTGAAAGAACAATTTAGGGAAAGGAGGAGAACAAAAGTGTAAATTGTCTATATTACTTTATAACTTCTGCTATTTCTACAAAATTCCTCAAGTCATGAATATCGCAGCACGCTATCTAACGCTGTTTTTCATCTTTTAAATATCTTTCCAGATTGGAGAATGGATATCAGTCGCTGAGCAGGGTAAGCATCTTCACATAGATTTTGCGTTTGCAAATGACAGCTGGGTGCAGGATATTAATATCAGTGATGCATTTTAATGAGAGAACAGTTCGAATGTCATGCTGCTGTCATTTGTCAGTTTAATGTCACTGACTTGCTGAGTCACTCTGATGCTATCGGCAGAACCAGCAATTTGATTGGTTTTCAAACTGCGAGGAGCCAGTGGGAAGGTTACAACCAATCAAAGCACAAGATAAAGGTGAGTAAAAGTCAGGCACTAAGACAAATAAATCAATCAAATCAGTGATACTATATATGTACAGTACATGTACATCAAAGAACTTATTACTACAATATGTTGCAACATAAATGAGTTACCTCACACTAGCTCGTATATCTGTGGGTGTTCATGAGTAACACATATCACCACACATCATTACTCGCGTCATCAATCGCCAAATCAGCATATCTTTGACATTTTGGCTTCTGTCTTTTCTCGGCGCAGTGCTGTATGAGATCTACAGGCCAGACAACAAACCTCTCACTCTGATGCTCCCGGTGAACACATCTGTACAGGATGTGATGACAGCGATAGTCAAACCTGGCGGAGATCACATCCTGGTCAAAATGAACTCCACGGGAGGTGAGAATCAGATACTGATGATTTTTTTCTTAGATAGATAGCATAGTTATTTTTCATTTAAATTGCCGTTTCCTGTAGAATAGTTTGAATAAAGCATTCAGAGCTGCATATTAATGCGGTTTCCAATCTAGCCTGAGTCACGTTCATTGATTTTCTACCGTTGTCAGTTTGTTGTGCTGAAAATTCGTTTTTGACATATTAAATGCACACAGAAAGAGCTCAGTTAAAGCTGGATGCAACGGCCGTCTACACAGCCCTGGGACTCAACGAGAGACTGTTCATCTGCACAAGCAGCCAAGTGGAACAACTGGTGAGGAAGTGCCCTCCATGCCAATTTTTTTTTGTAAAGTAAAAGAGGAAGTGTCATCACTCATATTTTCATTATGTTTTTTTATTTATTTATGTATTGTGCGTACAGTTGAGTTTGACATGGTGGTTTGGTTCAAAGCAGTTTTCCTGCCCAGAAAGCCATCAAAGGCAAAACCTCACCACAGTTTTCTATCTGTTCATTTTCTTTCTCTCTGTGTCTCTTTCTCCTAGATGCCCCTGAAGGAGCAGCAGGGTCCAGAGCGAGGAACAACTGACATCCTTGAACAGATGGGCTCTAAAGACATCGCCAATGAACTCACAAATTATGACTGGGAACTGTTCACCGCCATGCATGAGGTAGCTCAGCAGATGTGACACATTTTACATCTGACCACAGCATTTGAACTGATTGATACAGAACAAAGAAGAAATTGCATATTTACACTTCACACGCCTCATCGGGGCTAAGCTCCAGTGGTGTATCATGCAAGTAAATCCAAAGCTGAAACCAGCATTTCCTCATTTCAACAAAGGAGTGGGTATCTCTTTGATAAAAATGTTTCTGAGTCACACTCCTTGGCTCTTTTTATCTGACAGCGGCAGCTTTGCCATCAGATCATCTGGTCTACTGGTACAACACTTCCTGCATGCTTCACATGCTTCTGAAGCAAATAACATTCATTAAGTCACTTGTAAAAACTGGCCTGTCTTTGATTTCCGGATTTCTTGTGTTACAGCTTATGTAATTAATGTCAGTGGTTGTGACTCATCGTCCCCGTCTCTCCAGGTGGAGCTTGTCTACTACATATTTGGCCGTCATAAATTCCCAGGCGCCATCACAGCTAACCTGGAGCGGTTTGTGCGTCGCTTCAATGAGGTGCAGCACTGGGTGGTGACCGAGCTGTGCCTCTGTGAAGACCTGGTGAAACGAGCCATTCTGCTCAAGAAGTTCATAAAGATTGCTGCAGTGTAAGAGTTAGTTACATGAAACCTTAGTCAGCTTTGATGGCAATGTAAAGCAGTCGGTCCACCACTTTGGTCCAGACTGAAATATCTTATCATCTATTGGATGTATTGCCATAAAATCTTTTACAAACATTCATGGTGCCCAGAACATGAAGCCTACTGACCTTGGTGATCCCTTGACTTTTTATCTAGCACCACTAGCAGGTCAGAGTTTTCACTTATTCAATAAAATATCCCAGATGGACAAAATTATATATGCATTCATGGTTCCAAGAGGATGAATCCTAATGATTTTGGTGATCACCTGACTTTTCCTCCAGCACCACCATGAGGTCACAGTTTTATTGCGCTCAGCACTTTGGTTTATGACCAAATACCTGAAAAATTAATGACATTCCCATCAGCCTCATCTGTAATCTGTGTTTACATAGCAAATGGTAAACTTTATACTGTGACCATGTTGACCATGTCAGCATTTAGCTCAAAGTACAGCCTCACAGAGCATTCACTTCAAGAACAGCACTTTGTCTGTCTCAAACCTAGTTGTTATAATCATGTGTCCTCTCTGTCACAGATTAAAGGAGCAGAAGAATCTCAATTCATTCTTCGCTGTGATGTTCGGTTTGAGCAACAGTGCAGTACACAGGCTTTACAAGACCTGGGAGGTGAGAAACTCCTAAATGCAACACTAATGATGATAATATATTGTGTCACCATTTTCTAAAGAATAACTCACATGTTGTTATTGTATTCCAGAGAATACCTAGCAAGACAAAGAGAATTTACTGTGCTTATGAGAGGTTGATGGTAAGTTTACACTGTATGTTCTCATTTTAGTAAATTTTCCAAAACTCTCAATTTACTCTTGAGTGCTCCATTTTGTGGACTAACATAATGTAATGGTGCTCTGTTTATTCTATGCTCCTCTTAGGATCCCTCACGCAACCACAGGGCCTACAGACTGGCTGTGGCCAAACTCAGTCCTCCCTACATCCCCTTCATGCCTCTGCTGCTCAAAGGTAACAGACACCAGCAGTATCAGCATTAGATGTGAATGTCATGTGAATTAATTCACTAATCACTAAATGTTTTCTGTTCCTGTCTATGCCCAGACATGACATTCATCAACGAGGGAAATCCAAACTACGTAGACAAATTGGTCAATTTTGAGAAAATGGTAAAACGGAAAAATATTTTTTGTAACGTTGCTAAGTTTGATCTTTCTCCTCGGTAAGAGATTAACTTAAAATATTTCCTTTTCCTCTCAATATCACAGCGCATGATTGCCAAGACAGTGAAAATTGTACGAGGATGCAGAAGCCAGCCTTACGGTAAGTGGTCCAGTTGAGCTTCTCATACTAGCAGACTCACGGCACTGGTAAGGGTAAATACCTTGGTTTTGGATGAATGACGCATGTAGGATATATCAGGTAAACTTCTATTTCTCCTCTGCAGTGCCGTCATCTCCACAGAGGGGCCTGGCAGATCGGATGTTTCTGGAAGCGCCTGCTACTCGCATATCTACATGTAAGCTACATCTACCATATCATTAGCTGTTATAGCCAGCTGTAATTCTTGTAAGCTAAAGAGTGTCTTTTCACATTAGTCCTTTTCAAACTTCACATTGTGGAAAAAATGAAAAGAAAGATTTTTCCAATACAAACACTTAAACATGTGCTAAATCAAAAACTGTTTCCTCTTCCCATCCAGACTCAGACCACGCCCTCCCTCTGCGGAGTCCCAGCAACATCCGACACTACATCCAGAACCTGAAGGTGATCGACAACCAGCGCAAGCTCACACAGCTATCAAGAACAATAGAATGCTAGGACATCAACCTGCAAATGTACAAAGACTGTAAAACTGTAGCACAAATCTGATCCTGAGAACGGACTGTAGCTGGATGAACAAAACTTCCACACTCGCCTAAATAAGATGGACCTCTGGAGGTGTTGAGTGCCGTGGATACTCTAATTCAGGGAGCTTGAACGTTCTTGGATAAGCTTTCTGCACAGCACATCATGCATCAAGAGTGAAAATGTGCAGTGTGCACAGTGATGACCTCCAATGCTGAACCAGAGAATCCAATTGCGTATCCATGGGACTTGTGGGACACTTTTTATCCAAAAAGCCTTACAGCACACCGGTGTATACATCTTGGTGTGAGTTGCCACAGTGGAAACTGACCCCCTCACAAAGGCAATGTTACAACATATACAGTTAAGCAAAGTATGCCTGTCTTTGGTGTCAAAATTCATATATGTGACGTTTTGTGTGCTGCTGTCTGTGGAATAATCACTCCAGTGGTTCCACAAAAGGGCCTAAGGAACACATACTCCAGATCTTTTCCATAGCTTATCACTTTAGGTCAGTTTTTTGTGCACTAGTATTTTCACATAATATATTGTATCATCATTTTTTGGCAACAAGGCCACTGACTGACATGCATATAATTTCATACAATTGTTTTCTAAATAAATTATTTTCGCAGTTATGTGTATTCAATGAAAACACAAGAATTTGTAAAAAGGGAAATATTTTATTTAAAGTACAAACCGTACAAACAGGTAAAAACTGACACCCCCTCTGTCCTTCCCCCTGACAAAAATGTTCTCCCCAATATGGGGTGAGAAAAATTCACAACAAATCAGTTATCCTTTCAATTAAAAAATACTCTCCTTGTCATAAATATGTACAAATTCTTTTTGGAAGTCCTGGAGAGTGAAAATGGGCTAAGACATGTAAAAAAAAAAAAGAAAGAAAAAAAAAACCCAGTGCCTTCTCCTGATGCAACCATGGAGGAAGTAGTAAAATGATCCCCTGTCATTATAAATAATGGGTCGACATGTTCAGTAAATTTTCATACAGACAATGTTAAAAGCATTAAATCAATCACTAAAATGGGGATTTTGTGGACCATTGGACAAATAGTAAATTACTATCCAATAAGAGGGGGCATATGACAAGAGTGTGATGAGGCAAACAAATGTGAAACATATGGTTAATATAATGTTGGTGTTTGGGCAGGTGCAACTGCAGAGCACATAAATTATCAAACTATGTCAACATACCCAAGTTCAACTCCGATATGTTCTGGTGTTTGTGTTTCTGTGTCAGTCTGTGGTATAAAACTCGGTTAGATCAGAAAAGTGGTCCAGCAATGGAGTGGTGAGTACATCTGAAGTGGAAAAGTTCTTTTAAAAAAAAAAGAAAAGTTTCACACTTAGTGAGAAAGCAAGTGAAAGTGAAAAGCCAGAACCTCACAAAGGATTTAGTCTATGTGCTTATCACATACAAAAGTTCTGGTTTATCACAACTCGGTCACAAATAAAACATAAATCAAAAGAAAGCACTGTAATATTAAAAAGAGTGAATATAAATATTGCACTTTCAAACAACATTTAGTTCCCAGTGCCTAGTTGTTACCCCTTTGGTAGAGGTAAAAGACATCCTGTAGGACGCTAACATCTGGACGGCAGCCTAACAGTCATGTTTTATTTCCTCTGAGGTTGTGAGTATTTTAATCGCTGCCGTGCAGTTAAACAAGTTGTCCTGAATACTGACTGTATTTACGCTATCATGACTGATAGTAATGCAGAATGGCTTAACCTCAATGATCTCAAGCTACAGAGGTGATGGGGATTAACAGGACTAAGCAGTGGGAAAGGTAATAACCAATTCATACACAAAACAAACATTCATAAATATGCCATTCACACAAATGCATGTATGCATGAAGTCACACATATAAACATGCAAGCACACGCAACCCTAACTCTAACCCACAGACATGAAGTATTTACATTTAAGGCACATAAAATCTATTTACATGACAAATACAAGAAACCAACACAAAGCATTTTAATGTTCAGTCCCTGTAGCCTTTTGGTAGTGGGATGACTTCAGCCACTTCTCTTTCTAAACATGGGCAGCTTTTACTCAAAAGACAATCAAAAATACAGTATCTCACAGTAACACACACACACTGTGAGCTGAAAATGGATCCTTCACACTCAAAGGGTGAGGATCCTGCCTGCTCTCAGACTACTCTGTCAAGGCTACAACATTGCTGATTGTCCCGTCTTTGGTTCAAGACATCATTACACCATGGCCATTAACTCTGTGGTTTCCCCTAAGTGTCATTTGCTGGTCTCCATGCTGTCTGAGCCCGACCCAAACCGAGCAGGAGTAAACACAGCAAAATATTCTTTAGGAGAACACCACTTCTTTTTTTTTTGATAGAAGCACCACACTGCTTCAAGCCTAATGTGAGGTTTCACAGGTCTGTGGTGGTTCCAGTCCCATCCCAGTCGACTACGCAACAATGACGATGCCAGCATTGGTAACATCTGGACATGAACAAACAGGATTTAAACAAAGTGATCAGTAGGAGTCAAAAGCAGAACTCAAAGGAAGGTCAGTCAGTCAGTCTTAGGTGTCTTTGGAATTATATCAGTAGATTTCCTTTGAGTGCAAAAACAACTCAACCCAGCGCTGTCCACCAACCTGAGGCAGAGAGAGATCATTTTCATGAACAGTTGAGAAACATCCATCCATGCATTCTCTATGCCCGCTTATCCTGTTCAGGGTTGCGGGGTGCTGGAGCATATCCCAGCATGCATTAGGCAAGAATCAGGGGAACACCTCGGACAGGTCAGGGCTTAAATTATGTAAAACTTTAAATTTCGTGATAAAAGCTAAGCTATTAATCAGATTAGGTTTCAACATCTAGGCAGGTAATATTGCCTTTGGTATAGCCAGGTTAATGTTTTTCACCTGGAACCTGTTTACTGATCTTCTCTCAATAAAACAATGTGTTGAGGAGACAACGGAAGAATACTTTCAGGCCTCAGCAGGCAGCGTAATTCACAGCTCCTGGCTGCCACGCGTTACATGTGGCCATATCCTGTCAGAGGCAGTGAACACATCAGATCATTAGCACCAAAATAAGGCAGTTAAAGGGGTAATAGAGAACTCTCCATCACAAGAATCCAAAAAAGGAAACCCAACAGGCATCTCATTGCATCTGCAGGCTGACTGTAGCCTGCGATTCTTTTGCAGTCACTTTCTTGTTGTTCAGTCTCATGTACGCCTTGAGGCATTGAGAAAAAGTTCTATTTGGTAATAATCCCAACCTGCCAACACACAAGACATAAATTAAAAAAGAAAAACATTCATTTGGCTTGGAGATTTTTGGATTTTTGTCTTCATCTAGTGCAGCACAGTGGAGTTCCAGTGGTCTCTCTCTCTCGCTTAACTCTTCAACTGCTTTCTGATCCACTCTACATGTTCCATCGTGTTTCTCCGTTGCAATCATATGGCCAGGTACTGTGGTTCTGGTGGCTCTGGTTGTCATCTAGGCCTCAGAGGCAGCCTGTGGTTTGAGTTGCGCTTTCTCCATGGCAGTGCCGTACGGAAGAGAACGCTTGAAGAAGCCGAACTACACGAAAACAGTTTTAGAAAAGCAGAAATTAGAAATGAGCACAGACCTAATAAGTTTAATTGTAATTTCATTAATCTTTCAGTACACAGTATAACAGTATACAAGATTTTTCTAAATCCTTGTTTCACAGCAGCACTGACCTTGTATAGGACATAGATGAGAAGAGCCAGAAGCAGTAAACCAGCCAGAATGGCCAAGATGATGATCCACAGAGGAACTGAGTTTTCGATATCTGGCTTGTTCCACACCACTGGGGTCACCACCTGAGGACAAAAGACACAGTTTGTCAGTTAAACTCAACAAAGAAAGCCTCTGAAATGAATGAACTAATGAATGAAAACAGATCTTAAATACCTTTTTGTGTCCACTGGGAGCATGTTTGGGTAGGATGGCATAAGGCATCTTCTTCACACTGTATCTGGCCAGGCACTCCAGCACATATTGCTTGTAAGCTCTCTGAAGAAAGTAACAACGCAAGTTACAAAATCTGATTCAAAATGCATGCAATCCAACAGTTATACACTTGGTGGCGGCAGAGACCGTGTGGCTCTTCCAAAGAAAATCCCTTCAGCATTCCTTTCCTATGAGAAGCTGTGATACCAGATGATGAATTTTCAATACATTCACACATGTGCCTTGTGTTCCAGCATGTAGGGAGTGGTAAATAGTCTGTGTGTAGCTCAAACATGGCAGGCAAAAAACTGCAAACTCTTAGAAACTGTAGTCTGCGATGTAGATTCTCAGTGAGCAACTGTTGTCCCATTTGTTGAGGCAAATATGTGAGACTGCGCATACTGACAGCCATAAGAACTGATCCAAAACCAATGCTGATGCCTGGTCAACCCAAACAAATATGTGAGACTGACTACAGCAGCTATGTTTCTTTGCCAGCTGCACATTTGAGGTTTTAACGCTCAATGTTTTCTTTTTTGACGCTTTAATGAAAAATGGCTTCTTACTTCCTGCCAAAGCCTGACATGAGAAAATACACAGGGACCGGTGGGAAAAGACTAATCTATAGTGCACAGCCTTTTCCTCTGCCCTGCCTTTGTCATCTGGTGGGAACACGTGTTCATGTACAGTACATGTCTAGCGAGTTTGTAAGGCGAGGGTCATCTCCGACAAACCTCGGTGAAGGTCTCGGCCCAGACGCGGGAGCGCACTTTGAGGATGGCAGTAGTCCCCTTCTCCAGCAGACCCACGTTGCACTGGAGAGTCCAGCAATCCGCATTAGAGCAGGACTACGGGAACAGAGAGAAAGGAGTTAGATGTTAGTTAAGTTCTATGCACAAGAATGACTTAAACAAAATGTATTTAGCATTAAATTAACATCCCCCTCTAACAGGGTCACATGACTTAAATGCAGGTGAAGGTCACACTCGCAAAAGTGAAAACTGGTATAACAGCTATGGGAAGGACAAATAACAGCCATGTTAATGCTGCAGGTCGAATAAATATAACAAAGAGCCCAATGTTATGATCTCTATTCCACGCCTGCTTCAAATTAGATTGAAGGAATGTCATGAGACTGTAAAAATGCAGCATGCACCACTCTCCACATTATTGCCCCACCACTAAAACCAGCCCATTTTTCTCAAGACTGTAGAATACACAATCTTAATTAGATCCCCATAATGCAGCTTGGTATGTTTAACATTTTAGAACATGCACACACTGTGTTATAGAGCTGGTCCTGTAGCTAGACCACCAACCAGACTGAGAGGTTTCGTCGGGTTTCCTGCGGGAGCGCATTAGTTTACTTAATACACTGAGTAGGGCAAACACAGGAGGAGAAGAGAGTACCCGCCTAGTTCCTAAGTCTTAGACAGACTTAATGAGGGTATTCAGACAGACAGGGAGCGTATCAGTCCACTTCCTCCTGGTAGACCTCCTTGATGCCCCAGGGCACCGGGGCCACAAAGGTTTGTGGAAATGACATGAACATGGACCAGTGCCAGAGATGCCTCAGACCCAAGTCCCACATATCCTCCCCAGTGGGATTATGTGGTCAAGATCTGGAGCTTGACGGGGGGG
>NTHP01000022.1:329983-376087 GCA_003416845.1 Oplegnathus fasciatus
GGGGGGAGAGAGGCTGTTCCCACAGCTTCATAAAATAACAGTCTGGCCTCTCTGCACAGCTGCTGCACACACAACTTGTATAGGTCGACACTTTGTCAAAACGACTTAAATGATTTGTCGATTAATCATTTAGTCGATCGGCAGAAAATTAATCTGCAAAAATTCTGGTAATTGATGCATCATGAACAACTGCTGGTCTCAGCCTCTCATATCTGAGGATTTTGTAAGTCTCTGTAAATTTAACCCCACTGGGTTCTGTAGTATTGGTCAAAACTGGACAAAATAATCGTTAGTTGCAGCCCTATTTCTAAATACTATTATGAGAAAATGTGTGGCACACGTATTATTTTTATAAGTGATGTAGAATAAAATTAGGATCAAAAGTATAGGTATCCACTTTCTGATAAGATACCCTTTATGAAGGTTTATGAAGCTGTAACTACTGGCTTTATTCATGGTTAATACATATTTTACTAATGCTTTACAGATCAGTTATAAGCCATTAATTAGAACAACTTTTGGTTTGGCTTGTGTTAATGTTTTGTATTTAGTAATAATGCAGTTATAAACATTAGTAGTTATTAACAAATACTTATGGGTTGCACACTTTGTAATAAACCATTGATTCTACAGTTACACATGTTAATAAGTTAATGTTAATAAGTTGTTAATAAATGGATTTTGGTCCAGAGTCTCTGCAGGTTTTTCCAGAAGTGGTCCATCATAGAACTTTCCTGAGAGAATGTACCTGAGAACCACCTGCCAGAGGAATGTATCACAACCTGACAACCCCAAAGAAGTTTTTAATGGCTTATAACTGATCAATAAAGCATTAGTAAATTATTTATTAAGTACTACAACAGAAATTTTATCCAAGTAATTATGAAATGCCTTTTGATTATTAGTGCAATTAATGCCAGCCCTTTGTTCTTTATGCATAGCTCAGCTCTTTAAAGACTGAGCAGGTCATTTTCATTTCTCACACTATGACCTGGGCTGACAGCTTCATTCAAGCATTGCTAAACACCAACACACTTTGATCAAGAGACACTTTGAACAGAGATGTCTCTCCTCCCGAGCAGAAAAACAAAAGTGCAGACACAGGGTAAACGGGAGAACGGGGTCCTTCATACTAACGTGTCATTGGACATGCTTGATAAATGAGCACGGTTAGGAGGGACAGGCGCACGGACAAAGAACTCTTTGGTGGAGGCAGGTATCCACAGACGGAGGCTGAGAGAGAAGCTACCTGCAGCTGGGTGGATCAATAGGGCCAGTGTGCGGGGGCTCTGGGGCCTCACAACACCCAGAGCCAAAAATTAGAGGGCAGTCTGTGAAGAAACCAGTGCATCACTGACAAAAAGCCTCCCGTGTCCAATGTCTTCTCAGCCTTTCCACCCCCTCCACCACTACTACTGAAGGCTCTTTAATGTTAATTACCACAAGGGGACAAGCCTGTGCACTCTGACCCCTCCCTTTTAACGACATCATAACCTAATTACCCAATCCCAGGAGCCTCATATAAGATCAGGGCCAGTGTCACCAAAATAGATCCAGACCTGCACACTTAACTTAAGGCAAGGCAGGAAAATATATTGTTTAAACCTTCTGTTTTCCTGACCTGCTATGTAAGTGACACAAAAAGTGTTTTTAACTACATAACCACATTTACCCTTAACTGTAAACTCAAGCTCCTCATTCCCTCACTTTGAAGTCACCTATTATCTATTAGTCACCTATTACGTTAGACTTCCTTTGGCCTGATGTTGTATGCATGGATGAACAACATGTTGTATTTATAGAACGAGACAATTCCCCTTTAAGCGTCTTACCAGGTTAGTCAAATGAGCGAGTTGATTCTTGTGGACGTCCCTCCTCTCGACGTGGTGCTCTTGTGCCTTCAACGCCAGGATAGGTGGTTCTGTGGACGTGTGCTGGAGCTGAAGGAGGAGAGAGCACACACCACTCATTAGGACAACACAGACACTGACCTCACCGGGCAGAGGAGCACACCACCCTTTCTGTCAATAGAAGACCTAATGTTAGCATGACCCTGAGGCTTTTTGTCATTAATCAGAAGCATGTGAGCTCTACTCAACATGGATTCCTGTGGAAATACACCGTACTTAGCAATTCACCAGGGGGAAAAAAACATTAGATCACAGCTAAGACGGATGGCCACTCACAACCCTGCTCAACATCTGTCAAGCTTCAAATGTAAACACAAACAACTGCCACGAAATCTCAAAGCTACAACTTGGTATAAGGGGGCGCGTCGCTGGATGTCGAAGATGAGTGAGTGTATAGCTGGGTGAGGTGGTTCATCAAGCTGTGCTGAGCATAGGGAAGAGCTGGAACTTCAAAGCACTGGTAGGGTAAGTGTCCTGGGTGGGGCTGAGAAGCTGGGAGGAGGAGGTGGGTGTGGGCCAACCAGCGGGACGACCCGACTGTTAATCAAACATCTGAGTGGGAATCGGTGGGAGACGTTCACTGTCTGATTTAGCCTCATTTGACCCTGAGAGGTGTGCATCTGCATGCGAGGCGCTTACTTTGAGGCGTAGGTGGTTCATGTTTTTGTCGGAGGTGCAGTTGATGGGGCCTTCTGTGGAGAACTCCAGGGGGTAAAGGAGATTGTGACCCTGGACACTGAGGGGGCAGCGCAGCTCAAGTAAGGTGTGGCTGATCCGACTGGGCCCGTTGTTCACCAGCTGGAAAAAGGAAATTAAATAAGAAAACTTTAGTATGTAAAGCATTAGAAAACTTCAAGAGCGGCTTGATCATTTCATATTTTAGCTGGGAGGTTGCAACTGATTTTTTTCCCCATGCTTTCAACTTCCATATTTCACATATTTTCTTAATCTACAAATAGGTCACCTAAAGTAGAGCGCCGTTAAATCTCACCCAAGTGAAAGTGGATCACAGCCTGAGAATAAATCACACTGTGTGATCTGGAGTACGTTTTCTTTGGTTTTCCTTCATTGCTGCCCTGGGAAGTCTACTTGCTTTATGAACAGTAAGATCTGCTTTCCAATCCAATCTGCTGAGCCTCAATGAGTCTGCACAGCTGAGAACATGGCTGATTACCTCATAGATGTGTTCCACTGCAGGCCCGACGTCCTGCTCCACTCCATAGCTTTTGGTCACCTTCCAGTTGGCTGGCGGGAAGAAGACCTTATCTGGTCGAGACACACTTAAAAAGAGAAGTGGGGTGTGAGACCGTGCATCAGGAGGCTCCAGAGAGTTACAAAGAAATTCCAAAAAGTTCAAATGAGGGAGTCCTAACACTCAACTCACCCCTGTAGAATGACATCAGCCTGAACAACCACCTCCAGCTTGTACGGTACAACCTCACTGTGGGAGTTATTCTCATTTTTACTGTGGAAACAAAGAGAAGAAGAAAAAGATTCTGATTAGCGGACGTCATTCGAGAGCTGTGGAGATAAGTACTACTGAATCAGAATCCACATAAAACTGTACCTGCGAATCTGCAGCTCAAACTGAACAGTTTTGTACGTGTCCTTCAGCCGTGGCACTGTGAAGCGGAGACCTGCCCACAGCTGCAAAGAGAAAGATCCAACATATTAATCATCATTATCATCCACCGAATGATATGTGATGTTCTAGGGTGTGTCAGTCTGTGAACTCGTGCATTACACGTGGGCAGGTCCACAATGTGGCTGAGAGTTCCTTTATTTATGATTTCAGATCCATTTGTTTTCTACACAAACTGGCCCATGATGTCTCTCTTTTTATGGGCTACTTCTCATTCGCATCAGATCAATACTGCTGCAGTCTGAGACCTTCCAAGAGTGAGCAGATTCTATAACAAGAAACTGTTTTGAAAAGAAGGAGAAGTCTGCCTATGTCTTCCTCTACAGACCTATTAAAAAGCATGCCAGCTTGTGACTCCATCATTAAAAAGGGGAACTCTACCCAGCAGGGAGCTGAGGGCACAGATGGAGTCTGTACTTCCTGTCACAACATTTCCTAACACATACTGACTTTTCCTGTGCTGTTCACACCCAACCTGGGGATGACATACAACTTTTTCCTACAAAGAGCAGGAAATCATGATGTTGTGTCAACTGTCCATTATAAAATACACAACCCATAAACTCATTAGATGTGGAGCTAAACGGAAAAAAACTGCCAAAAGACAGCGGTGTCCTTACGCTGGTACCAGACTTCATCGGGTTGCCCAAATCACAGCTGAGGTATCGGGTCTGGTTCTCTGTCTCATAGCTGCAGGTCAGCTGGGTCAGGCTCTGAGAAACATGAGGACAGATTGGTCAAACCACAGCAAAGGACAATCATCAAGAAAAAGACCAACATCTGTAATCATGTCCCGAGAGGTATATCAGTTGCTGGAAGTTGTGGGTTCTCACTGGGTTTCGCATTTCTAGTCACCTCATTATTGCGGGCAATACCGCTGTAGTCAGCTTCAGGGGGCAGCACCACATACAGCTCTGCCTCGTACGCCCCTCCCTCACCCTCATTCCTGGCATTGAAAGTCAAGGTCAGTGAGTTGTCATCACCCAGGTAGACTTCCTTCCTGTTCCTGAGGACCCAAGCAAAGAAAAAATGGATTACTAATAGGATCAATGGTCAAGTTAAATGGTGTCAGGACTCCTTAGACAAATAAATATGGATAAAGTTGTTATGAGTAAACGTTCTTTGTTTGTGTTTTGGGCAATAAATTGCTGTTGCTTTAATGAAACTAATACATTTTCAGCCTTTGTGCTTGGCATATCTCTTTTCTGTAGAGCCCGGCTGCAAAAGAACATCGATTGGATTCATCTCACGAAGCCCCTCCACCCTCCATTAAATGAAAACATTTCCGATGTGGTGATAAAGTCATACATGCTGTATAACAGAGCGTGGGACTGTAAAACACCTCCCCCATCCTTGCTCTCTCTCACTCCCTCCACCTCTCTCCACAGCTAAGAACAATGAGAAATTCCATATGGAGGGCCACACAGACGCTTTTAATTACAGCTCGCTCTCATAAAGCAGTGCAGGAGAGCAAGAGAGAAGATTTCTGAAGCGGCCTGCGAGTCAATTGTAGTCTGATTCTAACTGGCATTGCACTTTTTAAACCAAACAAAGGCTCAAAATTAGAAAACGCCACAAAACCGTAAAGCTTCCCTGAGGGACTCTCGGTCTTACAGGTTATGTGCTTTGGCAGTGCAATAGAAGAAACAACAGTGAAGGAATGATGGATACATTTTGTCTGAAATTCCACTAAATCATAGCCATCCCCTCCCACTACTATTAGGCTTTCTTAATTTGCTAGGGAGCAGACAAAAACATCAAGCTATTATTCTAATTGCACCAATCACACTTGCTACGGCTCGATTTCTGGAGTCGCACTTGGATGGAGCGCAGCACTAACACGCAGCAGGTTGTTCCATATGTGATGGATCAGCCATACATTGCAAAAAAAAATGGAGGCAGATGTTAGATAAATATAGGAATGTGAAATCAAAATGACAGAGCAGAGAAGGGAGTATCAGGGAGGCTGTTATTTTTGAGAAAAATGCTAACAGATTTCTCAAATCAAAGTGTGGCGGGCAGGGTGCTCCTGACGGCTTCAGAAGCAGGCGAGGTTGGGACTCTGGCGTACAGCTCCCATATTTTCCAAACAGATCCCTTTCATCTCTCCTGTCTTTTCCCCTTCACTGTTTGCCATAGCACCTGTAGAGCAGAGCTGCTTCCTGTTTTCAGAGGACGGTGTACCCCTACGCTACTACAACACTGTGGCTATTAACAGTCCCTCTCTGGTATGCTAAACTAAACAAAGCAGCGGAACAACAAAAACAGCTGTATTTACGCTTTAGCACTCAAATCCAAGGTCCCATTTGAGGAGTGGAGGTGAAGAGTTCAGTGTCTGTGACCCTGTTCACAGTTTACCATGTATTATCCATCGCATGCAATCCATACGCTCTGGGATTTTTTAGAAATATATAAGGAAATGAACAGACTCACCCGTGGACTGCCAGCTTCAAGTCAGGAACGCAGATGTTGTCCTCTCCACAGTCCAACAGAATCTGAGCCTGAAGGATGCACATTGGGGGTGATAAAAAGTTTTAATGGGGGCTGCAGACCATGATGATCATACAGTAGGTTCTGACTAAAAAACACACTTCTTTTACATGTGAAGAGAATTAGGCACAGAAGATAAATCAGATATCTGTTTAAGGGAGACAACAGGATGAGTGTAGCAAGATGCAACATGTGGTATGAGTAATACATTCCACCCCTGCCTCCCGACCACCACCCAACACACACACACACACACACACCTGCACTGCAGTCCCCTGTATCTACAAGACATCATCACTGCACATCAGACAGTTAAAAACAATGTTGTGGCTCAGAGGGACGATGACTGACTCGGTGAGGTCATGTCAGGCACAGACACACTCCCCTGAACCAGCTGTTCCGGACACACACACACACACACACACACACACACACACACACACACATGCTTTCCGCTCTGCGACGTAAGAGAAGGAAATGATGAATGGAGGAAGAGTCCAGCCAAGAGACCGTGCCAGGAGGAGATACTCCTGTGGAGCTGAGCACAAAGCTGCCAGCTCCCAGCTCTCACCAGCGTCCCACATCACAGCACTATGTGGCAAACCGCGCTTTCACCACACGCTACGCCACCCAGCGAACCACAGCGGCATATGATCATATGTTAGAGGGAGGAGTCTACAGCCTAGAGGAACTTACTGAGACATAGGATATTTCTGTTGACCTGAAAAGCAGAAGCGGGGGTTCAGAGATTACAGTGGAGGGAAAGACAACAAAGGAACAGAAACACTGCTGGATAAGTGGATGACCGCTGAACGTGTGGCAGGGCAGCGGCAGGGAAAGCCCTGCGGATTGCTAAATTGCATCCCGCTGTGATTGTGACAGTGCGATGATGCTCATGACGATGAGGATAATAAATAGAAATGGAGGAGGAGATTAAAGAGAGCCAAGCGCCCCCCTTGTCATTACACCATCCAGAGGGTCTAATTATGGACACCATGGTAACCACCATGTTAACATGGCCACATGCGCACCCTGGTCTGTGTAGGGCAGGAAAACGACATTCGTAGGCCCATCACTGTAGTTAAACAACAACAACACTGACCTCAGCATGTGACATAATGAGGGCAAGCATCACGCAGTGAAATCAAAATGCTAACTTGGCCAAACGAGTGGAGGCCATTAATCAAATTCACACTAATTTGGTCAGATGTTATTATTTTAAGAACAATGAGGGCATTGATGCACACTTTCACTCATTTCCGAGTTCTAAAAAAAGGTGGCAACAACTGGGATCCTTTCTGGTTTTGCACAAACGTATGCCTTTGTGCAAGATCTGAGAATGATGGCAATTAATAGATCCATCATAATGCCATAGCTCCTTATAGGAACATGTGGAGTACGTTAAGATGAGAGAGAGAGCGAAACTGTGCCGAGCACATCAACCAGCTCTCATTCTCACTCCAGCTTGGAGAGAGTACGAACTTGGCAAAGTCAATGAAATGTTACATGGCCTGCCACACATTCTCAAAGCATATGTGGAAATCAATAGGGCATCATGTGTCTGATCAAGGCCAAGGCTGCGGTATAATAGTCACCCTTCACTGTTTATACACTATTATTTTCGCGCAGTCTAAAGCAAGATTAATGAAACATGTTGGCAGGCTGACACAACTCCCACTCCCCTTTTACACACTCAGATCAGGTTTGCCCTCTTTGGGTGTTTGGCAAAAAAGGGCTTTTTCAGGTTTAAGGTTGATATCTTAGCTCAGGCTTGTCTCAAGGTCTTGGTTCAGCAGTAGACCACATCTGTTGGACGCCCAGCAGCTTTGATATCTAGGAAGGACATCAATGGCAGGGTTCAGTCCTGATCCAACAGGAATAAGACAGAAACACACCAGGATGTGGAGAGAAATGGAGAAAGAGGGGGAGATAAAACTACACTGATTGCCATTCCCCAAACCCTCCAATCCGGTTGGCTGTTGCTGAACTCACATATGGTGCATGCTGTGCCACAGCTGTAAGGATGCCCACATGTTGAGCCGACTCTACTCACTGCCAGAGGAAAACTGGCAAAATGCCGAGAGATTTCAACCAGATGGGCAAACACCCCGGCTGTGCCCCACCCTGAAATATCTACCAACCTTCTATGTCTGCAGCTCTGGAACAAGTCACCTATGTACTGTTATGCAGCCAAGCGGGCTGAGAGCAATCCCTGCTGGGAAAGGGAAACACTCCACTCTACATATGCCTCACATTTTCATTTTGAAAACAGCTTTCCAGACACTCTGGACCTCTTCCCAGCAGAGTAGTTAAGAATTTACATTAAAAAGAACAGACTCACTCTTTCATCAGGGACAGGAGAAAGTCAGTGAGTAGCAGGCTGGTGATACGGAGAGCGATTACTCAGTGTGGCCGATGTTCTTATCATCAGCTCTGAGAGAGTGAGTGTAAGCAATCTAAGAAGCATATGTACATTATTAGGGAACACGGCTCCACCATATATTGATGCTAGAAGCTCTGTAGATCACTCCAGGGTTAGTTAACTGTGCTGGATAGAAGACTGGGGGGAATGTAGTGCACGTCAAAGTACCTTCTGCTCAATTACGTTGGTGGTCTGATAGTTGAGGATGGGCCGCAAGCCGTGGGAGTCAGCTGCAGCTTTTGGATCCAAGCTGAAGTTCAAGGCCACATAAATGGAGGAGAGTTTATCCCTGAAGTCTTTCTCATCCTGCAGTCAAATAAACATATACCAGAGTTTAAGTCAGATACAATTGGTACAAAAAGGGAGAATCTGTTGTTCAAGGATTAAAGTTTGCATCATAACTGTAAAATAACAGCAGCTACTCCTTTTATTTTACCGATGATTATGACTATTGCACAGACTTAAATCACAGTACAAATAATCACAGTCATAAAGTTTTTTATCAGTGAGGAAAAAGGGCATACTCTTAGGTAGATCTTGGTGTGGTTGCATACACGCTCGCCATGGCGCACCGTCACACTCCTCTGGAGCAAGGGCTGCTGGGAATCCAAGAACAAAGCCCTCTTCACGGCACCTTTCTGCTTGTGCTTATGGCTATCAAGCTGCACTTCCACCTGGAAATCTGGAACACGTAACACACACACAAATGAGCATTCGTGGCATAATGAATGTTCTTGAGTCACGTAATGACAGGTTTAAAAAAGACCTCTATAAATACTTCGAGGCACACACAATGTAGTCAATGTAACCTAAAGTTAATGGCACGAGGAACACTTGTGTATAAAGGAAGGAGTAATTAGAGATAATAACTAGGGGTTGATAGTGAAGAGGACAGAGCACAGAAGAGGTTTGATTATTAAAGGTGGATCACAGAAGATATTTGGCATACCGCACTCCCCTTTTTGTCATAACAAAATCCAAAAAGCTACATCATCTGTCAAAACACTTTAACCTACAGACTGTTATGGATTTAAAACATTACCATTGGTGGCTATTTGACAATTTCCTTACTTGTAATAAAGTGCAGATGTGGAAAATTGGCTCACCTAGGATGTCTGGTAGGTGCTTCCCATCAGCAGATATGCAGAAACTCAGGTTGACACTGTTTTGGACAGAAGGGACAAGGACATAATGAGGGAAGCATGTTCATTTATGGCAGAGATTCAGTATAAATAGGCTGTACACACAAGACACCTCACTTGCCCTCACTTGTTCTCTCACTTTCTCTCATGGCCCACTTTTCTTGTGTCAGCTCCTTACATGGTTCACATTACAAGGCACGAGGCGTAATGGGAATACAACGAATAATATGAAAAAAATGCCAAATGTTTGGAGACATACTGGCATCTCGTCAGCCAAGCTGATAAATCGGTGTGTCTCCGTTTCCACCCACAGCCCCCCCACACACAAAGGAATAGCAGAGTTAAGAAGGGTGAAATTGGGCAACGACTCGGGTTTCAGGGCTGACCAGTCAATGGCTGTCTATATAAGCCTGTAGCTCTCTCCCATGACATCAGCCGCACAACACGCTGCTGCTGTCCAAAAGTCCGCAACCCCAAAACCCCCAATAAACCCACACAAGAGGCACAGAGCAAAAACTGGAAGAAATAAGAAAGGAAAAAGGGAAAGTCTGTTGAAAAAATAACACAGGAAAGGGAAGAGAGGTGAAAAATGAGACAGAAACACACAGAGGGTACAAGGACTTCTTTCGAAGAGTAGTAACTTCTTGTATATGCTCCTGTTTCTGCACGACTGTGTGCGCACGCTCACGGGAGTCTACGTGTCCTGATGTTTCCCAGCTGTGTTCCACCACCAAACAATATCTCATTCAAAGCAACGGCAAAAACCTTCCAGCCCCTCCCCTCCCGCCCTCCCTCCCATTATCCCTTGTGCTCTCCTTTCACCCCCACCAAAAACTCCTCATCACCAGGCAACGTAGTGTAATCAAGACACATGTGTATACAAGAGTTTCCTTTATGGATCAGGATCTGGAAAGGGGGAAAAAGCAGACACATGAGCACAGTGTCAACCATGTCGAGCAGCGAGCAACCGTCGTCTGTTTCCTCTCCCCTTTTCTGGAACTGAATACTGTGCACATTTGGAGGAGGCCAAAGACGGCTAACAATGCTGCTATTCAGCATGTTATTTCTCTGCTCCTCAACAGAAACAGTGTGATATGAAGACATTTTGAAAATAGGTCAGATAAGAGCAGCCCTCTGCAGATGGTAAGGATATTCCTTATCAGAACTTCCTCCCAGGATAGGAGTGTTTATGCATGAGGGGGAAACGGGGAAGCCCATCTTTTGGCAGTGGGGTCAAAAAAAATACCAGCAGAGCAGTACTGAAGCCTGAGTCACAGGAAGCCAAGTGTTGTGGTGGACAAGCTGAACACTCACCAGGAAACAGGAATGCTGGTGTTTCCATTGGTGACCATGCAGTTCTTCTCTTCGGGGTTGATCATGGTGGGGTAAACTGTCAGAGACGCACTGGTGTTAACTATTGGGCGGGATCTGTGGGAAACAAAAAGAATCTAGATTGAAAATTCAATCCTCAAAAATTTAATTTCCACTTTTACTGCCTGGAATGGCTTCACATTTCGGAAAATATGATTATTCTCTTGCCAAACGTTAAATGAGAAGATCGATACCATTCTCATTTCGGTTAAGGATACGGTTAGCTTAGCTTAGCATAAAAAGTAGAAACAGCTGGCTAGTTCTGTCCAAACTGTTAAAAATCTGCCTACCAGCAACTCTAAAAACTGCATTTTTACACCTTTGGACACAACCAGCCTAGCTGTTTCCCTCGGTTTCCAGTCTTTATGTTAAGCTAACTGTCTGCCAGCTCTAGCTTCATATTTAGTGCAGACATGAGTATTGCTTTTCTCTCAAAAAGAACGCGAATAAGCATATTTCCCACAATGTCAAACTATTCCTTTAAACAGTCTCCATGATTACAAACTGCATATGATTCAAAACAACATACCTATAGAGAACTGCCTTATTAACACCAAAGGCCCCAACTATGAGATCTGAGGAAATAAAGGAAAAGAATTAGAAAACATACTAAAAAGATAAAAAGCTAATGATGGCCATTGCACACTTCCAGCCTCACTCACCTGGGTATCCATTCATGTCCAGGTCCTTAGCACCTCTGAGGGCAAATCCAAAGCTGGCAGGAATAGCCCCAGCAGCCCACTGGCCAGCGATCACCTGAGATGGCTTTTCCCTGAGTCCTTCTGAGTATCCATTATAGATGTAGACCAGTCCCTGTCGATCCTCCCCTCCAAACGGACAACCGATGGCCACGTCTGCCAAAGGAGAGTCATGAAAAATATTAGAGTGCAGAAGTAAACAGAGAAAGTACCTAATATTAAATGGCCAAATGTTTTTAGGTACTGCGGTGCTTTGAGCTAAATTCTAATGTTTGCTAATTAGCAGAAAAGTACAACTGAGGCTAATCGTGCCATTAGTTTTGCTGGTATTTCGTCATAAACCAAAGTTTAGAAACTTAATGATGGGCTACAAGAAAAAAGTCAGGGGATGACCAAAGTCATCAGGCTTCATCCTTTTGGGACCATGGAAAGAAATGTACAAAATTTCATGGCAGTACAGCCAATAGTCTGGACCAAAGTGCTGGACCGACCAACTGCAATTGCCATCCCAAGCCACGCCACTGGTGAAGCTAAAAAAGGTTTGTCAGGGTAACACACTTAACCAAACAAAACCTCCATTGTCAAATGAATCATACTAGTCGATATTGTAGCTGTCCAATAGAATAGAATAGAAATAAAAACCCACAATCCCCCTTCTTACCATTGAAACCATCCTGGTTCAGATCTCCCAATGGTGCAATGGTGCTGCCAAATCTCCCAAACACCTGGGTGCCTGTCAGGTGAGGTAGGCGGAGCTCCAGGTTAACAGGACCACGCTGTAGGTAAACATAGACCCGGCCCATCTCTTCCAGACGGCCATCGGAGCCCCGGACCATGAACATGGGGGCTCCCACCAGCAGGTCAGCCATCCTGCAGACAAGAACGGAAAATCACACAAACTCATTTAAGCGGAGACACATCGACGCCTGTAATGGGCTGTTGGTGGCATCCAATTTAGATTCTGCCAGCTAATTATCTAGCAAGAAAGAGCCAGCGAGACAGAGGAAGACAGGGAGGGTGAGAAAAACAGACAGAGACAAGGCTGCTACTCACCCGTCACTGTTGATGTCAGTCGTTGCCACTGCATAGCCAAAATATGATCCCATCTGTAAATAAAAGGGTTTCCATGATTTTTTGGCCAATGAAAATCTCATCGTCAGAAGGCATTAACATCATCAAGATTTGGGTTATTCTGATAATACAAAGCAGTTATGCTACTGCAGACTTTCTGCATTACTAGAAAAGAGGGAGGCTTGAAGGGAACATGAAGGCTTGATGGGTTTTACAGGTTCGGCCCAGTTTGGTGCCGTTTCTGTTCCAGGTCAGTTTCATTTTCTGAATTTGTCTGTCATGAACCTTAGTCTAAAAAGCACAGACACCGTAGAAGCAGTCAGAATTGCCAGACTGTACGCAAATTCACTTGTGATTTTATTTATTCAGCTGAGTCAATCATCACTGTTTAAACGAGCTCAGTGCTTTTCTATTCCCAGAACCATTTGCACAAATTGCCACTGCACTTTCCCCTCAATAATTGAGCTTTACAGCAAACCACGAAAGAGACCAAAATCTAGTAAAGAGAACGCTGCAAAGGAAATTATTTTTGCTTACACTGACTCAACAAATTAAGAGCTCTCATGAGGAGCCGAGCAATGAAAACACAGAGGAAGTGGAGCATGAAGGAACTTTCTGTAGAAGGCGGAGATAAGAGCTCTCTAACTCACCTGCTCACCAGTGTAGTTAAGAATGGTCTTCAGATCTGTACCGTTCAGAATAGACACCTGCAACACAACAGCCACATATGGTGAACATCTTTTTATATGGTCTAATATAAGCACAGCCTTTGGTATGGAATGCACTGCAAAAATAATTCCCACTGTGACAATATCACTAAGGCTGTTTTCTTTATTTTACTTTCCTGTATCAGCCCCAAGTCTAAAGCCCAGGATCCTCATTCTAAAAGCATCAAAATGAGAGCCAAAGTGAGAGTGATGATTAAGCTTTCTTACCGAACCATAAAGCATGAGTCCTTTTGGAACACCAGCCACAAAATCTGAGGGGTGCACAGAGAGATGAAGCAAAGATTTAGGAGGGAAAATATACAGGTCAAGCCCAGCAGGAGGACAAGAGAATTCCAGTATTGACGACATTTCCAGCTCAATAATCATGTAAAATATTGTAGCTGACTTCTGTTTATGTTCACTTCAGTAATGCTACGTGACTACCCATATGTGTTTTACTTCCTGCATGCCTCATCTAACATTGGCCATGTGGGTGCATATTCTATTTTATTGACTTACCTTCCACCTGATCACCGTTGAATTCCCCAACGGCAATAGAGTAGCCTGTAACCAAGAGTACAGACATCAGCCTCAGCTTGCATAGCAAACAAATGAAGATATATGCGAATGTGCAGTAAATCATAAAAGCACCAAGATTACATTAGTCTCTCTTACCTTGGTAGCTGTCATCATGTTTAGCCTGGACCTGTTTGGTCTGGATCTGGCTCTCCACAGACTGCATAAAATAGTCTGGGTAGTACCCTTTGATAATGTCCGCCTTAGCTGCGGAGATCACCTGACCTAAAGTAAGACCAAAGAGAAGTGAAAATAAACTTGGAAGGACGTTTTGAGGCTATGTTTTTAGGATTTTCACGTGGTTGATAGGTATGTCCTACATACCTTGCCAGAAATAGCTGCCTGGCCCTCCCAATACCACTTTGCCATCCTGAAAGATAAAACCTGCGGATTACTACAATGAAAAAGGAAAAGATTATCCCAGAAACCTCTGGTGGTTCACAGACAGGAACATAGTTATTACCGTTGTGAAGTCAGCGCTGAATCCTCCCTGACAGTAGCCCTGTCCCACTGCATCACTGATCTCTGAAACACACATGGGTGGAGTAGTGCATCATGAATTATTTGATGTAACAATTATTTAATATTCCAGAATCTCTGGTTTCAGATAAAGACATTCTGTCATATCAAGATACGGTATGTTTATGAAGAAAAACTATCAACGTTAACTGTCGTTAACTTGAACGTAAACTTGAAGAGAGGTGACAGCTACCTGTGCGACAGGGAGCGTACTCCACAAATTTGGTGAAATTCTGGGCTGAGAGGTAGCAGGTTCCTGTAGCATCAGAATGGGGGATATCCTTTTCAGTCCGCCAGGAGTAGAGAGGGGCGCAAGCCTGGGATAGAGAGGAGGTGGAGAGAGATGGAGATTGGCGGGGAGGAAAAGGGGAGGAGATGTGGTGATGAATGGGGTGAGCTTTTCGGTGGGAGATGTTTTTCCAGTTGCAACAACACCCTGGTGAACTCAGGAGGAGACCCAGGCTGAGGTCAGTGGTACATCTGGAGCAGGGTAACCACGTAACTCAACCGAGGTCACAACCCTTACTATCAGACCAAACAAGAGGCGGCTCAGCTTTGATGTCACAGGGGGGCAGAAAACAGTGTGTCGAGACTGGAGGTGAAAATTGGACCTGAATGACAACAACTTAATGGACAGTAATCTGGGAAACAAATTTCTAACAAAGAACATACTGACGTCAGAGTGAGACATCACTCGAAGCAGAAAGTTTCTCACAGCCATGTGGCCAGTGCATGCTTCACTGAAATTGTGGCACAAAGCTGAAACTCTTGTCCTTCTCTGCCCCACCCCCAAAATCATCTCCGAGATGGTCACCTTACCAGAATTGTGTCACCGTGAGAACGCACAGTGGCGCCGAACCATTGGTGGGACTTGAAATCAACCTGATGTTTTGTGTCATTCAGCAAGACGGTGCGATCCCCTGGGAAAAAACACAGGAAAATGACACTGAGTAACAGCAGTATGGCAAAACATGCATTCCTTCAGTTGGACCTTGAGTATCCTAATACTGCCTCCCCTTCCCAGACCCTTGAAAACATCTGGACAATTGGCAGAAAGCAGGCTTTAAGACTCCAGTTACACTATTTTTCATGCAAAGACAATTGGGGAATGGTATTTGCTGCTCAGCCACTGTTCAGGAGATAGTAATTCTCTTAGCTTGGCCGGGTTTGGACTGGACAGGCCTAGCTTAACCTCATTAACCCTTTGCTCTGTTTGACCACCTGGTCACTAATACTGATCTCCCACTTCAACGCTTTGACAGCAGCAGGTGACATGACAGATGGTCTGGGGAGTCAGGTTTAAACACAACTTTATTGGAAGACAGATGTTACATCTGTGCTGCAATGGAGAATGAAATGCAAACAAACTGATTAGGCAAGGAAGTCACATTACTACCATATAGCTCATGCACTGAGTGCTGGCAGTTCAGAGTGTGAGCTGACATCTATACCACTCCACCCTAACCCTTTGCAGTCCTTCAGATTCATTTTTCTTGTAAACTTCATCAAACCACAGGCGTGTTGCAAAAGAGCAGAGTAGCATCTCTTAGCGACTGAGGACTGATAGATACTGCAAGAGATCAAGACCTATGTGGATGTGAAGAAAGCAGGCTGTGTGTCAGGCCTCTCTGTCCATGCCTGTCCGCCCCCTAGTCTTTCTTCCTAGCCAACTAGGCAGCCTGGAGCTGCTCCGTGTCTTTGTGGAAACAGCGAAGGGGCTGGGGTCCAAGGAAAACATACACACTCTGGCCCGGCTTCCTCATAGCAACCTCTCAGTCATCTCTGTTTAGGCACACACTTCTGTCTCCCTTTCCCTGTTTTCGTTTTCAATATTATCTCCGTCTTCCTATTCATTTTTCTTACTCTATCTCACCCAAGTCTCCATGCCTATACAGCCTTTTCTCTCCTTTGCTTTCAGGGAGTGCTGCTTCTCCTCACACAAGACGGTAAGCAGAGAGATTATAGTTTTTTAATAACCCAACTGTATTTCTGCTTAATCTCCATCGCTGGGCTCTCCTGCTAACGTTATTCATCATGGGCCTACAGCAGCCAGCCCTGCCCCCAGTGTGTTATGTGGTCAGAAGTCTATGTGTGAAAAGAAGTGCTTTAGCCATACAGGCAATAACATGACGAGCACTTCAAATGGCTTCTTATGAGCTTGTTACTTTAACTAATCTGCCTTAGCTGCATGGTACTTTTTCTCAAAGCATACACCTTCTTAATATTTTCATAACTCAGGGCTTTTTGTTTGGATAAGGCCAATGCAGAGCCACCAGGGAACGGTAGGAGCTGAACAGCGACTGTGTTGGTTTGAGTCTTGCTACCAAGGCAACCAGAAGTAGCAGCGGAAAAGTCCTCTTGTAATCCATACGGCATAACTGTGATCAGTTATCTGACCGTGTAAAAGAGAGGAAGCACATCAATGTAACCGCCTGAAGAAGCTCAACAAAGTTCTCACATGTCAGCATTAGTTCTAGTATTAGTTCTGTGTCACTATAATGGGTGATGAAAAGTTCCGTTTGTTGTCTGCGAGGCGATTGAAGGCAACCGGCTGGAGTCACGTGAAATGTTTTCGATGAAAATAGAGGAGATTCAGAGGGGCGATAGATGGTCCACAACAACATGTCATCTGACCGAAGCCCCCCTGGGAGGCCGGTTAGCGCAGTGTGCTGATGTGACATGGTGCCCGGGCCAGCCTCTCCCGGGACCAGCAGAGGAGTGTGGGGGTCTGGAGTGCGTCCATACACTCACTCTCGCCTTTGAACTGTGTGTGAGAGGACAGCCATTAGTGGGGTTAGAGCCTCTCATTGAGAGTGTGTGTGTGTGTGTGTGTGTGTGTGTGTGTGTGTGTGTATTTTTGTGTGTGTCAGTGGGGTAGAAGACAAATGGCCAAATTCACTCATCACATCAGCTGCCCCTGTGGGAGTACTGACAGCAGGGGAACAGAGGGGGACAGAGCAGAGGAACAGGGCTCTGGTTTCTCCCTCTTTCCTCCTTGCCCTCACTCCCTCTGGCCTTCTTACCCTCCTTCCCTTCCTCCCATCCTGTATGTAACTCTCCTACACCCTCCCTACTGCCCTCGCTCCCCTCTCCTCCTCTCAGATCCATAGAAAGGCTCTTATCTCACTGGAAGAGGAAGTGGAGAGGAGGGGGCCTCTGGCCACTTTGACCAAATTAGTTAGGCTAATTAAGAGGGTCTGTGGCCTGTGGGTCAGAGCTCAAACACACCAAGAGACAGAGAGACCTATGACTCCACTTCGTTATAGGAAAAGACTAGGTAGCAATAATCTAGTGGAAGATAAAATATAATGTATCAGCACTCCTTTACTCAAGCATTCGTAGTGGAGAAAGTTTTTAAAAACAAAAGATTCTAACTACCAGCCTCATCACTGAATGTCTTTTTTTATTGCTCTGGCATTTACTATCAGGACTGGCAAAGAAAACAGTCACAGCTACAGTAAATGAATTGCAGCAGTAAATGTCATCCACGTAACAGCTGTTTGGCATAGCCACATTTGCATGCAGATGTTCACATGCATTGTGTGCTCCTCCACTGTACAGCGATTCTGCCACAATCCAGATGTCGGAACCGGCTCTGGCACTCAAATCAGCTCCTTCAAAGCCCCTTCAAAAATATGAAGGACATTCTCTGACAACCCAGGGGACTAACCTTCGCTGTGAGGCCTCGCTGCTTGCACATGACATCACTCACTGTGGCCTCCAGCCAGCACCCCTGGATGCGCAACACATTTTATGTTGCAAGAAAAACAGTGCAAAAATAGTGGAGCAAAGGGTACCAAGCAGCGGTGTCCAATAAAAGAATGTTGTTAAACCAGGCTTGTGAAACACTCAGTGGAATATTTCTCCCCATTGTGCATTATGGACACTAAATTTAAGTTGGCTCACAATGCTAAGCTTTGATTTCTCAGGAAAAAAGCCAAAAGTGCTGCGGTAACTGTCCCTCTACGTATATGCATGATTCATACTGTTTGTGTGTGTGTATGTGAGTGTGTGTTTTCAGGGCAGGCTTAATCTAAAAAGCTAGTAACTACTTTTTCCCTTAATCAGTCCCTTTCCTCACTTTGCCATGGCTTCATTGTGCAAAAAAGGCTAGGGGGTACTCTGTCAACATACTGAAACATGAATCCATTCATTAGACAACCTCACAGACTTCCTCGTGTTCTCCAAAACCACTTTACCTAATTCAGCCTCAACTGGAGCCTTTTTGTCAGGACCGGCAGTGTCTGCTCCACCTGTCATACAAACAGGACATTTCTTTGTCTGACCTATTTGTTTATTGGTTACTTATCTCCCTACAGCTCCTGGGGCAAGGCAACACAAACATGACCTAGAGGAAGGGAGTACCCTTCAAAAACTTCTTCAACACCCCATTATCCTTTTTATCCCCAAAGAGAGGACACAAACAGGAAAAAAGGATCATCCTGAGTCCAGGAACCAACGTAGCCAACAACAGTTCAGTGGAGTGGAACATTGATGCCTGATCCAGACCCGCTGCTGACAACAGGAGCAGAAAGGAGTTGCCTGATGGCTTCAAAAGTTTACAGAGAAGCAGCAAACCTCTGCCATTTTAAGAGAGTTTAAACAACACCCAGTTTCTCCAACAACCAGGTAGTCACACATATATTGCATAATTAATAATCATAAAGTTAAAACAGCATTTGTTGAAGATTCGTCTTCCAACCAAATATCAGGAGAATAAAAACATAGTCAGCAGCTCTATCATAATACTTACCTTTAGTATCAAACTCGATGGTGTGACAATCTGATTGGCTGAGGCTCCATGGACAGTAGAAGACGGATCCTCCTTCCGTAACGTTAACCTGCCTCGTGTTGGCCTTGGGAGCTCCTATCACCACACTCGCACTGCAAACAGGAGACAGAAAGAGAGACAACTTGCTGTAAATCTGATGTTACGAGTTTACCCAACCACAGGATCCTTATAAACCTGACTTTCTTTACCAAACCATTGCTAAGGTTTGTAGCTCTTAGCCTGGCCTCAATTAAAAATTGCATTCCAGACCTCCCACGCTTTAAACACGGCACAGTGCGCACATTTTCCCGCTTAGCGAGCTGTATTCTGACTCAGGAGCAAAACATTTTAACAGGTTGCAGCACTGTTTTACATAATCTCATATAATCAGGGGAAAGTGCTGCTGTGACATGTGCACATGTGATGCTCACAGACATGTTCGCTCCACTTGTGCAGTCAGACACACAAGGAGAAACACTCACACGGTCACACATGCGTCCCTGTGGGGCAGATTCAATAGGAAAACAAGAAAGCAGACAGGCTAAGTGGAGTCACACACACACTGTTTCTTCAGCTGTAACACTCAGCTTCCATGTCCTTGGAGCTACAGTGTACAACTACAGGAAGGGCAGCCGACCACTTCAACTGACATAGAAAGAATCAGTGAGGTTACAGGTGTGCTCAGGACTAATAACACGCAGGACAGCCTTCAGCGATGAAAGAAAAGAAGAAAGGGCAGATTGATGATACGTTAATGGAGAAAACCAAGATTTGGCAATGGTAAGGTTGAAAAAATGCCCCTCAGTAGATAATGTGTCTTAAGTGGATGGCTTGGCCATTACCTCATTCTGGACCCACTTGAGCCGACAAGCATCACAGACAGTTGCTGGCATTGATGTGGGTAAAGGAGGCATGGGACCATTGAGACCAGACAGTGTCTAGGGGGCTCCAAAACAGGAAGAGCACACCCGTTCCTGCCCCAGATCTTCCAATAGTGCATGAAGATTAACATTGACTAAACTTAGCAACCTGCCCCCAAGGTAACTACTCAGCAGGGTCCAGAGGAAGTTGGGGGAGCCAGCATGACTCAAAAAGCAGTTAAAGCGTGCAATATTCCAAGGCCTTGAAATCCACGATAATTAATCCCACTGAACCTATCTATTACCTCAGATGACAAAACACAGAAAGTTATGGGATGGCTTATGGAAAAAAAAATCTCACAGAACTGGGCCAGGATGTGTTGGTGGTCAGTACAAAGCTTTCAAATCATTTCAGCATCTATGCTTTTAAAAACACACAACTGTGGGAGAACAAAGAGAAGGTCACGGAGCAGAAGTTATGAGTTTAGTATCACACCATTACTGTGGTCTTAATACCTCAGAAGAGGTGCAGTACAATGCCAATTTCCAAATGTGGAGCAGAGACTCCTGGTTTGTGTTGGAAGAGAGAAAAAGAAACAAACCGGTCCGACTTGGAGAGCGAGAAACTGTTTCTGACCGCATGTGCAGACGCAGGAATATCCCAGCAGAGCAGCGGAGCTCCACCTGTACAATAATCTAAATCACAGAGAGGCTTCCTGGTCAGGGATTCTCATGATGAGACAGCTGAGGATCTCCCTCTCGCTGTCTCAAAACACTCACACACAAATACGCAAGCAGTGAGTAAATATTTAACACGAGCATACCACACTCTGTTAATCTGTTCTGAACAAGTACAGTGTGCAAGTACAGTACAGCATGCTCGTCACCTGCGAGCCCTAGAGTTTGAACAAAAAAACAAAGATTAACTGCAAGAATGATTACCTGTGTTGAACAACAAGGCTGTAAAAGTTTCAGAGCCGAAAGAAGAACAGAGATCAACTGATGTTTCTACGGCAAAAACCTCTTAGAAATAATCTGACTGCAATGTATGCAGTAAACGGCACCACTGGAGGAACATGTACACACTAACGAGGCCAACGAAATTGGAAGCCGCAGCGTCTTTTGTTGAATCAGATCTGAACAGAGTCCAGCCATAGTTGGCCATGGCAGCTTTTCAAAGGGGAAAAAATACAGGAAATAACAAAACAAGCCGATCATGCTTTAATCAGCAAGTTGGCAGCTGAAGCGGGTTTTCACTACCTTACACAGATACACGCAGATGTGCAGACACACATTCACACGCACACAAACACAGATTGATAGCGATCTGAAAGTACTGTAAATGAGGAAGAATTAGCATTTAATGGGTCTTTATCTGGCGAGGATCAGTCTAGTTCTAAACTGGCATTTCCCCGCCCCACACCTTATCTGCCAGCTGTGTGCTCAAAAGGTAGAGCTTTTGTATCATTAGCATTTAATGAAGCTGTGACTGCAGTCGGCTGAGTGCTGCATTACTAATTCCTTTGTCAAAGTAGGTGGAGGGTATGACTGGCTCTTGGGATGGGTATGCAAATATATGTAATTGGTAAGGGGCGAGCGATCCTCAGGAGCACCATCACAGGTTTGATAAAGATCACAGCAGGCAAGACTCAGGATACATCTGAAAAGCCACAACCAGTCTTTAGTCATGCTCACTGAAATGTTTTGGCTGCTGGAGAATTAAACCAATCTTCACTTGCTCATTTGTTGGTTTCATGTTGCTATGGACAAAATAGCAAACCCATTTCACAAAAGAGAGAGAGACTTGAGCAATGTCCAAGTGGGGGAGAAGGCGGATGAAAAGCAAGAGCAGCTTCATCAAGCCCACCAGCTGCCATAGAGCAGCAACTAATGACCTCCACCACCCAGCTGACAATCAACATTAATTAAACTACTGTAAGTGATTTGGGCTTCAAGTGAGGAATGCGTAAACAACAGCTTCACTGTAAGCGAGGAGTGGGTTTGTCTCATTTGAAGCTCAAGCAATCAGAGGACATTCTACAAAAAAATCTCCCACCACACCATAATTGCCAGACTGCAACCACTATTTTATGTGGGGTTGAGAAATTAGGGGTGATGCAGAGTGCTGGAACTTGCTGATGTGACACTATCGTGTGTAGCCATTGCTAATAAGGTCTATGATGAGGTTACAGAAGGAGGTTGTCAGAGGGCAAATTCTTCTGTTACCCCCCACCCCTTTAGCCCAAACATTTTTCCCTCCATTCCACATTTAATTGTCTTCCACCCCAGCTGCAAAGCTGATGTCACTTGAACACTATTATAACCGCTTTAAGCTAGAAAGGGGGGGGGGGTCACAATCACATTTGTTAAGCCTGCCAGTGCCGGCTGCAGTCACCATCTGCAGTCATAAACACTACTCAACAAACGCTATGGCACAGACGTAAGGGAGCGGGTGGAGGGAAAAAAGGAGTAGCAGCCTTCAAACCTCAGCAACACCTAAGTAAAACATGTACAGTGACCCGTGGAGTTTACACTTAGCTATCAACACATGCTTAAACATTGGAGTGGTTCCATATCAGTAAAGGAACTCAGATGCAGTGATCTGATGTGAGCCAGAGGCAGCACTTGACCTTCACTGCTCTTCTCACTCCAGCAGTGGAGGAATGGAGCATGCCAAAATACAACAAACACCTCTACCCCTTCGACTCTGAAGAATCACTTAACCAACATAATTAAACGACACCTGGATCAGTGAGAGCGGAAATATGGAGCTGGACAGTTACTTGGCATGTTCGACAAATTAATGAATAGTGGTATGATGTCATATTACTGCAATATTGACTTTTCAAAGCATGCACGGGCACTTAGTAGAGTCAGATCAGCTGAATGACAGAAATGAGAAGCACCAGTAGTGTGTGATGACTTATTCTAGACCACATGGAGCCATGAGAATAGTCTCGCGTCCTCTCAGAGCCAAGGCCAGACAGAAGCTGTTTGAGTCCTTACGTCTGCCATATGGACGATCGTCTATTCACGCACACACACGCGCACACCACATACACACATGTTCTCAGTCCTGCTGTCCAGGAGCCTGAAGATGATGAGAGTAGCAGTGCCTGCTGGGATGGCGTGTGCTGACTACAGAGAGTCTACTGTGCTGTGCAGAAGCCACATTTTTTTATTAACGGTCAGATGGTACTGCAAGTTGCAGAACCACATAAAGGATCTGTATGTTGCTCTACAGGCCTGGAGCAATTCATGTCTTTTATAACAATTCATAGACATTTCCACATCCCAGGATGAACTTGAAAAGGAACCATTGTGATCCAAACCCACACCAACCGGTGTTGATCAGATTAACAGTGCAGTCTGTTGGGGATCTGATCCCGCTATCATCACAAAACCATTTCCTTGGTATCCTCAATAGGTTAACAGTGTTGGGCAACAGGTGGCCTGCAAATTACAAGTGCTGCTGACCAAGGCAGTCAAACAATCTTGTTTATTGTTGCACAGGAAAAACATGTGGACATCCAAAGGCAATTCAAAATCATAGTTTAGACTTGATGATTTTACGCTACTCTGCAGCTGGGTAGGAGTTACTAGCGTGGTAACTGAATCAGCACATGAACACCAAGCTGATTTAGCGATTGCTGTTTTTACTTCCGACCTTTCTGCAAAAAGTAATCACTCGGTAACTGCATAATACCATCCTCATATGGGTGCTTTTACAGTTAATGTGTGTAAACCAGCAGCTGTTTTGTCAAATCCACCAACCATGATCAAAAAGCATTTCACAAGTGGCAAGTGAGAAATTTGAAGCATCCTGCTACTCAAAGAAACATCAAAATGACATGTGCTCAAGCCTATGCATTTTCTCATACCAAACTGTCGCCCACCCCCTCCCCCAAATACAACCCCTCCCTCCCGCTTCACAGTCCAACTGCCCTAAAATCTTCCTGCAGGGAGTTTAACTGCTGGTGGTTCACACCTCTCCACAATGCCCACATTAGGGGGTCCAGTCCTCTCACCTCAGGATAGAGAGGCTGTTGTATTAAACATGGTGATGTGTGTGTGTGTGTGTGNNGGGGGGGGTGAAGCAGCTGTTGAAACACTTTGACTGTGCACCCCCAACCCCAGCCGCACCCACACATGCATACACACAAACGCACACACACATCCAGAGACAGTAACGGCCAGAGGTTACGTCTTATTTCCATCTCAAATATGAGCTCTGATGCTAATTTGAATTTTCATCCAGTAGAATTTCATAGCGCACAAGTGGACGATGGTGTCATTTGCTTATTGCTATATAAAGGATAGCCTTTATCAAGTTACCATAGATGTGAGTCATATAGCGACCTGGGGTTAAAACAAACCAGGCCTGCTGGCAGTCACAGATTAAATCTCGCAAAGTATGAGTCAGGACGACCCTGACCAATGGCTTACTCCATTCCAAAGTAGACATGACGTCCTCGGGGCATTCCCAACCCACTCCAGCAGACGCGACAGTAGGGTCCACGGGCCCTTTAAACACATCGTCACCATCCACACCGACATCTTTTTCCAGTGAAACGCACACAGGCTCATTATTTAAAGCCCCCTTTTACCAACAGACCAGTAAAAGCTAGACAGGCATTTTATGTTTGAGACAGCCTGCAGTGTAGCCATGCTAAGTATATCCCAACTGACCTTTACAGCAACAGACACTAATGTTCCCAACCTACTGGCCTGATTATCGTAGGTGCATAAAGTCTGACAACAGAAAATTAAAGCAGCTTTTCAGAAGGCCAATAAATTAAGAAAGAACTGAGTCATAGTAAAAAGAAACCTCCAATGGAAAACAGTAAACAATTTCTGCCCTCAGACAAAGGGCCCCATTGTCTGCATGCAACGACGAGAACCTGGATGAAGCAAAGCTTGGCAGCCCAAATATACAAGCCGTGCTCCTGCAGCTCGAACACTTACTGGTTTGATTTAGAAACAGGTCCATAGAAAAGGACAGTAATGAAAACAATAACAGAAATAAGACTGATCATATATGGAGAGGCACCTCAGTGTAGACAGAGAAAACATTGCCGCTTTAGTGGCCAAAAGAGACCCCGGTCCAATGTCAATATTAGTTCAACTCTAACCCTTTTTGAGAGGGTAAACTCCAGGAGAGTGACCTACATGGACCGGCTGACCTCGCCATGTGCTCGTCATGGCCAAACCATCCGTGAGCTAATGCACATCACCGACACGTCACTGAAACTCATGCGTGGACTGGAACACATCACTATCTCCATCAGAGGGTCCTCTATCATCGGACATAGCTTTTTAATGGCACTATAATCCCACTCAGCGCTGTGAGAAAAATCCAGAAAGGTGTTTAAAATTTATGTTTCCTCAAAAGTTCAACATACACTCGTGGACAGGCACCAGAGGCTGTCTCATTCTTTCATATACTCCAGGACAGGTCTGTTATTATTTACAGCCCCTGACCTCTGACTCCTTCTATCTCAGTATGATCCACTCCCCTGTCCCTGCCTGGCACAGGAGAAAGTCAAAGAACTGTTGTTTGATTATTAAGTGTTTGAGGAGAGAGTCAGCCCTCAGAAGTCCTTCCCATGATGTAGAGGAGGGTGTGCATGGGGAGTCCATCTTCACCCAACATGAAATAACATACACACAACAGGGGACCATATATCCTCTTTCCCTTCCTGTGTGCATCTGACAAGAGACTGTTACACGCGGTCCACAGACACTATCCTCAGGCGTTCTTCCATGGTGGGCCGTCTGCCAGTGTCCAAACTTAACTTTATTACGCCAGGCCGAAGGGCATGACAGCCCCTCATATATAAACTTGTTGTCAAGGATGAGCGTCAAAGTGGGATAAAGTAAGCCTTTGTGTTTGTGGGCCTGACAGGGGCATGTATGGATGGGCGAAGCCTCCCTTGTCTCTACATCTACATCTGCCATCGGTGTCATTTCGCTAATGTACCTCCGTAGTCCAACCAGTGATGAATGCAAGTTTTTCAAAAGCAGCAACAATTTTACTCATATGGCTGGAGCCAGGCTGACAGCAGCTCATCCTGACAAGAAGTAACTCCCTGTGCAACCCTCAACTGACCTCACCCCGGGATTCCAGCTACTCCCCCACTCCCCATGTCTCCAAAGTGTGGGCGATGATGATGTGACGGCAAAAACAAAAGATAACAGAAACTCATTTCATGACTCTCCTGATATGTTTTCATGTGTCGACTTCTAAGAAACTGCGAATGAAAAGTGGCAGATGCATGTGGTTTGCAGATAAAGCAATGACTCATGGTCTTAAATCTGCTCTCTCGTACTGTGTTTTGCTTGACATTTGACTTCTGAATACATATCATCCACAGGAAAATTACAGGGCACCGGGTTGTAGGAAGCTGCACTTAAACATTATTCCTGCTCTGCACGTACAAACCATTGTCTCCTCTCCTCCTCCATAAGCATGGCGTCTCAACTGTAGAAAAGTTCAGATTAAGTCATCAGTAAGATGACGTCTCCTCTGTCTCACACTTAATGGGACGAGGAGAGATGATGGGGAGAGAGGCTAGACAGTGGGGGGAAGGTCTCAGGGAGGGATGAATTAAAAAGCCCCGCAGAATGACATCAGCACAGGAGGAAATAAGGAGGGGGATGTTGGAGAGAGAAGAGGGCTCCATGCATTCAAGCTTCACGTCCTAAATCATACCGCTCTCTGAAGCCCCTGCTTCCCAGGCAGAGAAATGAAGACCAATAGCAGGAGGCTTTTAAAGAGACAGCAAGGGCCAGGGGAAGAGGGGGGAACTCTCCCCATGTCTGAGTGTCTGCCGTCCAGGGAAGTGGGGAGGAGAAACAGGGAAACTAGAGCTGCTGTTGGCGGCCCACTCGGCACAAAGCCCTTTCTTAAATCCCAGCATGCTGGCTGGTTGAACGGTGGGCCGAGACACCGCTGGTGCTCAGCAGACACAGGCTCAGCCAGGAAGTCTGATTACGTCTGAGTGAAAACCTTGACTGCGGCTGCATAACCTTTTGTTAATGATTATTACGATTACAGGGTTGGGTCCATGGCTCACCAAAATGTACAGAATGGGTAGCAACACAAATGCAGATCTGTCAGCAGCTAAATTAACCCATGCCTCGCTTTTTTTGCTGCATCCCAGTTGATAAAAAGACTACATGCTTCAGGGACAGTCATGATGTCCCACACTATTATTTTCTCCTCATACTACCGAGGAGTTAGATCTGACCACAGGCATGTATGCATGAGTTTAAGTCCCTCAAAATGACTGATGCCAAAATCTCTTCAGGAAGAATGCCGAGACATTCTCAGCATGCTGGGTGTCACAGGGATCACATCCCCATGGAGCCAGGAAGCATCTCAATCAGCAGCAGCATTTCAGAACAGGAAGATGTGATTGCTAAAGGTTGCACTTAACAGGCTTTAAAGGCAAGAGATTAAAAGGTCAGAATTAAATGTCATTTTGTGGGGAAATAAGATTAGAGGGGGAGATTTCAAAAGGTTTTGGTCGTTGTTTGGGTTCAGTCTTTTTTATATATATAATGAAATAGCCACTCTTTTATATTGGCATTATTTGGGCTTTAATCTAGGAGTCATTCAGAACACAAATGCAATTTCCTGAATATATTCAATTACAGCGAGTTTTGCGCACACTGAGGGCGTGAGCGCTGTGCGTAAAGCATGTGTCCAGAGATATATACACACAGTATATACACAAAAACTCTGATTTAATGTCAGAGTCAAAACAACATCTCACAAATGAATTCCGTATTTCCTTTTGGAAACTTGCCCTGTAACTTTCACAGGGGAGTTGTAAATGTTCTGAAGTTTGGCAAAAACCTGCGATATAGTCCGATGGAAAGTTTACACGCAACGTATTTGTGTACAACAGGGTGTCGTGAAGTGCCCAGATAAAATCATAAACAAATGTTTCAGACTTTGTACTGAAGCCTGTTGCTGAAAAGCCCCCTCCTCTATCTAAAAAACGAGAATTAATGATTTCTGTGTTAAAGAAACTCACCTGGAAGAATCAGCCAAATAAAAGTCAACAGCATATCCGAAGTAGCTCCCTTTAGGTCCGCTGTAAACAGCTGGGTTCTCCACGTCCAAGTTGAACGCCTCGCAGCCAGGCTGAGAAAAAGTGAGTAATAGCCCGATGATACAAAGGAGTGAGCGGGCGAGAGGGGCCACTGTCCCCGGCGTCTTTACGCGAAATCGTTCCAAGCCCATTTTTTCAGAATAAATTAATCCACTAAAGTTTGTTTTAAATGACAAAATGTTGTCCCAGTTTTGGCGCTTTCAAGTCCGCAGATGAAGCCTGAAAACAGCGGTGGAATATGGCTAAAACTGCATCCCTGTAACTCTAACCGGCCAGTATCTCATTAATGCTCCGTCAGCTCCTCTCAGCGTCCTCGCTCCTCTCTCTGCCTCTCTCTCTCTGCCTCTCTCCGGGCCCACGCCTTCTCTGCTCACCTACTCAGGATACATGGAGCAGGGAGTTCCCACAGCCGTGACAAAGTTTGGAAGAGGAGGAGCCTGTGATTCCCTTAAAAAAAATAACCTTGAAGAGGGCTCTTCTCATCCACTTACCTATCTCTTAGTATGTGTTTACGAATGTGGTCACTTTTGCACTTTTGAGTCCAGAGGCTTTCTTATCAGTGACACCAAGATTATTAACCAAAAGAACAATGAGTCAAAAAACCCTCCTTTCGATTTTTATCTCACAGTTATCTTGAGCTTTTGAGACTGAAGTTGCTGTCAGAGAAGAAGAGCCTGAAATGTGATAGGAAGGTCAATGAAACTTCACATTTCCAACCAATATAAGATCAGCTCTTTAGATGCCTCTGCTCTCAATGACATGATAATCGTGTGGATCTTTATCTCTTGAGGTTTTCACTGATAAGTCAGGAATTCGAACTGTTAAGAAGCACTTCACTCCTCCCTTGCGAGCATTAATAGCCTTAACCCCAGCTTTCCAACTTTTTGAAATAATAATAAGGTATAGTTCTGTATTCATGGGTTTGATATTTTGCAGCAGCTTCTTTAATGATTCCACAAACCTTTTTTCTTTGCTAAAACCAGTGGTGGAATGTAACAAAGTACATTTACTCAATTACTGTACTTAAGTACAATTTTGAGGTACTACTACTTTACTGAAGTATTTCCATTTTATGCTACTTTATACTTCTGCTCCTCTACAATTTTTTACTCCTTGTCTGACAGCTTTAGTTACTAGTTACTTTGCAGATTCAGATTATTAGTACAAAATATAAATGAACTACTTACTTACTTAACTTATGATGTAATACTATAGATGAAACTACCCAGCAGTATATAAAGTAGCTGAAAATAGCTCCATCTTTACCAGCTGCAACATTAAAGCGATGAACACATTAATGCATCAATAATTATCATCCAGTAATGTAATATATATGATTCTGAAATGGGCCATTCTGCATAATGAGTACTTTTACTTTGGGCACTTTAAATATATTTTTATGCTCATACCTTTGTACTTTTACTTAAGTAAGGTTTTGAATGCAGGACTTTTACTTGTAACAGAGTATGTTTGCTGTAGTATTGCAACTTTTACTTAAGTAAAAGATCTGAGTACTTCTTCCACCACTGGCTCAAACCAGGAATATAAACTGTCACTTCTCCACTGCAAATAAACTTCCCAAACGTACAACTATCATCATAAAGCAAAGACTTATTTGTACAACTCCACACTAATTACACCTTTTTCGCACACCCTTGCAACTCAATGTGTGATCCATATGTATTTCTATGTAATTACAGCGTTGATCCAATTTGAGCATATGATGTCCTCTGGTGCTCTTGAGGGGGGTGTGGGAAGATTTCGTATTCCTGCCTCTGAGTCACACGAGACCGAGGAAAGTGGTTAGGCTGCGAAAAGCAACTACTCACTGAAATGAGACCTTTAATAAACCTATCCTGGCCGGCTGGAATTAGTGACTGTTGGTTTAGCTGATTCACTGGAAGCCTCTGGGATTGAACACAGGGGCCAAATTTGGCTGTGTGGCAGCAGCAACATGAACTCTCTGTCAAGTGCTGCTCGTATTTATAACTGGTCTGAAGCTCCACGACACAGGGAGTGGAGTCTGACCGTAGGCTGATGGGAGTAATCCAGAGTGTCTGGGGGGGGCAGTTCACAGCTGTTGGGGGCACTTGATGGTTCAAAGCCCTAATCCTGGAGGGGGTCTCATTCTCTCACTCTGTTTTTAGGTCCACAGGATGAGATTGCAGATGAAGGAGGGCCAGAGTTCAAGGCGTGGTTGACAGAAAGACAGATTATATGTATGCCATCAGAATTATTTGGAGTCCAAACTTTCCCTCTGAAGTCATGGTTTGGTTTTCAGAAACCCCGTCATATGCAAACTCTGAAATGAGAAGATGTTTGTGCGTCTTCCACAAACATACTGATGAATTCAAACGATAGGAACACTTTGATTTGTGTTTCTGGTTATTCTGACAGTCTGAAGTCATTGGAGGTCGTCAAGCTCACCCACACACAGCCCCATGACCTCATGGATGAGGTTGGTCAGAGGGAGGCAAGAAAATACCATGGAAACAGATAATACTGGTATCAGCTCTTAGTTATTGTCTTCTTTTGTGTCTGCCTGATTGTACGGCACAGATTCAAGTGTTTTGCTCCCCTCTTTCTCTTCACACACTTCTGTATGTGTGTGTCATCCAGTAGCAACTTATCCTACAAGCCAGCGTACACAAGTGTGTTCCGTTAAACATAGTTTGTGTGTGAAGTCTGTACTGCTTTCGGTGACGCGTAATTGGGGCTGGCTAACTGAACAGTATTTTCCATCTCACTCCAACTGTGATTTCCGTTGAAAAAGGGGGTGTGGTTTTATTCCAATGCTTCTGCTTTGACATCACCACTTGGCCGCTATGGCAACAGATCTGAAGTGCAGCAAAACACTTAAAGCAACATTTCACAGGACTCAACGCAGCTGGCCAACTATTTTAAATATAGACCTGACACACTGGCACTTCTGCAAAGAAAGGCATATATATGTACGAGCACATGCACACACTATACATTGACCCTCTTTCTTCCTGGTAACTGAGCATATGTTTTCCAGTATAGGGGGACACATTATTAATAGCACTAGCAGAAGCCAGCCACATAGTGCCTTATCTTCATACAGTTATATCAAGATATGAAGGTGTGAACTCTGAACTCATCCTTTAACAGGAAATGTGTATACAAATGACAGAATAGTTCATTAGAGAGCTTTAGAGGTGCTGGTAGGAGGATTTTGTTACCTTTGAGCAGAGTCCAGTCTTTGTGCTAAGCTAAGCTAACCAACTGCTCGCGGCAGCTTCATATTTACCGTAGAGACATGAAAGTGGTATCAATCTTCTCACCAAACGTTTCTCCCGAAATGTCAAACTGTAAAACTCTTAACTTCAAAACGAAGGTGGCCTCTGACTCTAATTCAGCAAACAGTCACCACATCTATCTGCCACTTTCAAATGATCTTTATTCGCAGAAGCATCAGCCTCCACTCCACCCACATCTCATTTCTCTTTTGTAGCACAAACAGTGAGCTGACACTGATGGGCTCCGTGGGGGCAGGGTGGGGAGACACCCTGATAGCCACCATTAGGCAACTGTTAGCGTTTTAAGTCACAGAATAAACACCATTTTACCACTCGGGAACAGACAGCAAATAAAAAGCCACAACAGGCAACTTGATAGTTTGTACACGCACAAGGCAATAGTCACAACAATCGGGGGGATTTAACTTCTGTTTGTTCCTGTAAGCGGCTTGTCAGTTCCTTTCAGATGTGTTGGATTTGTGATTCATTTAGCTGTGGATAAAAACTCTTCTTGAGCAAGGAAATTGAAGGTAATGATGGAAAATGTGGTCTCTGAACAGAGGGTTATACTGTGCTCTCAATCATATAAGTCTTTGAGAAGAATGGGCTACTGTGGCTTAGATTCAAACCTGCTCTTGAGCTTAACGCTAAGCCTGAAACCTGTCTTGAAATGCCTTTCAAACACATAGAGAGAACTTTCCTTCCTCCTCCTTCTTCTTCCCCTCTCTCCGTCTCTCTCCTTAACTGTAGAAACTCAGTGATACACATCTTAGAGGCAGGAAATTCCTCCAATGTAAAAGCCTGCCTGGACTTCCTGTTTCAGCGAGTTCCTACTCTCTGCGTCTCCGCTACATTCACACACAGACACACACTATACATGCTCTCTTATCCTCTTTGCCTTCCTCTCAGCTCTGTAACGTTCCCCATGTACAAGGAGGAAGGGCGGTGGGGTGTTGCTGATTGCTCCAGTCAGCCTGAGACATTGCATACTGGATGACAAATTTGTCATAAAGGGGTGGAAGTCCTGAGTTGGCCTGTGCTGTTGAGTGGACCGTCCATTGTTTTCAACACAAGCTCTTAGCAACGTAGTGGCTGAGTGAATCATATGATTGTTTTAGAGGGAGAAATCATCCCGGAGGCTCCTTACAAGGCAAAGTTCACCCGCCCTTCTGCATTATGGTTTCCTCTTGCAAGCTTTTACTGTCAATCCAGACAAATTGAGACAACGTGTGTGGGGAGCAAGATGATCCAAACAGTGTCCATTGTTTAGTTGCCTTGTTAAAACAGCCACAAAACGCCTGAAAATGAGCTGTTGTGTTTTTATGTACATCTGCTAATCAGTACAAGGGAGCAGTGCAGTAAAAGCAGCAGCATGAAAGCTGCTGGGGGGAAACGACCCCGCTACCAGAAGCCTCATTCTACACTCCATAACACACACAAGAGTCCCCAAACATCAACTCTGACCCCCCTGCACCTACAGGCAGCGCCGTGCTTCACGCAGTGTTTAGTCTCTGTCCTACCTCGCTGAACTTGTTTACTTAAAAACACAACTTTTTAAGAGGCGGCATAAAACGCTTGACATCATTAAATGGGAGGTCACTGAGGTAGAGTGGCCAAGCTGGCAAACCAAGATGCAAGCACTCAGATACAAAAAAAATGGGACAAGGTAGGCTTATAAGAAAATCCCCTTAAATACCAGAATCAGCAGTGAAACATAAAACTGGTAACACTCTGAGCTGGATCACAGCGGGCAATATTTGCAGGTCATCATAATGGAAGAACAACAAATAAACCGCAGAGGGTACGGGTGCGAAAACCAGGTCAAAACCCTCTCGTTGTGAAAACTTGCGAATAGGAATGTTTGAGTTGAAAGATGACATTGAACAAGACATGTGTGCACAGCCAGTCGTCCTGGTTTGCATTCAGGTCCCATGTTCAGGGTGTCATGTTTTATTTGGATGGCCTATTTGTCTCTCAGAGTAATGGTGTGCCCCCTGACCCCCTCCTGTGTTTTGCTATTGGGGCGGGCGTGCTGCAGGGCCGCCGCCAGGCCTCGGAGTGAAGGAATGCGGCTGTAAAATGCGCGAATCTGGGGGTACAGCAGGAGAGGGCAGTGAATCAGTGCGATCACTGGAGAGCCTCAGGGTATTGTTTCACACACACACACACACACACACGTATAACCATTCACACATTCCCTCCAATTTGCTGCTGTTGCTTTCCCACACCCACTCCCTTGGCCAAACATGTTTGACACAATGCATATGGAAACAGTCGCTTCCCATGACAAAAACAGACTGCACTTAAAGCGAAAATAGATAAGTATAGATACTGTTTCTTCTTATATTCACAGACATAAACATAAATATTTTTTTATTTTTACAGCCTCATGTTATTGTTGCAAAAACAGCATGACAGAGAGTCAACCGCTGCCGTTTTAAACACGTACAAATTTGTATTAGATGTATGTTTGAAGAGGGCACACCACCCTTAAAAAGGCCTTTGGCTGCTCCACGTGTTGTGACTTGAGAAATCTCCTGATAATGAGTGGTTGATGGCACCGGTAGTCACAACACCATCGCGGTGACTTTCAACACTTCATCAGCTGAATGGAGACATGTACTTCCTCCACTGACGGAGAGGTTTCTAGATGAGATTGATGGAACAACAAATATGGCTGATTGCAGAAACAAACATTTATTATCATCATGTATCATCTACACCGACATTATGGGTGTAACACATTTTTATAGTTTCCTGAGTGTTTCTATTTAATATGCTGAAGTTGTCTCTTCCTTCCTGTGGTGGAAGTTTACATTCATCACTGTGGTTTTCTTCACAGTTTTTCCACAGCAGTGCAGGATCATTCAGCACAGCATGCCAAATGCTTATATACATTTACTGTTTTCTTTTTGAGTCACAGTAACAAGACTGAGAGTCTCTGTGACGCTCTACTTAGGCACAGCGGTGCTTTGAGACAAGTGACACAGTGACAACGCTAACATGCTGATGCTTAGCGGGCATGTTTAGCATGTTCACCACCTTAGTTTAGCGTGTTAGCATGCTAGCATTTGCTAATTAGCACTAAACACAAAGTTAAGTTGAGACTGATGGGACTGTCATTGGTTTTGCAAGTATCCGTTCATAAACCAAAGTATTGGAAAAGTTCTCATTTTGACCTGATGGTGGCGCTATATGGAAAGTGAAGGGATCACCAAAGTAGTTACAATTCATCCAAATGCCAGCCTTATGGTGGTGCTAGAGGAAAAGTCAGGAGATCACCAAAGTCAGTGGGATTCATCATCTGGGAACCGTGAATGTCGCCAAGTTTTGTGCCAGTCTATGAAGTAGATGTTGAGATAATTCACAGAATAAGTGAAAACTTGGTGGCATTAGAGGAAAAATCAGGGGCTTGCTAAAGTAATTATGATTCATCCTCTGGGCGACATGAACGTCTATACAAAACATCGTGGCAAGATATTTCAGTAAAAAACAAAAGTCAACCTGCTGGTGGTGCGAGAGAGAAACTCAGGGGATCATTAGGATTCATCCTCATGAATGTTGTACAAAAATTCACTATTATTCTCACTCTATCTCTCATCTGACTACTTCCTGAAGTATTGTGTGTTATGTCCTGTCCAGACTGTGCTTACAACACAGTGGGTTGAACTATGTGGAGGTCTCAAAAGAATGTACCATATTTCAGCTGTGTCACCTTCTGTAAACATTAAAAACAATGTTTGGGATGGTGAGTCACAATGCCTGTTAAAATGTTACACCTACCCCCCTGACTCCCCCTAATCTGCCCTGCTCCTCCTTATAAGTCAATGTTGATGTTAATACTGTCCAGACCACCGAGGTGTCACGCACACTTGCGCAGCCTTATATAGAAGCCGTCAGAGGTTTATGATCAGTGCATTAGTGGTATCAGCCGGTGAGCAAGCAACATGCAGAGGGTATTCTGTCATCTTGCTAATGTACAAGTCATTGGAAGGTCAAACCCTGTGGTGGTCTGGTGAAGTTGTTTAGTAATAGCTCATATACTCTCCATATATGAGCGAGGGTCCCTCCCAGCCAGGCACAGGAGGAAGGGTCCTGGGAAATGATTGGCATGGTAATATCAGCTTTTTGGTGGGGGAAGGCATTAGAGAGGACTTGGCACGTAGCATGTCCTCTGCCTGGATAGGGTTACATCCCAAACAAACCAAAGCATGCACACAAGCAAACAGCGCAGAGGGGAAGTGAAGTGTCTTTTCTAATGAAAGGGTGCAAGGTCGGCAGTATTATTATGGTTCAAATCTCCACCTGTTCTCTGAATTTGTTTGTTCAATAATATAAGCCTTTAAATATATAATCAGATGTTGTAAGCAGCAGATAACCCGTGTGACATGAACATGTAGTTTAAAATCATCATTGAAATTCAAACAATAACCAATAGCAGGAAAAACAGGAAGATATTTTTATTGCCGCTGTATCTAGCTGTGGGACATCTCCATGGAAAATCTTTTTAGTAGGCCCTTTTGCTTTTGGGACAGTCGTTAATACTGAATCTGCTACAGCTTGTGCAACTACTCTCCTGTCTGTAAGAAATCCATAATTCAAACAGCTTGCACTGGACTAAAAATAGCTTTTCCATCTTGCCTTTTATTTTGCTCAGTAAAGGTAGGTTTATCCAAACCCACAACCCAAACTCAAATCAGAGCGCTTTTCACCTCTGCATAACCCTAATTTGTGGATATCACATTGATTGGGTGATTTTGTTATTGAGGGGATGCATTATTAGGAGAGTGCCATGTTGCCACAGCCAAGTCCTGAGGTCAAACAATCCCCGTCTTCCTGCGTTTGTGTTGAGGAATGTTGGTGTTTTGGTGCTGCTGATGAATCACCCACTCTTCAAAGGAAAAGAGGCTCATTTAGCAGCTTATTTAACATCACATGTTGTTGAGGCGAATGTGTTGACGTCTCCGTATGTGATTGCTCTATCTGAGGCCATAACCAACGCTGCATTATTTCTGTCATTGGCAAAACATGACAATCACACCCACTTCACTTTAATCTGGCATTTACGTAATGCTGCTGTAATTATATTAAATGCATGACGAAGCGCATTTTCCTGACCACACATAACAGGCATAACTGGTAATGTAATATAACACAGCATAAGGCTTAGCGAAGGACCACCTACACACTGGAGCGGCAGTGGTGTCTTCCCTGTGGGGAAAATGACAAAATATACATTTTTAACAACAGAGCTTCACCTCTTATTTCACAAAAAACAAATTTTCAATAGTGGAACACCCAGGTGGAGAACAACAGGAAAACATTATCTTGGCAGTAGCTAACTTCCTATAAAACTACCGCATGAGATGGAAGGTTTGTATCACATATATACAACCAAACAAAAAAGATTGAAAAACATCAAGGCTCTTATTGAACCGAGGTTTCCACAACAGTTTTCCTAGAGGAAAACTATGAGTACATTTCTAAAACATGTGCATGAAATTTCCCACTTCTAATTAACATAAATCTAGGGCAGACTTAGGAATACTTAAACCTGCAATAACTGATTTTTTTTGGCCACTTGAGGGCAGTGGAAACACGTTGTGAACACAGCATTGGCATATTATCACCTTTTAAGTTGACATGTAGAACTTGTTAGCAAGCAGTTGCTTATTTACACATCCAGCAGTAACGGAGCAACATTATCACTCATTTGGAGTCGTGTTTGTGTCCACCTGATGAATGTAACTCCAGTATTCGCTCTTCTTTTAGCTCTGTTTTGGGTCTCCACCAACTCCTGAGGGAAATATCTGGCCCTTTAGCTGCTAAATGCTGTTTGGTGCCGAGCAGGTAGAGTACAGTGAGTTTTTAGACCTTTTTCACTGAAAACAGCTGCCTGCTGTGGCTGAAAACGACGCTATGAGAGCGGTGAGAGTGAATTAAAACAGTAAAGTCGTAGGACAGATAAACAATGAGCTGAAACTCACTATAAAGCTCCGTAAAGCCGAGGAGAGCTGCGGATTCAAGTGATGATTCTCTGTAGGTTCATCACTAACAGAGACCCCTTTCACATCGTCACACTGTCACATTGTCATTTGATACATTAATATTATAAAAAATATCGATTACAGCTGCTTTAAAGTTCGTTGAGTGATGCTTCTCTTGTATCGAGTATATTCTATAACTAAAATTAAACCATAATTGTCTGTATCTAATGTTTAACGAACACTTTTGGCTGCTGACACATAATCTTTCAAATTAATATCTTCTTTCTAAAATAAATAGATAAAGAATTCAAATGTTTTTGATAGTAATATAGCAGTTTGTTGAAGACCCTGATTTTCAGGTTCATGCCAGTTTAGATGAGGTAACTGGAGAAAAGAAGGCAGCTGTTTTTGAAAAGTTTAATTGAAACAATAAAGCACTGATGACCAGCTCTGTCAGATCTAAGTCTGTATCTATCCCTCCCCCAAGGTTTCATTCAAAGCATCCCTACAGTACAAGCTTTTCAACTGAAAATAAGATAAAATATTACCATTTTGTTTCCAGTGTCTGAGTTTTCTTTCATTCAGGAAGTGACAGCACTGTTCTGAAAGCTGATTCATGTCCACCACCTGGAGACTAAATGTCTCACTCTGAGGAGGAATTGACCATTCATGGTAATACCTATCTCATACTGTTGGGCATAAACACCAACACCTAATGTTTGTGCTAAAATGCTGATTCATTCTCCCTAATGAATTCCCTTGGGAGAGACTGTGCTGCCGGTGCCTTGTGACTCAAACTCTCTTCCAACTGTGATTCTAAATAAGGCAGTGTACTTCTCGGTAGCGTTTATCAGTGTGTTCCCAGCTCACTAGTACTCACTGTCCCTGATTATGACCTGACGCACAGTACAAGCAGGCAGAGAAAGACTGAAGTGGAGCCTCTGTTCTTCCCCGCCGGAAGTTTCACACATGACCAGCATGGAGCTTCTCCGGGCAAAGAGAGGGAAGATAGAAAATGTGATGTGAAGGCGAAGCTTTACACAAAACTGTGAGGAGAGGAGACGAAATGAGTCGAAAGGAGAGGCAGCTTTAAGTTTAAAAGGTCTGGTGGTCTTGAGAAAACATCTGATTCACAAAATGATGATGATGAATCATCTGAACTGAGGTCCCAATGTCCCAAATTACACAAGTACTCCAATTCTTCCCCCTCTATTCCCATTACAGACATAGTTTGTTATAAAAAAAAAAAACACTATTACACCATATTCAACTTTTCACATTTTCTCTGTCCATGTTTATCTTCTAACACGCTGCTGGCTACATTTCAATATGCTGTCACTGAGTTCAAAGTTGAAGCTGGGTGGTTATCTGTGTGTGTGCATGTGGTTGCAGTTAGGTACTTTATCGGCTAAGCCAAATCAATAAGATGTCAAGCAGAGGAGTATTTTCTCACATATACAGCAGGCTCAGTTTTAAAGAATTATCTCAGTTAAGTGCTATGCTGGCTTCCCCCTTATCAGTCAGTAGTACTCATCTTGCGAGTGGATGGAGAAATTTCTGATACAAATAGGGAGTTAACGCTCCCATTTCAGGCAGCCTCCGAGGGCAAATAACGGTTAAAAGTTTGTTATCTACCCAGTTCTTTCTTTCTTTCTTTCTTTCTTTTTTTGCCTACTTGGCTTACTCTCCCCACCTCCTCTCCTCCGTCACTCCTCCAGTGGTTCCCTCTGGAGCTGTGCAGTGAAAGCCTCACTCCTCATGCGCCATGCGTCTGGTTTCTATTAGCGATTTGGAACAGGCCTCTGCGTGCGTTCTGCCTAGGTACGGGAGCTGTTAAGGCAGAAATTTCCCTTTTACAACACAGCCCCCAATCCCTCAGTCTGTCTCTCTCACTTTGACTCACACACATATGCACATACAGGATATATAATGTATAAATTCACAGCTGCCCCCCCACTGTCCCACGCCTGCAACCAGGGGACTTGCACAACCCGGAACATTTGAGTAAACTTGTGTGTGTTAATACATTGGTTTCCATTGGTAACAAGGAGGGGTGGACTCCCTGAGGAGCTGCTGTCATGGGCGCGTCCACTTTTTTGGACGGACCCACCTCAGCTCATCAGGATCTGGCCGAACCACAGGCACTGAGGAATTAGGTTACTCTTGGAAGAAATACCTTGTTGTCTTGTAATACCCCATGTGATGTGAACGATAATGACCTCTGCCTGGGTGGAAGGCCAAAGGAGAAAAAAATAGTACTGGTAGTATGGGAGGATCTGAGAAAATGCTGGATGAGCCTGTGAGAAGTGAATGGTGAGAAAAATTATCATCTGGATTCGGAAATAATTACATGGATCTTGTGAGAATCAGAGCCGCTGGTGTTGATCCAGATACAAAAGTGAAAAGTGATTTCAAGGACTATATCATCGGCCTCACATTTTTTAGCCCATTAACTATAAATTGCGTATATTTTACGTTACTGCTGACCATTTTCAAAGCATAAGTTCTTAGATTTATATGCTTTCCTTATTGGCAGCTTCAGTTCAAGCCATTACAGTAATAAGAATGTGACTTTGTTGCGATATGCATTCAGCTCACTTAGTTGCCTTCAATTGTTGTGAAAGTTATGACATTGTTGCATGGTACAGCAAAAACCTGTGAAAAAGATAACATTGCTATTAGGTAGACAAATCTCAGGTTTTGGATATTAGAATATCCTTGAATTCACAAACATACGTTGCTGTGTTTTTTTTAATAGTTCTGTCTCTATTGGCTGATACATACTGTACTAGAATGAAGTGAAGTCAATCTAAAAATGTATGACATACTTTGGAAAAGCACTGAAAGTAAAGTAAAGAATAAGTAGTTTGTAGTTTAAGTATAGGTTCACATTTTTTCACGTCATCTTAAAACAGTAGACACATGCCCATACGTACATTGCTTGCTGTAATCATTCCCGCTGTCCATACTGGACATTAAAAGATCCCGTCCCGACATGCTTCCAATGGAAGACATGGGGAAAATATCCGGTCCTCAGGAAGGCATCTTACAAATTTACAGTCTTTTTAGTATGAAATTCCCTCTTTGTGTTTCCTTGTTGAGCCACGATGGTGGAATAACAACATAAAGAAGATTTTGTGCTAAAAGAGCCTGCAACTTTGGATGATACCTGATTTGTCTAACTCTGACCACTGAAGCCTCATATTAGCTTCAGATAAATTTTAAAGCAAAAACAGTACAGCCCGTGTAGGCACCTGACCATTGTTTAATGTTGAGATAAAACATGCAAAAATCCAATGTACACTGCTTCTAGAGGGGCACTCCAATTTAGCATTGCAAAGTTGGAAGAAACAGTAAGAAAACAGTAAGAAAAAAATAAAAAATCTTTACAGCCTCCAAAAATCTGGATCCTACACTTCCCATAATCCAACTTGATAGCATCTCTCGTTGGACCCTCCCTGTCTGGTAAACACCCACATCTTTCTCTGTGTCCAGTTTGTAATGCAGGCTTTCCATTGAAAATGGGATGGCTCCTGGCCGAGAGTTGGGATAACTCTCATGACATCATCAGGGTTGTTTTTATCAAACTTTATAAAGTTTCTCCAGAGCCACAGAGGACATTATGTAGCACTCCAAATAACGAGTAAACTGATCTTCATGTGTAAAATCAGTGCCCCTTTAGCCAACATATGCTTAAATCCCCTCATTTTCTGGTACAAGACAGTCATAAAAAGTAAGAGTTTGCCTTTTCATAACACCACTCTTCCGTCAGGCCTCCTGAATCAATGCTAACACGGAGGCAGAGCTTTGATTTTCTTATGTTGCTCGGATTTGACTTCACCCTGTATGTTCCCGTGCCTGCTGCTATAATTGCTTCCATGTCTCTCAGTTGTGGTGCAGGCCATGCTGATGATGTTAGTGAGAGGTGGAGAGGGGAGGTTTTGGATGAGGACAGCAGAGACCAGCTGGGTGGGGTCATTTACTGGCTGTGGAGGGCCCATTCTCTCAGCTGAGAGGCCTGCACGTTGATGACACAGCTATGGAGCCCTCTCTGTGTGTGCTGTATGAGTAAGGCTTTCCTATGCTCATAACGTGCTATTTCCATAGCAGTCATGTCGGGCGTCCTTACGTCTTGAACCACAACCTCCTACAGCCAATTAAAGTCACCACACGCTTAGTAAAAAGGGAATGAGGTAAATTCAGTGCATGTAAACCTCTCACAGCTTTTTGAAATGTGAAAGGCCCTCACATGTGAAATGGAGATATATTGATTTGGAACATATTGAAAAGTATTATGCTTCCAGTTAGAGATCTTTTTGATCCGTGGCTCTGCTGGAAATCTGCAGAGGCTTCTGAAAATGTGATTTTTTTCACTTATCAACACATGTCAGTCTGATAAACCCTCAGACAGACAGTCTGAAGGAACTCAGTGTCCAGACTATATCCAGGTGTCCACATCCTGGCAGCAGGTAAGAAGGCTGAATTCCACAGGTGCCATCTGGTTCCTCTGACCTCGGTCTGCCAGGTGTTCCCATCTCTCTGAAGATACCTTTTGATAAGAGCAGATGTGAGGTGATACCAGGACAAACATGTGCGTCTTTCTCGAGGAGCAAAAAGAAAATGCACTGACAACTGGAATGATTAACTGATACAAACCTCTTTCTCACCCCACATCACAGAGAAACTCGAGCAAGACAAGCTGGAACAGTAACTTCATGAGAACAACAGCCAATTGTTCCCCACTCCTGGGATCTGGAGTGTCTTTATTCACCACGTCCCCACTGATCTGAGGGTGGCCTGCACTTTCTCTGCTGATATTTACCACATGAAGAGTTTTACACTCAGATCATCTGTTGATAACACAATAGGATGCATTATTAAATGGGGTTATAAAGACAGCCTTACAGTACAAAGGTGCAGAACTTCGTCTGTATCTTCAGTCTGTGACTGCACTCCTACTCACTTCCAGTGTCTGAGGGTCAAGTACAACAGACGTCTGTTCATTGGGGAGACTCTGCTGAGTCGTACACACCAGTGATGCAACACAAACAAGCGGTGGTTTTACAGGGAGTTACGTGCTGTAACTATATCTTGACCGGGCACAGTGTGAGGTTGCTGACTCTTTCTGTGGTTGTCTTTCGAACATACTTGTGAGTGAATAAGAGAATAACTATAAAACTACGTCATTTGCTTACTCGTCGAAAAATGTTGGAGAAAACATCCGTAACTGGACTGTGAGAAAAGAGAAAGTATCTTATCATCAGAAATGCTCAAAAACTACTTAAAGGTGATAAAAACAACATTCAGAACATTAATATATGTAAAGATGTAAAGATATAGTGGAGTAATGGCATCCTGATCAGAGCATGAAACCACACTGCCTCTGTGTGTGTTGCTTCTCTGTTCTTTGTTTTGAAGCCGGGACGGCTTATTAAGATCGCGTTTGTAAAGAGATGAAAAGAGCAACCTCCCACACAGAATTGTAAAAGCGAGATGGTAGAGCGCAGTTTGAAGCGTTCAGCTGAAGGCACAACCATCAAACTAGCTAGTGTTAGCAGGATAGCTAGCAAGCTAATAGCTCCTAGCGAGCAACGGCAGGCACCGACTGTGTCTGAGGGTGTGTGTCTGCGTCTTTGTGTCCGAACTCAGCACTCACCAGAGACTCCAGGTTTTTGTTATATTCCTCCAGTCTTTTCCCCCTCTCCTCTGTACATTTCCCCTCCAGTCAGCAGTCAATGTGGACAAAGAGAGACTAATTACATTATAACACCCACAGAGGAGGTCGGCACCTCCTTTGTGGGCTAGTGAGAGTGAAGATTAATCCACTTTTTAATCCCAAAAGTTTGAGAAATAAACTCTGAGCTCTCCTCCCGCTGGTAAACGGCTCCGGATCAGACAGAGCCGCTGGTCTTCCCCACACAACACTCTGCAAAGCCTCGCATTACGAGCAAATCTTCCACTCAAGTTGAATATTTGCTATTACTATTTATTTATAGACTATTAGACTATTACGTTTTGGTGAGTTTTATTTTGTTTCTGTGGAGTTTGAATGAAGTGTCCATTTGTTTTGGTCTGAGATACTGTGCTCTAGTGTGACATCTACAGTGGGCCTACCGATTCTGAATGTCGTATATATCCCCTTTAAAGCAATAGTTTTGGGAAATACACATTTTCGCTTTCTTGCCTAGATTTGATGAGAAGACTGATACCACTCTCTCTCTGCCTCATCGCTGTACGGTCAATATGAAGCTTAACACAGGCAGCTGGTTAGCTTAGCTTAGCACAAAGACTGGAACCAGGGGGAAACAGCTAGCCTGGCTCTGTCCAAAGGTAATAAAATCCACCTACCAGCACCTCTAAACGAATGAGATATAGTGTGTTAATTACTGTTGATGCTAAGCTAAGCTAACTGTCTCCTGGCTCAAGCTCCATACTTGACAGACAAGTATTATTCTCATCAAATCTAGGCAAGAAAGTGAATATGAGTATTTCCCAAAATGTTGAAAATGTGAAAACTATTCCTTTAAAACAGGGAAAGCTGAAAGGAAAAGCTTCTTATTCTACAAAGAACATTTAATGTGTTTGATGATGCAACATCATTGCAAAATATAGCACTGCACAGCAAGTCCAGCACAGTTCAGTGTGTATAACATTATATTTGTGCCTCAATCCTGAACATTTTGAGCACAAGATTTAATAATTACATAAATTATTTCAGCTCAGTTTTATTAATTTGCCTTCAAATCCCTGGACACTTGCTAAAAAAGACTAAAAAGCGATGTGTTGAAACACAAACACACAAACAGCAAAGCCAAGCAAAAAATCAGGGTGTGTTTCTTCCTGTTTCATTAACACTTCTCTGAGAAGAAGTCACTTTGAGGTTACATCTTTCATACATCGTTTTTAGTTCCTGGTGACTAATTTGTGGGTAAGTCGTTGAGGTTTATACAGAAGCTTTTTGGTGTCATTTTGCTGGTAAATGCAGCCACACGCTGAGCATCAAAACATGTGAGACCTACTTTTTCACTATTAAGACAAGAATTTGAATTGATCATTTTTGTTCAAAACAGCTTTATTAAAGCAGACAGGTATTTGATTATCCTGCCGCAGTTACTCAAAACACTTTCCTTCAACTGAAGCCAACAAGAGAAAAGTGCTGTGGTCAATATGAGTGTGTGACGTTATTCTCCTTTTGAAGGATAAAAGAGACTTAGACAGATTGAATGCACTATACTAATGGCTATGTAAACTGAGATGAAAAAGACAATAAAGCTTATCTTAAGAGTACTATTGTAAAAACACAGACTAATGTACATATGATGCCACTTTTCCATAGGTCTTCTTTATATATACATATAGAGTAGCCGAAGAAATGAAGGGTCCCAAAATGATAAATGCAACGAGATTAATTTAAAGAAATAGTTCGACATTTTGGGAAATGTGCTTATTCACTTTCTTCCTGAGAGTTAGATCAATCTCATGTCTGCACACTAAATATGAAGCTGCCAGTTAGCTTAGCTTAGCATAAAGAGTGGAAACAAGTGGAAACAGCAAGCCTGGCACTGTCCACATTTACAAAATCCAACATACCAGCCCCTCTAAAGCTCTTACACTTCAGTTTTTGTGTGGATCACACAAACAAGATAAAACATTATTTACATAACACATAATTACTCACATAATGAGTGAGCTTTAGAAGGGCTGATGGGCACATTTTGTTACCTTCTGACAGAGCCAGGCTAACTGTTTCCCCCTGTTTCCAGTCTTTGTGATAATCTAAGCTATCCGGCTGCTTCATATAGCTTCATAGCTGTTCCTATTCCTAAAAAAGAAAAGTCTATAATGCACATGACTGCTTGATGACTCAACCATCCAGATGAAAGACATACATATGTTTCATGACTTCCCTCAAATCCAACTCAAAGTTTCCTCATGCTAACTTTCTGAGAATGTGGAACATTTTTCTCAGTATTTCTGGTTTAAACAAAAAAAGATCTCTAGTCAGATCCTGTGGACTTCCTCTCTCTGCAGCTCAATTTTCCCGCAACCTTCTCTACATGCAGGAGCACCCATGCTGGGTTAAGGCACCGGGCACCCTCATTAGCACAGCATGGAGCTTTAACTTCCCTTATTCTGTTATAGGGACACACCCTGCGCCCGCAGTGATTTACAGCCAAGCATTAACGGCAAGGGTTCCTAAACCTTCCACATTCATATATCACCTGCCACAACCCTGCACTCATCATTCTCCTTCCCCTCCCTCCACAGCTCCACCATTCTCCCTTTATCCCCTCTTACATGTGATCTTATTCATTATTTTCCCTTCTTCCCTGACTTTGGTTCCGTACATCAATTTGCAAGGAATAAATCCAAGATTACGCAGACAGAGAGAAACTGGAGGATTGCTTGGTCCGATTCTAAACCACATAAGTACAAGACTCCATGATGACAAAGAAAGAGAGATTAAGGTAATGAAAGAGGAGCAGCTGTTAGTTCAAACCCAACAGAGGTACTTCTCTGACTCACTGGCTTTTATCCCATAATCAGCAACAAAAAAA
>NTHP01000022.1:376109-391995 GCA_003416845.1 Oplegnathus fasciatus
AAAAAGATTCAGGGGGAGAAAACAGACCTTCAGGTGATTTGACAAAGAGTGCGTTGATTCACCTGCCAGCTGCTGGTGAGGGGGTCTGGCTGCTCAGGAGGGGAAGCTGTGATTAGTAAAAGGCTGGGAGATGACCTCCCCTCCCTGGGTGAGTGGCCACACTCTGCGGGAGCCTAATGAAGGAGCCCGAATGCAAAGAAAGGCGAGCAGGGTCAGAGTGTAATGTCAGTGAGAAACTACAGAACCCTCTAATCAAGTGACACCCAACACAGGGAGCAGAGAACCGTACACGTGTGTGTGTGTGTGTGTGTGTGTGTGTGTGTGTGTGTGAGAGGGAGAGAGAGAGAGAGAGAGAGAGAGTGCGTAAATGTATGATTTTGCAGAAGTGCTCTTTAAATGGCCGGTTCACCAAGAAAAACACATTCTCTCACTTGCCATGCAGACACTTTTGGTGTTTTAGACTTTTGCTTCCAACCCAAAACAACAGAGGTGAGCAGTCTTTCCTTTTTAAGGCTTACAGCATTGAAAAAATTTTCACCTTTCCAAAGACAGTGTACCTGTTACTCTGGATAATCTGCAGAACACACTGTTAAAAGAATAGTTTTACGCTTTGGTAAAGACGCTTTTCTCTGATTCTCTTTCTTACAGAGAGTAAGAAAATAGATACCACTCTCATCTGTATGCTAAATATAAAGATTGAGCCAAGAGGCGGTTAGCTTAGCCTAACATAAAGAAGGAAAAAATAAACCAGGGGGCAACAGCAAGCCCGACTATGTCCAAAGTTTAAAAAATTCACCCACCAGCACCTAAATTGTACCAATTAACATGTTAGACTTTGAGGGGACCATTTCTTTTGGTAGACAGTAGTTCCAAAGTAACAGTGAAACTGTTTCTGGAGAGAAACTTTTTATTTTTCTTCAATGTAATTTTCCAGTGCTGTGAACACAAAAATTAATATTCCAATGACGGAAATCTCAAAACCTGGAGCAACAGAACTAAAATTGTCTGTTGGCAGAACAATCTCACCTCAAGGTCCAGCTTTTGATCATATCACATGATCTTAATCAGCAGATGGAGTTTGATCAGTCAAAGTGTCTGCAGGCATGTGAGTAAACATGTTTTTTTTCGCAATTATGGTGAACTGACCCCCTTTAAAGGGCACTTTGGCGAAATCATAAGTCAAACCGACCCTTTAAAGTGGAACAGCAACCTTTTTTTTTTTTTCAGCTAAGGATATGAAATATGGGGATTACCCATCACTCACTGGGACGTAAGCCATGGCATATGCTCAGAAAAGAGCTGGCATAAAGTAAGTGTATCCACTCACATATCCAAAACATCCCTGAGAAGTTTGTACCCATCTCCTAAAGATACATAACCCAAGTCCTCCAACACCAAATATATACAGGCAAAGATCTGATTTTAATGTTTCACCAGGCCTGGACAAGAAGACTAATTGCATTTAATTTAAGCCTTTGTCCCCACACCAAACAATGACTTTTCAGTGCTACGACCTCAAGGAAAAAGTGATGGCCTGTGGGAAACAGAGTGAAATGAGGCGGATCAGGACATATTCTAATCATTAACCATCTAGCTGCTCTCCAGTTCACGTTACCTCGCCAAGAATTTATGGCAGTTTGAATTCCTCATCTCTCTCTCTCTCTCTTTCTCTCTCCCCTGGAGCTTAATCTCAGGGAGGGCGTTTTGGGTTTCTATTGAAATATTTTATCAGCTCCCAGGATGTTGTCTGACATGGGAGTCAAGTAAATCTGTACCGAGATCACAGTGGAGTCCTCTGATGTTTTTCAGGAACGCCTCGTCAGTCTCAGTTAATTCCTAAAAAACCCAGACAAATGAAGATCCCCTGGTAACCAGATTTTCTTTGTGATTCCTTTTGAGGGGCCGGTGGGAAAGCCATCTCACAGAAGTGCTGAACCATAACATTTTCTCCAGGAGCAGCTGGGAGTGTCTGGTCATTAAAGGAAGAAGACGGAGATCAAATTGACATTCAGCAGTGTTGTGACCTCCTTCTTATAATCTCCCCTCTTTACCAGTTTACACAGCTCAGGTGACTCTGCATGCCAGCAGTGGTATCTTCTGAATCCTGCAGACACAATGAACAGCAACATTGTCTTTTATCGCAAAGCTGAATACAATGAGTGACAGAAAAATAGGTTTCCTTCTGTTCTGTTGCCTTTATTTTGCACCTGGTTTGCTTTTCAGTGATTTATCTGAAACATAAATGTAAAAAATGACCCAGAAGACAGGGTCAGTTCGGCATTCCAGAGCATTAGAGAGCTTAACCTCATGTTCATTTGGCTGAAGTGATCTGTTATCTGTTACTGATTGCTAACACTTAAAATTTGACATCAGTTCACAGATGCAGAGCAGGTCTTCAAAAAGCCAGACTCTGAATGACCTCACATTACTTTGTTTCGAAAGAGAAGTCGGAAGGGATGTTGCTCAGTGTCCAGACGAGCAGTTTATTCTTAGAGAGAGGCCTCTGATACTTTCATTCTCTCACAGGGGATCCTCTTTCCACTAAAACTCCACAGAGAGGCTATAAATAATCTTCTGAAGTCATCCCTGATGCGTAATTAATTTTCAGCAGTAGTTCCACGGTGATGAAGCGCCGCAGTGTTATGACAAGCCCCTCCATCAAAAGCCATCACCTGTTGGACTCACGCTACGCCTGTTTTCCCAGCAGTAACCCGAGACCAGGCCCTGATTCCCAGCACACTATGGCACCAATGGGACAGCAGATAAAAATTAGCGTTTGTGTATGAGAAAATTCCCTTACATTTAAGACAGGAGAAATATTGTTTAGGTATTTTTTAATGGCAGTTGGGATCTAATATGTGATCTTAGAATTTTAAGTATTTGTGATTTTGAACCCACTGTAAAAATTTAACTTTTTCCCCAAAAACCTGATATTTCCAGAGCAGATCTCATCACTTTAATCACTGTAACCTTAAGTGGGACGTTTCCTGTATAAACTCCACCCTTTCAGATTATTCCACAAATGGAAAGCGCTCTCCACCCTCCAACATCCCTTCCCTAAACACACACACACACACACTTCTGCTTCTGCATACATGTTTCCATGACACCAAGGGCGATGAGAGGGAAAAAAAAGTTGTAGCCCAGCACACACAGTATGGAAACTGTTACCCACAGAGACGACAGGGCAAAGCATTGTTTTTGCAGGTAGACGAGTGAACCCCTTCGCTACAGGAAAGGAGGTCATTTGGATCAAACAATCAATATCCAAGACCACCACTGAAAACTGAACTACTATAAATGTCAGCACAGCCTGGCTCCTGCTGGGAATGACTATCACTGCCAGTTTTGTGCGAGCCAGAGAGAAATACAAAAAGCACTGTAGAAATATGGTATTAATTAAGGTTGAGGAGTGACTTGCCTGGCGTGATGGGGGCTAGACGTTTGCCACATGCAGGGACTTTTACATGATTCACTTAATTGTCCATTAGGGAATAGGGCACTTGGACCGGAAGTGATTCTACATCCTTTCCCAGATTTACAAAAACACATATCCCTGCTGTTCCCACCACCTCTGCAACACAAAGTCTGACCCCCACAAACATGCTATTGATCATGTGAGCCCGAGGCGACAGCAGCATCAGGATCAAGAGCAGAAAAGAAGCCTTAAGTAAGTGTATTTAGACAAAGACGCGACACAATTCAAACACTTTGATCTTCTTCCTTCCTTCTTTCATTTTCATTCTCAGACTTCGATACTGTTTTGAACGATGCAAAAACAAGTCTGCTCTCACGCTAGCAGCTCTGTGAGACTTTACCATGTTCACCATCTTAGTGTGTTAACATGCTAACATTTGCTAATTAGAACTTAAAGTGGCTCTACTCGATATTTTTATAATAACAAAATCAATTGACAGTGTGTAAGGTATCGCCAAATCTGCAGCTCCCCTCGGCTTTACTGAGCTTTATAATGAGTTTCAGGTCATTGTTTAGCTGTCCGGCTGCAACTTCACTGCTTTGGTTCACTCTCACCGCTCTCATAGCGCAACAGGCAGCTGGGTTTTTTCATGCCCGCAAGCCAGCGATAGCCGTGGCCAGAGGCATTATGTTTTCGGGTTGTCCGTCCGTCACATTCTTGAATTTGGTATAAGCGTCCACTTAGACTCAAGGATGAACTGATTAGAATTTGGTGGTCAAAGGTCAAAGGTCAAGGTCACTGTGACCTGATAAAACACGTTTTTGGCTATAACTCAAGAATTCATACGTTAATTATTACATAAATTTCACGCAAATGTCTAATAGGATAAAATGATGAAGTGATGACATGTTTTACCCAAAAGGTCAAAGGTCAACTTCACTGTGACATCGTAATGTCCTGGAAAAACACTTTTTTGGCCATTATTTATTGATTTGGACCCCAAGGTACTTGTAAGAGTCCACCCTCTTCACTTCCTCTTCTTGGATGACAACCAGGACAGGAGGCGTCCTGTTCCTATGGTAGTCCACCACCAGCTCATTGGTTTTGCTGATATTGAGCTTCAGGTGATTGTTGTTGCACCATGTGATGAAGCTCTCTATCAGTCCTCTGTACTCTGTAAAAATAGTCTCTAAGTGAAGACTGCATGTTTCTCACTGGAAATTATTCACTATGTCAATATAGTGAGAACTTCCATTTCGCAAAAATACACTTAATACCTTTTAGTCTTCACTACATATAGGCTATTATATGAGTCTGGACAGACATGGATGCAAACTGCAACTTGACTGGTTGGCGGAGGCATACAACTCCGAGGTGGCAATTCTAGTTTGAAACTCACTGTACACTACCTACTCAGCACCAAACAGCAGACAGATACAGCCAGCGACTAGCTGGTGAACATAGTGGAGCATTTAGCAGCTAAAGGGCCAGATATTTCCCTTGGAAGTTGGTGGAGACCAAAAACAGAGCTAAAAGAGAGAACTTACATTCATCATGTGGACACACACAATTCCAAATGAATGATAATGTTGCTCCGTAACTGCTGGATGTGTAAATAAGCAACTGTTTGCTAACAAGTTCACCATATCAACTTAAAAGGTGATGATATGTCAATGTTGGCTTCACAGCTTGTTTCTGCTGCCTCTAAGTGGCCAAATAAATCAGTTCTTGCAGGTTTAACACAAAGCTGAGGCTGAGGGGAATTAAAGTTTTTATGGTATTTGGTCACAAACCAAAGTATTGGAACAATAAACATTTTGGATGAAACGTCAGGGGAACAGCAATGCCTGTGCCAAATTTCATGGCAATCCATTTAATAGTTGTTGAGACATTTTGGTTAAAACCACAAATGTCTCATGGTGAAACTAGAGGAATCACCAAAGTTGTGACACTTTATTGTCTGGGAACTATGAATGTCTGCACAAAAATTTTGTGGCAGTCCATACAGCAGATGTGGAGACATTTGAAAATTGGAAAAATGAAAACTTTGACCTGTACCAAATGTCGTGACAATCCTGCTAAAAGTTACTGAGGCATTTCAGTCTGGACCAAAACAGTGGACCAACCAAGTGACATCTGCCATCTCTGGAGCCTCGCTGCAAGTGTGGCTAAAACAGTGTTTGAGGAGTGAGAGCATGAACTGCACTGTCATATAATATTGCAACAATATTATTTTAATGACATAATATTACCACACCAGGGGGATATCATCATTCATTCGTCAGTCCCTGAACCTTGCCATCTTTTGTCCTGTTAACATCATTCAGTTGCCAGTTGAGACTTAAAAAAAACGGGAGGTAATCATGACAAAAACCTCAAACAAGTAAATACAGTCAAAAAAAATGACTCACCACTTTCACCACATTAACAACAGCCAGTTGGTAAAGACTGTCTATTTGTTTACACGAATTAAAAACATATCCTCAAAGCTTCAAGGGTCAGGCAAGAGATGCAGATTCCTCTTTCTCCAGATACCTCTGATATGAAGTCACCTCTTTTCCCTCCACGGGTAAGATAGAAAGCATTCACATGAGGTTACCCACTGGTTGTTGTTAAGAGACTATGTAAGCATATAGATATTCAAACTTCCACCTCGAGGATAGCTGGGCACTCAGCCAGTTGCTTAGCTAATGGGATGGTTTTTATTACAGGATTGAAACCGAGCAAGAACATGTAACATAAAAAACACAAGGAAACATGCACATGAACAGAGCCTACATGCTTTTTTCCCAGTAACTTCCTTTCTATATTGTGTATTAGAGTTGTTGTTAGGGAACTTGGATGTAGCGATGACTGACATCTCCTTGGGGACCAGCAGGCAGAACAAGACACACCATATTTCACACAGCTGTGGACACACAGCTGTTTTTCTGGTTCTGCTGGGAGTCGTTCGGCTCTGCTGCCATGCTTTGCTTTCGTTCAGTTTCCGTTTTTGCTTGTTCTGGCGGTGCCATCTTATGCCCAGAGCTCGATGACATAATAGAAATCTTCTGGTTTTGGCTTCAGTGTATTCTTGCACATTATTCAAACTTATTTCAAACCTGGACTGCATTCAATGCTACAGAGTCAGCTGTCACAAATTAATCATGTGCAACCATTTCTTCTGTTACACATACACACAAGCAAGATTCTAGTGATGTTAATGATGATTTATCAGCTTTTGTGTCCTCAAGTAGTACCTTGTTGTGATCAGTTTTCATTGGAACTACTTTTCTGAGAAAATAGTCCTTGTAATATGACAAAGATGGCATGGAAATTGTTTTAAAATGAAGTGATATCTAATTAGACAACTGAAACAAGAATTTGCGAAAGATTTTACACAAGACGAAATTAATCCTTCTCACCCTCACATGGCAGAGCGATGTGATGATTCCACATAGTATTCTCTACCGGCTGCAAACATTTCAAATAACCCTCTTCACATGAATTCAAATGTTTTTCTCATGTTTCCTCCATGTGTTTTGCATCCAATAAGAGTTTTTTGTCCCAATATTCTTGATAACATTGAAGAGTGCAGCATTGGCTTTGCACAAACAATGGTTAATATGCTTTCAGTGGCCAGTTTATTAGGTACACCATGCTAAAATGAATGCAGTCTAATCCAAGAGCCCTGCTATAAGTCCTACCTTCATGAAGGTTGTTCAGTTTTTGTTTGAACCTATGTTATACCTTTCAGTATAATGCAGTTCAATTCAATTCAAAGACTGAATATTATAACCCTCATGAAGGTAGGATTTATTGCAGATCTTTTGTATTAGACTGCACTAGTTTTCATACTGATATATGTACCTGTAGCTGATATATGATATACTGATACATATATATATATAGATATAGCTGTACCTAATAAACTGGCAACTGAGTGTATGTTCATATACATATGAGGAGCGCCTGACGTCATTCTTTGCCAGTGTTTTACCACAGCAAAGAAATGTTCATTTAAAGTGGTTACCTGTGGTCACAGGTGGGCATGTGGTGGAAGAGACAGCTGCACACATTACTACCAATAGACCAGCATGGCCATCTGTAACCACAGATAACCTGAAAATCTACTGATCTTTGCTACTACTTCCTGTTAACAACCCATCCACAACAGACAGCTTTTACTGTGAAAATCATGATACATGGGGAGAGGAATTGCCCTTCCAATTTCCTCAATAATACATGTACTGTTAAAGCAATAGATCGACATTGATTTGTTTTGTTTTGCTCTTTTTTCTAATCTGAGTGAAACAACCCTTTAAGGCAATGGTTCCCAACCTTGGGGGAAGGACCCTCACAAGGAATCTCCACAAGACAAACCAGGGGTGTCACTAAATGATTAAGAGGATTAAAAAAGAAGCGTTTTCTTTCTTTTTACCTGTGAAATACTGGATTATTTCACCTCTTCAGGCCTAAAAGAGAACCACCGCTTTAAGGAATCCTTACGCTATACATACATCCATTACACTATTATAAAAATGCATCCCTGGATAAAATATACAATAGCATATATAAAGAACAGAGATATAAGAGAGAATTGTTTTTTGGCATATAGGCAGCAAATATGTGGACACAGAGTGAACTTTGTGTCGGAGGGTCTGGATTTCCCTCCTCAGTTCAGCCAGCATGTGAAGAGCAGGGCAGACTAGTGAAAATACCATGAGCCAGTTTTATGAATAGTGCCATTTAAAAGGGATTGGTTTCGGTGAAGGCCTAATGATGCCGTAGCGCTGGCGTCACAGAGAGAGAGGGAAAGAGGGAGCATTCTTTCCAGGCGCTGGAGCAGCACTTTCAGACTGGTAGACTGGAGGGAGGTGGTGTGGCAACTTTCCATTTCACATACGTCACTCCTAATGCCCAGTTGCTGTCCATGGCTCTGTCCAGTCACAACAGTAAGAATTAAAGCCCAGATAAAGCTGGTGATTTTGCACATCTGTCAACACACTCTGAGATGACTGTGGGAGCCGTTCTCTCCTCTGATTATGATGTTTTTTTAATGTCCTCTCAAAATCTTTCCACAGGCTCGTGAGGGGCTCCATCATCAGCCCTGAAGCTATCAGGTTGGCTGAGATCTTCCGGCCATTGGAGAGGTAGAACAATAGAAAGCCAAAAGCCGGAAAGGTTAAACAGATGATGCATAGTTCTCAGAGCTGTGGACTGCTGCCACAATTGTTCCAGAGGTTCCAGAGGTAATTTGTTTCTGCATGTTTGTGGTGTTTATTTCTGTGTGTGTGTGTGTGTGGGCCCACTCACAGACTGTTGGCTAAGTGAGTAATGGCACACATACAAACGCAAAGAAACGGTGACTGGCACAGAAGAGTAGGGGAATTTCAATCAGGTAACTTCAAGTGAAGAGACACACTTAAAGAGGTACACCAGCGATTTTGCACTTCCATTAATTTGCAAGAGACACATTAAAAACAGAATGGTCAGCATCAAAGCAGCAGAGACCGAGATATCCTGACTTTTAGGGCAAAGATATACTTGCTTTTTACCCACGCGGTCACATAGAAAACCGGCTGTGTCATGACGTCATACTTGCCTCTGTACTTCGTGTGTTATGGAAGGATTCCACTAGAGGGCACACCAGAGAACTCAGACCGTGTAGAACTTTCGGATTTACAAGATGTAAACAATAAATATGGCGACACTCGAGGAGGTTACTATTTTGTTAAATTTGAGTTCACAGCAGACAAAGCGTCAAATGCGGGGAATTGCGGACTTGGTCTATGAGCTTCTCAAAACTTTGCACCATTGTCGTCGCTGCTGACGTGACTACTGACTACTGTTCATGTGCGTATTGCATCTTGCGGACACGTAGCGTTAATTTCTGAGGATGTGCACAACCAACGCTCCCAACTGACGCAGGATATGCATGGCAGCCATCATGCGCACGTGAACGCGTAGTTAAATGCAAGTATATCATCGCCCTATGTGTGGGTCAAGCTCCAAAAACAGCGGACGCTACACTTCCCATAATGCAACTCAACAGCTTCCGTTAGACCCTCCCCCACCTGATAAAGGCCCACTTACTCCTCAGGACAAGTAAGCTGAACTTCATGTGAAAAATCAGAGGAGTGCCCTTTAATATAACAACATGGTCACCCTCTTTAAGATAATAGCAATCTTAAAGGAATTCTCACAATCACTGATGTGGCTGTTATTTGTACCACAGTTATCTGTGTTTGGGTTGCAAAGCTAGTTGAAGGGAAGTAAATGTCAGAGCAGCGAGCCTGCATCCTGCATCCCAGAGCAGAGACCTCAGAGCTGTGTGGGTTACACTGGCAAAAGGCCGCTCATAAGAAGCCACTTCTGGCTCAGGCCGATGGGGAATAGAAGGGAGATATTGTGTCACTTTACCCAGCTCGCGACTTCCTGCTATTGAAGAGAAAAGAGAGAAAATATTTTGGCTTCCACAATCAGTTGTTGGACCCAGTGAAAAACGAGAGGCCCCCTATACGCTTTAACATAACATAGATAGCGATTCGGAAAAAGATGTGTCGTATTGCTACTGATCATTCTGAGGAATCAAAGCCAGGTCAGTAAGAGTGGAAAACTGGGTTGGGAAAGAGGCTGTCGTAATTTTACCAAGTTTGCATCACATATGTAGGTAAACACCCTAAAGATGACCTATGACTTGGCTATGTTAATACCACCAGTGGTACTATAATTCTGTGACATGGATGACATGCAGAGCCTCAGATTTCAGAGTGACAACTGCAGTGTATGAACCCTGTATGTGACACAGATTATCTGCATTTAGTGAGCGTGCTGTGTTCAGGAGGAGTGCACTGAGTTTATGCTGCCCTCTGGTGGTCAGAGATTGTACTGCACCAAGCAGATAGTCTTTGTCATGACCTCCAGCGTCTGAATGAGGACAAAGGCTTCACATTTTCTCCGTTTTGCTTCTCCCTTTCGAGTGACTACACATAATCTACAGATTTCAAACATTCTTAGGGTCAATCACATCAGTTTGGACTGCAATGACAAGACAAGCAAATACTTATTTTTTAAATTAGAAATAATACCTGAAGCATAACTGCATTGGAACTCATTTCTTCTTGAACTGTAAAAACATATTAGATCCCAAGCTTCCCCTGTTATAGTATTGAGAACAGTAAAATCACAAAAATGGATCATCATCATGGGAGTTACGCTTTTAACCTCTGTGTATTAGTAATCTGGCAAAATCAAGGTCATGGCAAAAGGTCATCAATGGCAGCATGACATGACATAAATAAAGATTTATTATGTACTAAAATCAACACAACACACATAAAACATTATCCTTTTTAAAATGAGTGTTTTATTGTTTTTATTTTTGTATAAAACCTTTTTTTGTCCACTTTAGGCAACAGTTAGCATGAGAGTAGTTCTCACAGCTTTTAGATGAAGTCTAAACTTATCAGTCTTTTCGACAATCACACACCCCTTTCACACAGAGACACACAATCACAGAGTGTAGTGGAGTTGATTTGATGCAGTGGTCCCAAACCCAAGTCTATTAGTAGAAAGCCAAGGACAAAAGCTCAACAATAGGCAGCTTGTAATCATCATCACTTCAAAGATGGTACTATGTCAAGGCAAGTCACGCGAACACAAAGGGCCACAATAAATGTACAGCCTCACAATAACTACAGGAGACTGCTTTGTTAAAATCTGATGGATGAAAGCATCGTTTAATTAGGTTTGAAACCACTGCTTTGGTGCAACTCTTTAGCAGATTTATATTAAGACAATTAAAAAGAAAAAAATAAGGCAAAGAAATACATCAGACATCTCATACACAGCAGCACATCCTGTGTTACCAAAAGCAACAGCTGTAATTTTAGGCAACAGAACAAAGGACTGATTTTGTGTAAGAAGAGTCGGCACACTTACGCAGATCAGTATTAATCCAGACATAGCTTTAAAAAAGACATTTAAAGACCAGAAATGTTATACGATTGCATTTACATACTCAAAAGACAAAAACACCTCATTCCAGAATCGCCACATTTAATGATTTGCAGTGCAGTAGCTATTGCGTTCCTACGAGAGGCTCTCCAACGCTTTTACTTCTTACGTCAGTCATCAAGAAACATCTCCTTGAAATCATATTTCTCATGATGGTAGGGAGAAAAGAAAATCAGTGAATTGTAAATCTGTAACATCAGCACCTTTCAGGAATAAAATATGTATCCTCACTAATATACCCCCCCACCCCTTTTTTTTTTTTCATAATACAGTACATACACATGTGCGTGCCCACACAGATGCATACACATCTTTCTCTCTCACATAGACACACAAATGTAAAGTAGGCGCACTCACACGCACTCACACACACTGTACAGATCCAACATAAAATATACAAATTCAGGTTGTTGTCAATCTGCTTCATAAATTAGTAACATCACATTATTTTGTATAACTACTTTTGACTCTTTAAATGCTATTTTCTTCATATGAGATTTGACTTGATCCAGAATCATCTCCTCCTTAAGAGTAAAACTCATTAAAAGAGGAGAAGACTGGGAAGATCTATTCTGGCGTTTCATCGTAACATGGCATGACTGACTACATGGCGTTAACAGTGTAGCAGTATGAAAGAAATAACATTTCCTTTCGCTCAAAAAATTAAAAAACTAAGACTGTGAGGACTTCAAACCAACAGTATCTAATCCACAAAAGACATGTTACTCAAAGAAATGATAAGTAATATCATAGGCATTGTTAACTACAGGTAAACTAGGTTTTTGTTGACAAAATCGACTGCATTTGCACGAGCAGCCTATGGTGAGCAAGAGCAACATCTAAGGCCAGTGCTCGTCTGCTGCTCAGTGTTGGTTTACCTTCATAACAGCAGAGCCACAACGCTCGCTGCCCTCGGTTCACAATGTGCGTACAGATCCAAAAAAGCAGCAACCTCGGCTCTGTCTTGCACATCGCAAATGCATATACAGTACACAAAAAACAAGTATTTCCAGGATTATTAGGTCTATTTTCAGCGGTGGATACTATCAGAGGCCTTCATTTGGCTTGACTACAGCACAGTTGTGCTGTAATGGAAAGTGAGCCAGTAAGTATCTAAATACACCGGCTTCTTGCGCACTGCAAAACAATTTGTGTTTAGTGTTGATAGCTTAATACATCACCAAACAAAAGGCTTATGTCAGCATTCACACGTTGTGTTTTCTGTTTGCTGCGTTGGAAATTAACAAAGCACTACTTGCTGTACTCTCTCATCGACAAGTGACTCCTACACACAAGTGTTTTTATGTTTTTCCATTAAGGCCGCATTCATCACCCCCAACAGAATTACGTACAATGTTGCCTTGTGACTGCATCCATATTACTTCTGGGGAGTGATCTGTATGTGCTTTCAGCACTCCCCCCCTCCCCTTCCTCATGTATTGTAAAACTCAAGCTCATTCTCCTAATTCAATGACAGTCACTACTAGAGATTGCAACCTGTAATCATTCTTCATGATAGCAGTAATAAATGTGAAATGTGTAATTTTTTCATCTTAGATGAAGCTATTGTGCAAAATATCTGCAGAGAAGCTAGAACTAAACTTCAGGAGGCAGTGGATCTACTTCTCCTTCCAAGCAGGACACCCGTTGACACTGCTCTTCAGGGAGGCTCTGCTGGGGACTCGAGGGCCTCTCCCCCCCTCCTTCCACACGTTCCTCGGAGCACAGAATCATATTGGTCAAAGACTTTCCAAAACTCTGCCTGCAGGTGATCTCTTCAGGCTTCTTACCCTTCGACTCCTCTCCTCCTTCCTGTTTCCTCTCCACACACTCGCCTCCTCCTGCATCTCTCGCCAAGCGCTCCTCCGGTTCAGCCACCTCCGCTCTGGGCAGGGTCTCAAAGGCTCCAGGCTCTATGGGACTGAGCTGATAGTAGAGCAGAGAAGTGGAGTCTTTGAGGAGGTCAGAGGGACTCTCCTCCTGGTTGTCAGTGATGCACAGCACCGTGGCCCCCGTGGGGAACGGCCCCTGCAGGAGGACCTGCTCCACACCTGGCACCTCTGCCTGCCCGGGCAGCTCCCCTCCCAAGGCGCCGGGCAGGAGGCAGAGAGGCTGCTCTGCGAGACCTCCGGCGCCCAGCTCCTGCTGCACTGCTTCCCCTTCTGCCTCCTCCCTCTCCCTCCTCTCCTGCTCCTCCGCGCTCTGCAGGTGCAACACAGCTGTCTCGTTCTCCCGCTCCAGAATGTCCTGCTCTGCCAGGAGATCCTGAACCTCCACCACTGTCTGCACCTCGCTCTCCTCCAGCTCAGAGTCCAGGCCAGTGACTGAGGATAGGTCCGGAGAAGTGGGGCAAGTGGAGGAGGGGGAGGACAACGGGTCAGATTCGGCATACTGGTCCCCGGTCCCTTGTATCAGCATCCTCCTCTTCTCCAGGTCCAGCTTCATGATGGTGTGCAGGTAGTGAGTTCTGACACGCAGAGGGTTGAACTCAATACGGCCCGCTACGTTGCCGCAGCCATCCCTAGAGCAGCCACATGGGAAAGACATTCGATCCACCTGGGGATGAAAGCAGAGGTCATTCCAGTTTCAGTTTTATTCTATTTCAACAGGAGAGTAAACCTTTTGAATTCACTGACTCGTTTACATTAGTATTATATAAGTTATATAACTGCTGTGCAAAGGACAGAGAGAGATGACACAGTACATGCCGAGATAAGTAGATCAAGGAGAGAATCATTGCAACCAAGAGAATATCTGGTTAGTGTGTAATAAGTCAGGACGAGATGGAGCTGTATTTCCTCCTAATGAGTGAAAATAGAACCAAAGAAGACAAATATCATTCATCAAGTTAAACGCTCAAAGAAGTTGATGATTCTTCTAAGGGGTCGGCCGCCATCAACAACATTAACAATACTACAGTAGGGTGAAGCCCTATCGATGTTAACGATCATTTTCATTATGAGTAATCTTCCGATTTTTTTCCTTTATTAATTGATAAATTGTTTGGTCTATGAAAAATCAGAAAATAGTAAAAAATGTCAATCACAATTTCGTACATGGAGACGCCATCACATGTATTGTTTTGTCTGACTAACAGTTCAAAAAAAATTCCAAAATATACATTTTTTTATAATATAAGACAAGGAAAAGCAGCAAATCCTCACATTTTTGAGAAGCCGGAACATTTGAGCCATCAAATGTTTGGTATTTTTGCTTGAAAAACAACTTAAAGTATGAATAGACTAATCGATTAAAATCAACTAATCGTTGCAGCGCTAAGCAACACATGCACAGATGCAGATACAGCCTTTAATGCTACACACTTCCTTTTTAAACAAATATTAAATATACATTTTAATACTTTTGTTGATGACAACTTAAAATTCTATTTGAGCTCTGATCCTCCACTGTCAACACACAGACATGCACATGAACATATTCTCAAAGAGGTAAAAGCATCTTAATATTCTGAATGCATCGATATGCTCTGACAATGTTCATCATCTTTAGTTTCAGTGAATGGAAAGGAGGTGTACAAGTAGATGATGGTGTAAAGATTGGTTGATTCCTGACAAGAAAAGCAACCAATAATCGCTGATTTATTTTAACTAACTGAAACAGTAAAATCTACATACACATGCACAGAGGGTCCTTTAGGTTGTTCTTGGTGTTTCCATAATGGAAAATACAGTACAGACACTGGATTCCAGCAAATGGAGGACAGAGAGACTGCCAGCAAGCAGAATAAAACAGCAGAAGTGCTGCAGGAACACAATTTATCAATGAGATCACTCTTTAGGGTGGTACAGTTATGTTTTCATATTTTCAAACAATAAAGAGAGTCTCACTGGAATAACTGAACATGTTTATTTCATGGATACACAATGCTGGCTGAGATACTGAACTGAACGGTGGTTGACAGTAAAATCGAATCATTCTGCAGTCCACCAAATATTTGACTTATATATGACTTCAAATTAAATGATTCAGGTGTGGTAAACAGGGCACACATTTTATTAAGCAGTGACTGACTCATTCGAGTCTTGGCAAACCGCACAGTGGCTCTCTTCTTTCTGCACACGCACACAGACAAGCCAACGACTCTTACCTGGCACTTGATACCAGCCTGGCTGCAGCCGCAGTGGCGAGGGTCACAGTACAAACGGCAGTCGCAGCCGCACTCCTCCCGCGAGAGGCGGATGGCTCTGAGCTCAGCTTTCTCCCGCGCGTCTATGCGGGCGATGCCGGAGGCTCGCAGGAGGGCTCGGCGGCGCTTTGTGGGCAGCGGCTGCAGGAAGAAACAGTCGTCCACCTCCACCCCGTCCACGTCGAGGTCCTCATCCGATACGTCCTCCAGAGTCAGCAGATCTGCCTGAGCGCACTCCACCGTGCCGTTCCTTGTCAGCTGTGGACGACAGTCAGTGTGAGCTGTAGACAATAAGAGACTGATTCCCCATTTAAAGCTCAAGC
>NTHP01000022.1:398918-423405 GCA_003416845.1 Oplegnathus fasciatus
TGATCTGGTGACATCAGGACTTTGTGATGTGCCTAACAATGCCTCCTAGCTGCTCAATTCTCAGGCATCTTGTCCTGAATTCAGAGTGTGATCCATTCATTTCATTATGACACACGTGCATGAACCATGAGCAAGCACTGACCAAAGAAAGTGTTGGCCGCAGCATCTCCGTTTTCATGTTTCGGTTGCTGCTCCCGTGCCTGCTGAGACTCCTGACACACGTAGATGGTCAGCCTCGGTCGTACCACACTGTAAACAGCACCCACAGAGAGGAGAATAACAAAATGTCTGTAAATATATAGACTTTCTTGATATATTAGGTAAATGACATGCTGTAAAATGGGATTCAATTAGAGAAGACCCACCGTCCCTTCAGTGCATTGAAGAGTCTTATACCGTCAGCTGGCCCACAGATCTGAATGACGTCCTCCCTGGTCAGCTTCAGCAGGTCTGCCCCTGGTATACAAAAACAAGACCTTTCTTAAGAGTGTAAAATCTTCCCTTTACATGTGAACTGACAAAACAGAAGTTCTTATTTCTGCCCCGGCTGACGTTGTCCCGAAGGTGATGGAAAGTCTTGGCTCTTTATCCTCTTCTGTTAAACCTACTCTCCGTAATCTTGGCGTTTTTAAATGGGCCAGGCTTTGAGTCTTGACCAGCGTGTAAAGTGTTTGGCCCGCTCCTGTTCCTACCAGCTGAGGAACATTGCTAAACTCAGGCCCATTGTGTCCCGAGCTGAGATGGAGATTATTACATGCGTTTATTTCCTCCCGTCTTGACTACTGCAATTCCCTTTTTCACCTGCCTTAGCAAGACTTCCCTGAACGGCTTACAAGTGGTCCAAAATGCTGCTGCCAAGCTCCTGACCAAGTCCTCCAAAAGATCTCATGTGACACCAATCCTGGTTTCTTTACACTGGCTTCCCATCAAATTCAGAATCCAGTTCAAGATTCTTGTGATCACGTTTAAAGCCTATAGGGCTGCAGTAGCTCACATTAAAGAGCTATTGCAGCCCTATATCACCAGTAGGAATATGAGGTCCACTGATCAGGGTTTGTTGGTTGTTTCTCGCTCCAGGCTCAAGACTAAAAGAGACTGTGCTTTTGAGGTTGAAACTTTTGAACTCTCCCATTGGACTTAAGATCTGTGGACACTGTGGACAACTTAAAAAAGCAGCTCAAGACCCATTTGTTTAGACTTGCTTTTGCTTAGTTTGTTTGTTTGTTTTTTTGTTTTTTTACCTTATGTTTTAGCTGGATGTCTTCATTTAATGTCTGTTGCTCTGTCTCTTATTTGCTTTGTTGTCTTTTATTGTGAAGTCTTTTACTGTGAAGCACTTTGTGACGTCTGCTCTTGAAAGATGCTATATAAACAAACTTACTTACTTACACAACAGCATGTTTGTTTTCCAACATTTTAAATGTAGAGCAAAATTATTAAAAAAAAAAATACTGTAACACTTCATAGCTCCCTGTAAAGGAACAGTCTTTTCAGTTCACCGGAGAGGTCCCCATACAGGGTCAGCTACAGACCACAGTTCTAGGGGCTTGTGTCTTGCAAAAGGACACTTAAGCTTTGTGCCAGGCAGAGTTGAGGTCTTGGCCCCCAAGAGAATAACAGCATTTTTGGGTGGGTGGCCCTTTTCATACATAGAATGTGTAACCTTGTTGGCTTCATCTATCTGACAAAGTAATGACTTGGTAATGCTGGAAATTAATTTTGTCAATCAATATGGAGGGAGTGCAGGTCTGATTATTAATGCAATTAAACAAATGTTTAAAAATTTTTATGGACTGATTTGACATGAGAAGAACATCCATAGCAACTTAACACTGGCTCATTCAGTGTTTCGTGGTTTGTTAAACAGGCTTTTGTCTGAGTGCTTAAGAAATGATAATTAAGTCATGCTGCTGTGGCCTTTACACTAATCTGACGGCACTGAAGTCAGTCTTGTGCCATGTTGAAAGTGATACAGAAATGTTATTAGGTCCAATTTCCACTCCTACTCCTGGCTCTTTTCTCTCTGAAATGTTACAAATGAGCAAAGGCATGAACAAGGGTTTCAGCTGTTTTCTGACAGCCACAAGTGACACTATGCTAAAATTAATGGGTGTATAATTTGTAACAATTCTGCGTTCAAGAGCCATTTTACCTGAGAAGTTGGTGAAGAGCCGACAGAAGGGTGAGAAGCGGTTTCTTAAAAGCCACTGTTGTGCATCCTGTGGTGTTGCTGTGGGTAACAAATTCTGAGAAGACAAAACAGAGACAGAGCCCAGAATAAAACACTCTCGATTGCAACAATCTCAAAATGGCTGGCTTTGTATTACGGCTACCCCATAGCATGTACTTGAGAAAACATTAAATATCAACAAGAAACCTGTAAACACACAAAGAAAATAGGCAAATTTCGATAAGGTTGTCTTCTGTGACTTCAAAATTTAAGGCAAAAACAAACTCTATTTTAAATACAGAGCTTAACATGATAGACTAGTCAGGATCAACTTGTTAACTGGCTGTGACCAGTCTTGGTAGCACAGTAATTTAACTTTTGTAAGCTAGAGTTAATTTATAACGTGGGCAAAAACAATGCAACAATATCATTTGTGCAGAGGTTTATTAATCTCTACTAATCCTTCCTTCATTTCTCAATGGGTGTAAGTAGCTAAAGCACAACATATCAGCTAGACATCTGCCTAAATATGCAGCGTGTGTACAGCATGAAATATTCTGACAAGTCGTGTTTCAAGGTTAAATAATGGAAGCATTGAATCATTGGTTTAACACCCAGATGCCAGCTTTGCATTTGTGAATATTAATATGCAGTGGTTCAGTGAGGCAGGAGGTAGCCAGGCAGTAAATCCAGAAAGCAAAAATGCACTTGTACTTACATCTGCTACCTGAACGACAGGCTCAGGCTGGTGATTTGGTGATCCGTTTCTAAAAAGGATGAGAAATGGACCATGTGAGAACCCAAGAAGAATACTGAAATCTTCTCTAACCAAAAGCCACGCAGCCACTATGGATTTTATGGTAAATTAAATTCAAGCAGCAAGCAGAATTAATCACAAAGTACTGGCAGAAATCGTAAAACATTCATACCCTTCTGCAACCGGGAAGCTGTTGTGTGTGCTGTTGAAGCCAGGAGATGGAGAGTTGTTGACATATGTGACCTCAGGCCAGGGACAGCACTGCAAAAGACCAGCACTTCTGTTATTGTGGCATCTAAATAACCTCAGAAATAAATGTCTTCTGAAAGCTGCAGCTTTCCCTTTCATTTACTTTATCCACGCTGTTTTGTGCTTTTATTTGTTTGTGTGTGATCCACAATTTAATTTCCTAGTTTTAATAATTGGTTGTAAATTGAGCTTAAACGATAAGGTCATTAATTGATCAGACGATTGACAGAAAATCAATCTGCAACTAGTTTGATAATCGATTAATTGCTTGTTGTTTCTCAAGCAAACATGCCATACATTCTCTTGTTCATCAATGTGGGGATTTGCTGCTTTTCATTGCATTTCATTGTATCACTGTAAGGTGAATATCCGACTGGTGGTCGGACAAAACAAGGAATTTGCAGACATCTGTCACCTTGGACTTTGCAATGAGCATTTTTCATTATTTTTGTCATTTCACAGGCTAAACGATTAATCTACAAAGTAACCGATAGATTTATCGATAACGAAAATAACTGTTAGTTGCAGCTGGAGTTGGAATGAATGTAAATATTTTGAGGTTGACCCACAGCCCTTTAGAGAATTGTTTTTGTTCTTATCCCAGGCGATAAAATATAAGAGTATACTCTTCACTTCATTGACCTTTTTGGTTAAATAAGGTTGTGTTTCACTTTGATGACCCCTCTCTTTATCTAATCATTCATCCCTTTGACACGTTAGTAGCATGCTAACCTCTGTCAGGATTGTGGTTTCATAGGAGGGCTGGTACTTTTCCTTTTCTTGTGGCGCCCTCTTCTCCATCTTCTCCCTGTCCGTCTTCTGCTTTCTGTCTGCACCTTTAGGCTGAAACAGGTCATGTGGGAATCATTTAGGTGGTGGTCATAAATAACAAATGTTTGCATTGCAGTACATCAATCATCATCTTCTCATTCCCCTCACCTTGAAGACTTTGACCTGGCAGGAGGCAGAGTGGAGGTGTTCTGTGTACTCTTCGTTCTCGTTCTCTTTAAACGTGTCGATCTGGATGCGGAAAGGCACACCCTTTTCTCCTCCATGCTTGCGCATGGTGAATTCTGTGCTGATGCAGTGTACCTAAAAAGGAAAAGAATATAAAATTTAAATCTATTCGGGAATGATGACATAACATTAAACTTAGGTCAGTGAAATCAATGAATAAACAGATCTTGGCAAGAGTGTTGTATTAGTAATTACTGTCTGCAGAATGACATTCAGTTTACTTGCCATTTTGCCAAACAAAATAGATGAGTACACTAAATGTTAACAAGCTTAGGTCCATGATGCCAAAGTGCTCAAAACCGCCTCAGATTACTGCCGTTGCTTTTAATGAATGAAAGTAATTCAAGAAAACAACAGTGTTGACTGTCATGCTACCTGGATAAAAACTGAGGTTCTTTTTGATGGGTCCCAAAGGAACTCCACAGTGTTAAGCTGAGTAGGGTTAGCCCTGGGGTCGATTATGCCGACGGACATGGGGATATCTGCAATGGATCAACGTAAAACAGGCTGTTATCAAAAGAGTTCTTAATGCACACCATCTTCTCCATAACATCACCACTGTCATCTAAACCATGTACTTACAGTTCAGGCTAACAGTCAATATCCTCAACTGAATTGATCCAAAAACTACTGGATGGTTAACATACATACAAGGTTGCACAGCAACATACGTTCAACACACAAATCCAATACGATACATAAGAACCAGAACCTTCTGGAGCCATCAAGGTAGCCATTTTCATTCAGTGCTCACCCAGGTCGAGGATGCGATCCCCAGGCCTGTTCCAGCGCCAGCCTTCCAGCTGCTGGTGCTCTGTGTACTGAAGTCGTCGGTCATGAAACACCACACGGATGATGCTCTGAAATACAGAGAAATCCATTTTTACAAAGAATTCAAGGCAGATGCTAATGCTATTAAAGCTAACACAGTTATACTGGGTTGTCCCGGCAGACACTGACCTGTGCCAATATACTGTAATGTGTGTGTGAGTCTTACCTTCACCATTTTACCAGTGATTTCCGGAAGTTCCCCAATTTTCCGATTGTCAAGCATTCTAATTTCATAGGACTGGCCTGCAATGAGAAGTCGATGTAGTGAATAAAAATATTTAAATTCCTACAAGGCTGTAACAAAAGACCAAACATCTAACCTTTTTAGTCATACCAATCACAATAATGCACAATTTCTACATCGTTGTTTGGCCGTTTATTTCCACGGCAGGAGTCACAGAGTAACTCACAATTCAATACTATCATGATACAGTATGTTGCCCATGGTAACAATGGCTATAAAGCCAATTCCGTAATACCACACAATACTGCGAGATAATCACGATACATCACATTATCTGTGTAACAGAAAAGACAAAGATACCCTCAAATATCTTTCACATTTTTACCTTCATCTAAAAATTGCAGCTCCTGCGGTTTGGATATTGCGCTTGGCCATATTGCGTTTTTGATAATATTTCGATTAATTGTTCAGCCTTAGTCAAAGGCAACTGAATTTGCTTCCAGTGGCTTCTGACTCTCTACTCTTAGAAAAAGCTGAAAAGTACACTGTGGCTGGGATGCCGATGCTGACCTTGGTTGAGGTAGGTGAGTGTTTCATCATGCAGTTTAACGGCTGGCGAGGTAGCAGCACACAGAACATACTGAAAGGGGAGGATCTTGTTCTCGTTGTCCGGAGGCAGATTGGACTCCTCCTGCTTGAAGATGGGGAGGGCAAGTACATCGCTGGAGAAGAGAGACAGAAGAACAACGCTGTGAGACACATTCATTATTTCCTTTTCATAAAACAGGTCTACAGAAAATGTATCTTGATATTTAATTGTTAGAACTGATTGCTTTCAATCTCATGATAAAAATAATGTTAAGTCAAATGGAGAGTCTAACACTACCTGCCATCACCAGACAACACTTGAGGCTGAGTGGCGGGCTATTCATCAGCTTTGCAGTTCATTAACTATAATGGAGGCAACTAGGGCAAGACTTCTAAATACCAAGGTATCCAGTCAGGATCTCATTGCTACTCTCAACAGAAGAATTTCAGGAACAAGCAGGCACTTTGCAGCTTGTACAATATCATTTAACAGAGCACTCAACCTGCCAGAAAAGAAAAGAGAGGGATCTTTCTCCAGCAACGCAAAGTGCTTGAGTCTGCAAAATTTTAATGGATTTCACATCATTTCCATCATGAAAAACTGAGCACAACCATCATAAATATCTATTTGGGCTTTAAACTTTTGAATAAGACCTTGGCAAATAAAAAACCACAGAACAGCGCGCAGATATATTTACACTATTGTGTCCGGGATATGCTGCATAGTGATAAGATAAGTCTAATGCTCAAAGAATCAAATAGTATTCTTCATCTGATAGTCACCAAGCAGTGTACTGCTTTGCAATTCATCTGCATGTGGTGATTAATGTGCCCTTCTGCTATCTCTCAGCGCAGGACTTCACATATTCATGTACAAATTCAAAGTGTGAATAGATGCCTTTGCTCAAACTGAACACTGATGTGGACATAAAAACCTGAGCTGAGAGAAAATGTGAAACACTGCACATTAATAAAACAGATTTAATTAGACAGAAAAGTTTGATCATAGTATCTCTCTAATCTATTCCACATAAAAGGGCTCACACTCCAAAAACATGTTCTGCAAATTATTCCAAGAGGGGATTTCAACAACTGTTTGAAAATAAAAAAATATGAGAAACAAATTACAAAGCAAGTTCAACAGTCATAAAATTACACTGTTAAACCTCTAGGTCAAGTGAAAACATACGCTGCTGACATTTAAGCTTAAGCAGGTGACAGTTTCACTAACTTCAGAAATCCAAATCCCCAGGCGATGTCTTCAAATGTCTTGTTTTGTCCAAAACCCAAAGATATTCAGTTTACTGTCATAGAGGACTAAAGAAGCCAGAAAATATTCACATTTGAGAAGCCGAAATCAGAGAATTTGGACACTTTTTCTTTATCAAAATAGTTGGCGATTAATTTAATAGTTGACAACTAATCAATTAATCAACTAATCGTTGCAGCTCTACTGTTTATATCAACAATTAAGCCCCCCAACACGTCTAAACTCAGACAGTACCTCATGCTGTATGCCCCAGCACCAAGCTCCTGGCCAATGCCCGAGAGGCTGGCATCGAAGTCCTGGACCAGTCCGGACTCAATCACTTCATCCGTGAGAGGCAACTTCAGAGCCCACGCCATGGTGACGATGTTGGAGATCTTACGGAGTGCAGATCCGGTTAAAACTTCAGCCAAGTTTCACCTGTTTCCCCACAACCTTCCAATCTTTAGTGAAGAACGTGAAATAAGAAGTTTATTATCATCAGAGGTGGAAGAAGTACTCAGATCTTAAAAGTAGTAATACCACAGTGTAGAAATACTCTGTTACAAGTAAAGGTTCTGCATTCAAAATTTTACTTAAGTAAAAATACAAAAGTATTAGCATCAAACATACTTAAAGGACTGTTACGTGCTCCCCCCTCTTGTGTTTTTCTCCCTCTTCTTCCTCCACCCTCTCTCTCTCTCTCAGATCCTGATCTGGCCCGGTGATTAGTGGGTGGCCCTGCCCCCATATTTAAGGGAGGCTGGAGGAGAAGAAGCTCTCTCACTTCCACCCTGAGCAGCATTCTGTTCAGCGTTCTGTTTCTGTTGCTCTTTATTTTGGGCTTTATTTCTTTTGAGGATGGAGGTCTGGTAGTTCAGTTTTCACGGCTTTGTTTTGGTTAGTTTACTTCCCACTTTCTGGAAAGTTCTGGGTCGGCCCCTTGCGTGGCTGGCCCAGACTTCCCCCTTCCTTTTTGTTCCTTTTGGCCAGACCTCCAGACTCCCATAGTTTCGGTTATGTCATGGTGATATTTTGTTAATAAACTTATTTTGCTTTTAATCTCATCCTCGGGTATGGCGTCCTTTCAGTATGTTACTGGTCCCAAGGTTGAGCCATATCTTTTGTAATGGTGGCCGTGACAAGCACCAGAATCAGAATAATAAATATTATATAACTGAATTATAATTATTGATGCACAATTGTGTACATCACTTTAATGTTGCAGTTGGTAAACATGGAGCTAATTTCAACTACTTTATCTTCTGAGTAGCTTGTTAATTTATATCTTAATCTATAATATTACATCATAATTTATTTGATTATATTTTGTACTATTAATCTGAGTCTCCTAACTAGTAACTAAAGTTATAAAAATAAATGTGGTGGAGAAAAATGTACAATATTTGCCTCTGAAATGTAGTTAAGTAGAAGTATGAAGTAGCAAAGAAGGGAAATACTCAAGTAAAGTACAAGTACCTCAAAATTGTACTTGTATTGTACTTGAGTAAATGTACTTAGTTACTTTCCACCATCGTCCACCATCATCGAAGGTGGCTACAACTTTAAAATCGTGGAAATAAAGCAACATGTAGATGTTTAATCGAGGGACATTCCCACAAAAATAAGACAAAGGGATCAGATTAGTAGTTGGAGTAAAGGTCAGCAGCGGGTTATCATTCTGAAAAATGCAGAGCTGCTGAGATTAACGGGTTGGTGTTTACACGTTTTATGCAACCGTGCACTCATGCACTGCTAAGATGAAAATAACTTGTGTTGAGCCATATAATTTTCAGCTTTTAATCTTTTGTATTATCAATAACAATGTAATGAAATCGAAGATACATACCTTTAAGTGAAAGTGTAGCTGCTTGCTAGCACCGCGACAGTTTCATGCCATCATGTCGCGCTCCTTCGCCCCAGCACTAAAATAAACATGTCGAGCTAACCACTACAAGCTAACTACATAGCCTGCCAGCTAACTCAGATAGAGCGATGCCAGCTCTTCTTTGCCTCAGTTGTTGGGGATTCACGGGGACAAATGAATTCTGGTAGACATATCTATGAATAGCAACACGTAAAAATTTGCTCAGACTCTTAAATATATGTAATATAACGTCTTGCTTTTGTTTGTTTATCTAGCTTCGTCAGGAAAAGGAGCTGCCGTAATTTCCGTTTTGTCCTCTTCTTCCCGTTATTTAAAAGTAGTAGCAAACAACATTGGGGCTCATTACCGCCACCTACCGCTTATGGCCGATAACAAACGAGGCTGAGGAAGGGAATTTACTGTTTTCAGCAGTGGTGGAAAGCAACTAAGTACATTTACTCAAGTGCTATACTTAAGTACAGTTTTGAGGTACTTGTACTTTACTTGAGTATTTCCATTTTCTGCTACTTCATACTTCTACTCAACTAACTTTCAGAGGCATATAATGAACTTTTTACTCCACTCATTACTTTGCAGACTCAGATTAATAGTGAAAAATATCAAATAAATTATGATGTAATATTATAGATTAAGAGAAAACTTTATTGATCCCTGGGGGACAAATTCACAGGCTACCCAGCAGATAAAGTAGATGAAATTAGCTCCATCTTTACCAGCTGCAACATTAAAGTGATGAACACATTAATACATCAATAATCATCATCCAATAATTATTCTGAAATGGGCCATTCTGCATAATGAGTACTTTTACTTTTGGTACTTTAAGTATATTTTGATGCACATACTTTTATACTTTTACTAAAGTAAAATTATGAACGCAGGACTTGTAACAGAATATTTTTTATACTGTGGTAATGCTGCTTTTACTTAAGTACAAGATCTAAGTACTTCTTCTACCTCTGGTTTTTAGAAGTAATATTTTACTTGTAAAAAGAGCCCATTTTATTCAATAACTCTTTTTAAAGGAGGTCAGTGATCACTATCAAATACAGCCAATGTAAAGGTTGTAAAAAAAAATATGAGCACACAACAATAAGGAGTGATTAATAAAGACAGGGTTTATTTGATTTATCTGACAGGAAATGAAAAAAAAGCATCCAAGTTTTGTTTTTCCCTTGTCGCGCAAAGACCTGAACTTTTTATGTGCTTTGCAGAGTCAAACGACTAATAGCTGATATCTTATAATTATAATTTAGCTCTTCTTTTCTCTACTGATAACTTAGTATATTAAACAATATCATATATTGTCTTCCCACACTGAACATGAAGGTAAAACACGTTAAAGCAAGACATTTGCAATATTAATTATTTGTTGTGGTTAGGTATAGTGTATGTCCACTGTAATATAGGCCTTCTGTTATTCAAAAGGCAAATATGAGGTGGACCATAAAATGCACCATGTAATTCACAAACTCAAAGAATGTGATGAATGCATATTACTTTATATTTAATCTGCAGTATTTTACATTTTATCTGCATAAAAAGTACATTAACCTTAATGATAGATGTTGCTTGTCAAGTTGATGACTGCAATTTTGCCAGTACTGCTACATTTTGCAAAGCAGAGCTTCTTGCTGTTCAAGAACATTAAAATGCAGAAATTAAATTCTCTCACATATATAACTGAAAGCTTGCACTGTACATAAACCATTCGTAATCATTGTACTTTCCCTGCTGTCACTAAAGTGCAAAGAATTCTTGAAGAATTGGCAAAGATAAAGAAAAACCACCATAGTATTGTTCCTACAGAAAATAACTTCATACTGCACATGCAAACACTCTTCAGACTTGTTCAGACTGAAAGTCATAACACATTGAACGACAAAACTCCCCTTCTTGGCTGAACAGTTAATACATTTTAATTCAGTAAATCAATTTGATTGATATTAGGCTTAGTAAAAGTATCTAAAAAAAATCTGGCGCTATTGTTTCAAGCAGCATGATACTATTTTAAGTTGACTTCATAATAGGCCAATTAAGCTCCTATTTTGCAAATGTACTTTATCTAACTTGTGATGAAAAATGCAACAGAAGCGTTGTCAAGCCACTGAGGCAACAGTCACAACAGTGAATAAAGAGCAAACACAAAATACTCTCAGAGTATTATAAGCACATCAAAACAGAAAGTGTAAAAACAGGACAGACTGTGGTGAATTCACACATATGTGTCGCCCACACATACAGCGTGTGTATCAGTAACTCACAAATGAAAAAAAAACTTTATAAAAAAAATTAAAAAAACTAAAACAAGTTCACAGTTGTGGCATCATAGGCAATAGCTGAAGCTACAACTTTATTTTGCTAAGAACAAGTCGTCCATGGAACATCAGAAACGACCCTCTCTATGGACACCCAACAGTGTGACACATTTCACACCGCTGAATAAAAGTATCAAGCAAGAGGAAATGACAGATTTTAAGCTCATCTTTGTGATTATCAGTAAGAAATATCAAAATGATGATTGTCCCCAAAAATTGTTGCAGTCAGGCGTCCACTGATAGGAGAGTAATTTTTGGTGTTCCTCAGAAAACTAATTCTGATGAAAATAAAGTTATAGGCTACTGACTACTGTTAGTCTAAAGAATCTTATTCATGTTCACAAAGCTGCCCACGCAGTACAAATACTATGTGAATATAAAACAAATGAGCAGCCATGGTGGCAAAAGCGTGTTATTCAAATATCAGTGTAATGTCAGCCATCGTGCCAAAGTGACAATTATGTGACTAAAATCAATGTGACTCAATGCACTGCCACTTAATATAATTCAGAGGGATATCCTATAAAACCACTTGTATAAAAGTTCATCAAATGTTTTTAAATATGACATGTTATTATTAGGACCATGCAGTTTGACTTAGTACCCACCACACAGAAGTAGTGTACACATATACAGCCTTCAAATACAACAACCACTCATATTTAGTACTCTGTCATAACACTTGAATTATGTGTAATTTCCTTCATTTTCTCAAAAAGTTCATATTCTTTCAACCTTAATGGTGTTTAGTTTGTATTTACAACACAATCTACAACTGTGCTGCTGTTATGAAATGTTCAACTTCCCAAAACGACAAAAGATCAGCGGCCAGACCTCCCAGAATGAGGTCGCTACTGAACCTGGAAGACGTTGATCTTGCTCGTGTTTTTTAGTGTCTGTCGCCGGTTGCAGAACCATACTCGCACAACCTCTCGGTCATAGTTTAGCTCTCTTGCAATCTCTGTAATCTCTTGGCCTGTTGGCAGTGCATTCTTCTCAAAGTAGGAGTTAAGAACTTCTATCGCCTGCGGTGTGAAACTAGTGCGCCGCTTGCGTTTTTTGGATGGTTCACCTCCAACAAACTCCATCAGATTCTGCTGGCCTTTCTGGTTCCAGTGCTCAGCTTCAGCCAGCCACTTCTCCAACACCGGCTTCAGCTTCTGAGCACTCTTTGGGGTGATATCCAGCTTTTCAAACCTGCGGTACAAAACAAAGTTCAGCCTGTATCTCTGTTCAACTGTATCTCAATTTCATCCCTATGAATTCACATACAGTAGATGCTGTTTGTGGGGAAGTAATTTAGATACTTTGGGTACTAAATGTCTCAAAATTTTACTTAATTTATTACTTACCTCTATATAATGATGGCTCCATTGCTGTTCATATCAAAATACCACTTTAACATCATGAACCATTTGGTTGGTTTGGCAATTCTTATATTTTATACTGACAGACGTCTTTATTTTCTAACCTATGACAATGTTCATTTAAAAGACTAGCTTGACATTTGGCTTTCTGGTTGAGAGTTGGATGAGAAGATTGATACCATTGTCATATCTGTATGGTAAGTATGAAGTTACAGCCAGTAACTGGTTAGCTTAGCAAAACCTCTGGAAACAGGGGTGCATGCAAATTGGGTCAGTGTACATACACATCAAATACACTGTTATTGATGAATCACTGATGCTTTATAAAAGAGAAATAAATTAGTTTTTTATTTTACATTACTGGAGAAAGCTTCCTTATGCAGGGCAACATGAACCGGGGAGTCATTTACCTGCAAATGGCAGACTGGCTGTAGGCCGGACCCTCAGTTGCAGTTAGAGCCTGCCCTACTTGCGTCTGAGTAAGCCCCAAGGACAGCCGACGGATCTTGAAATTCTTGGCAAACTCCCGAATTTCCTCCAGATTAATGCCTTCCTCGCTGCTGACTACCTGCTGGGGTTCTACAATTGTGAAGGATCTGGTTAAAAATATCTACCTACTTAAAACAGATCTATGTTTGGATAGGAGAAGCAGGTGTACGTACTGCTGACAAGCTGGCCCACTTTTGCTATGTCTCCACAGGTGATGGGTACTGTGGGGGAGAGTGTGGCGGTCTTCAGAACAGACGGTTGTGGGGCGATGACAACTGGTGACTGATTGACAGTTGTTACCGAAGCCTGGGAGGGAACAAATAAATAATATTCTTAGATGCATCCTGCAATGATGCAAATGGCAAAAATCCTGTTTAAATACCTTCAGGAACAGTTAATAATCTGCCAGTTAAGTTAATTCAAAGCTCATGGAGTAATTTTTGGTCTGTTTCAGCTTTCAAGTCTACATGCAGAAATGATTTAGTCCTTTCTGACATCAAAACTAAATACAGACAGATTTTTGTTGTCTACCTGTGTGTTAGGTTTGGTAAGTGTTGGAGGAGCAGCAGCTTTGGGCAGAACTGCAGCAGAAGTTGCAACCGCTGCAGGTCCATTTCCTACTGTGGCAATGATCTGGCCCTGGGTGTTGAGAAGCAGCTGTGGGGTGACAGTCTGGACCTGGAGACCCTGGAGAGGGAGGGTGGGTGTCGCGGCCCCTCCGGCCAGAGAGGCTGGGTTCACCAACAGTGGGAGGGTTCCTATGACCTGTAAATATTGTTTGAATTTGAGAGAAAGACATACGAATAATTGAATGTAACTCTCTGTGACATTTTGTGCTTACCAAACCCACTTTCAGAACAGTCAACAACCTGTCATGGCTGTGTTTTTGTTTCTGGGAAATAAGTATGTCCTGTTAGCAGTTCACTTTGAATAAAATCATGTCTTTCAAGATTAAACACTGCACTACTAACTCCAGTGAGCTGCGATAATGGTAAGATTGAGAAATGAACTGTTTGAGAGGACAAATCAGTTTTCGCAGAAATTGTCTCATGCTCCACTGACTTGAAATAGCACTTCTGATTGATGTTATCCGGAGGCTGGAGCTTTTATTCCCCAAAAAAGCAAAGCACAAAAGCATTTTGATTGTCCTTGGAAAGGGTGAGATTACCAATCAATACGACCATTGCATGTAAATGTAAATGGCACTATGTAAAGGCAGCATACTGTCTGAAATTACTTGGGTTTTTATACTTTTCTCGTGTTGTTATGAAGTCTGTTATGCGTTCTAGTCAATTAAAGTCTAGAGGTTATGTTATTTTTTTCTAACAGCTAGAGAGTGAGGGCAGCTGGGGCGAGGAGTACAAGACAGAGATCATAAGTCAAATCCAAACTCACAAAAATATATATACTTACTGGACACTTTATTAGGTACACCTTGCTAGTACTGGGTCGGACCCCCTTTTGCCTTCAGAACTGCCTCAATTCTTCATGGCATAGATTCAACAAGGTGCTGGAAACATTCCTCAGAGATTTTGGTCCATACTGACATGATAGCATCACGCAGTTGCTGCAGATTTGTCGGCTGCACATCCATGATGCGAATCTCCCGTTCCACCACATACCGAAGGTGCTCTCTTGGATTGAGATCTGGTGACTGTGGAGGCCATTTGAGTACAGTGAACTCCTTGTCATGTTCAAGAAACCGGTTTGAGATGGTTTGAGCTTTGTGGCATGGTGCGTTGTCCTGCTGGAAGTAGCCATTAGAAGATGGGTACACTGTGGTCGTAAAGGGTTGGACATGGTCAGCAACAATACTCAGGTAGGCTAAGGTGTTTAAACAATGCTCAGTTGGCACTAAGGGGCCCAAAGTGTGCCAAGAAAATATCCATCACACCATTACACCACCACCACCAGCCTGGACCGCTGATACAGGGCAGGATGGATCCATGCTTTCATGTTGAGACTCATCAGACCAGGCAATTTTTTTCCAATCTTCTATTGTCCAGTTTTGGTGAGCCCGTGCCCAATGTAGCCTCGGTTTCCTGTTCTGTCTTAGCTGACACGAGTGGCACCCGGTGTGGTCTTCTGCTGCTGTAGCCCATCTGCTTCACGGTTCGACATGTAGTGCGTTCAGAGATGCTCTTCTGCATACCTCGGTTGTAACGAGTGGTCATTTGAGTTACTGTTGCCTTTCTATCAGCTCGAACCAGTCTGGCCATTCTCCTCTGACCTCTGCCATCAACAAGGCTTTTTCGCCCAGAGAACTGCCACTCACTGGATATTTTCTCTTTTTCGGACCATTCTCTGTAAACCTTAGAGATGGTTGTGCGTGAAAATTCCAGTAGATCAGCAGTTTCTGAAATACTCAAACCAGCCCGTCTGGCACCAACAACCATGCCACGTTCAAAGTCACTTAAATCAACTTGTGTGTGTGTGTATATATATACATATAATACGATAACAGAACTTTATGGCACCCACCTGTCCCTGGGCATTTGTGATGATCTGGCTGGTGATGCCAGCCATGTTGGACATGGCACTGGTGATGATGGGAGTAGAGGTGAGGGAACTGAGGAACTGGGGCTGAGCTCCCAAGGAAGCAGCATTGATCTGAGCAGAAAATCACAACATGTGTAAATAGCAAACAAAATGAAATCGCTTGACTCACATGGTATGAACAGTACAGAAAGTATGAACAGGCATAAATCATTGTAGCAGCATTCTTACAATGGCGGGATTGATGGAGAGTCCTGCGGTCTGGAGTGCTGCTACAGATATGTTGGACTGAGAGACAGTGGTGGTGGCCGAGGTCGCCTGGGCTGCCGCCACCTGAGCAGCAGTGACCTGTGCATTGGTCACCTGTGTTGGCTGAGACGTCACCTGCTGCAGAGCAGCCTGCATTGGCTGTATGGAAGCTGCTTGAGGCTGGAACATCGTTTGTGCATTTGTCTGCAGTTGGGGCTGGACCGAGTTCAGGACTGTCGCAGCTGAGTAGAAATTCAAGAGTTTGCAACCTGTTATTGTTCTGTAATGAAGCTATTCGTTGTGAGAAAACAGAAATGCTAACCTGCTCACAATGACAACGCTAACATGTTGATGTTTAGCAGGCGTAATGTTTACCGTGTTCACCATGTTAGTTTAGCGTGTTATCATGCTAACATTTGCTGATTAGCACTAAACACAAAGCACAGCTGATGCTGAAGGGAAAGTCATTCAGGTATTTGGTCATAAACCAAAGTACTGGACAAATTAAAAATTTGACCTGAAGACAGCACTAGATGAAAAGTTAACAGATCACCAGAGTGATTACAATTCATCCTGAGAGAACATGGAGAACATGGATGTCTGAACCAAATTTCATGACAATCCCTCCAATAGTTGTTGAGATATTTCAGTATGGATCAAAGTGGTGAGCTACCAACAGACTGACACTGTCATTCCTAATTTAAAAAATGTTGATTATTGTCAATTTTAAAGATGTTGTGTCTGGCAATTTTGATGTCAGGTGTCAACTGTGATCTAGCCAAAATCAATTTGGACAAAATCTGGATATGAGAATGCTAAATGGGGAGCACACATACACAGACAGTTTGTGTTCTACCTTGAAGGCCAGCAAAGGGCAGTTTGAGGAGGTTTCCAGCCGCGTTAGCTGCAGCGAGCCCCGGGAGAGTAGCTACATTGGTGGTAGGCAAGGTGAGAACAGCCAGACCACCCTGGCCACCGATGGAGCCCGCCATACTGAGGGGGATGAGCAGGGGCTGCCCCAGGGACCCTGTCTGGGCCATCATACCAGTCATAAGAGTGGCCAAACTCTCCTGGGTCAGCACCTGAGGTAGCATAATAAAAAATTTGCTTTCCATCAACATTTGTGACTGGGATATTTCTACCTAATTTATCTATTTTTACAGGCATTCTGGTGTTTTTACAGGGGCAATTTTGCTGAACTAAATAGTAATACGTTTTACATTGCATTCATACTCAAATACTCCATCATTCTCCTCTCCACTACTGAGGTTTTTGTACTATGTTGGGTGTCTTATTTTTTGTTGTTGCAGTTGTATGGTCTGAATTTTCCCAAATTGCTGGAAATGTTGTGCCAACAATTCTACAGCCTCAGGCTCTGTATTCGGGTGTTTGGGATCAAATCTGTTCCATTTGCCACATTCACTATGCACTAGAGACAATTGCCTCATTCAGTGACTTCTGTAAATCACCTACAGTAGTCCGTGGGTGACAATAGTGACATTAATCCCTCTGACACATGAATATTGGACAAGAAATAATATGCGAACAGGGTGAAGTACAAACCCTCATTGTAAATGCACCCCAAGCTCTTGTTCATTTCTGTCCCTGGTTTTAGGTCAAAAAGAACTAATGACTACTGACTGCAACATTCTTTCTCTGATGACTTCAGATGAACATGGAAAGTGTACTTAGTGTGTAAATTCAAAATCATACCTGTGGACAGCCTTGGACAGTGATGGGCATGGCGGCCTGGGGCTGCGGCAGGGACAAACTGACGGGAACAGCAGGAGTCAGCGTTTGGACAGCAGGGGCCGGAGCCTCTACAGACACCACCTGCTGCTCGCCCAGCACTGCGGGAGTACAGCCAGGGTTGGTTCTTAGTGACATTTGAAGTGGTTTTCGCAGCCATTATTAACATTTCAGTACAAGTGTGTCAGGTGCGTATGAATAATTAGTCACCTGCTATCAATCAGTATCTAGTGTGACCATGATTTACCTGCTCCCCCAGTGCTCTGGGGCACAGTGGGGCCGTCCTGTGTGCTGCCAGCCTCAGGTTGCTCTGCAGGCCGAGCCACTCCCTCCTCAGCTTTGCCTTCACTCTTCCCATCAGGCACTGATGATGGCAGAGACGCATCGACCTCTACTTCTAGCACACGAATAGTCTCATGGCCAGACATCACAATGACCTGCACAGCGATTAGGAGTAAAAGCTGAGATGACTTAAATGCAAAAGGAACTGCAGACTCTATTTTGCTTCTGTTGTTCAGAGTTCTGTTATAATTTTATAGCACATAAATGAGTTATAATTGTGTTATTAGTTTGTTAACACTTCAGTAAATGAAACATTTTAATATGGTAAAAGTCTCACATCATGTAGCACCTAAAGGGTCACAAAAATAGCCAATAACTAAATTTAGTATGTCCCCACTTTATCAATTCCCCCTTTGCGTGTTGTAAATCTGACTTTGACTTAATCGATGATTCATGGTATGCAATAATGAAAGACCTAGAGGAGAGGCAGCGAGACAACCTGGGCTGGAGGACAAGGTGCAGAGAGACAATGCAGGAAGAGAGAGGAGGATGCATACCTGGTTGTCTTTGGCAGGGAATTTCAAAGTGCAGGATTTAAATGGCTGAAAAAAGACTTCTGCAGTCAGACAGTGAATGGCTAAGGAGAACAGAGAAGCCGAGCACACGTTAGGACACAATGACACGAAAACAAAACAACAAGACACAAATGAAAAGAGCATGAGTACACCAAAACAATGATAAGAGCATCAGCCAGCAAGCAGCTCAAGTAATGCTTTCTCCAAGCTCCCCCTCCGCACATCCGTGAAGAGCATTGCTTTTGTTTGCTGACTATGTCTACACAGAATGTTACTAGAGAGAGAAAAACCACAATTAATTATTAAGCATGGCAAGTTTACAGAACGGTAACCCTCACAAGCATAGAGCAGCAGGTATTATTAGGTGATAAACACGAAAAAGTGGTCTCAATGAACTTCTGCGTGGAAGTTAATCATTCCATTATGGCATGATATGTTGGCACATGGAGGGTGACAGGAGCAAACAGGAGCAAAGAACTTGAAGACAACATAAGTTATCAGGTTAAGCTCAGTGTGGCTATAGTGGGAAGAGAAGGCCCTTCGCTGTAGTTTAACAGACAGGTGAGTGTTACCTGCTCATTGACAGTAAGTGGGGCATCTTTGGCAGGGAGATCCTGAGAGTTCATGGCTCGCTGCACCGCCACAGTCTCTATCTTCCTGGCATTCTGGGCAGACAAACATTGATTAAACAAGATGTATCTTCTTGATTTAGTGTCTAACTACTTGATCCACTCCTTCTGTTTTGCTATATATATTAAGTTTCATGATGGTGAGCCCTGTTAGCCCACAGTATCCACACTTTAGGGGGGCAAATGCTGGTTAAAACAGACCCCCATGCAGAGGACTGTTTTTTTCATTCATGGCTATTTCTGTCATTGCAGGACCAGACTATTTGGAGAGGCCTATAAACAGGCCACACTGTGTTGCACTTCAGCTGCAGGAAACGTGAGAAAACGCGCGGCTCGTGGACACGAAGTGGTTACAAATTCACCACAGATCAAAAAAAAGACTCAAGATGGTGCATTTCCTACTGCAATGCCCCGTTAGGAACGAGGATCTGTCAAAACTTCAGCGGGTGTTGATGGGCTCCCCACCCCCATCCTGCCCAATAAAAGTCTCGCCGCGTCGGCCACTTTTGGAGACAGGCACTAACCACCGAGCGCAGGCGACAGAAATCCTCTCGACCCGTGCCTAGAGACCGAATATTATGTATTTCCCTCTCTTTATCATAAATATATAAATTATGCTAATTACGAACATTGCATATTAACCAAAACTCATTTCCTCTCGCCATTTCGCTGCTATGCGCGAAGAGCAGGCTAGAACAGACTCCGGTTATTATATTCAACTTACCGCGTAAATGCAGCTTATTTTCTGTAATCCCTCGCTCTTATAAAGGTCCTTGTCACAGTTTGTTTCAGTCACACATAATTAAAAATTCATCTCAGCTCCCAGACAGGCGCTGTGACTGCACACAAAAGAGGTATTTGCATTGATAAGGAGGGTTGCAATGTTAGGATCTCCTCTCTCTTAATATTTAATGACGATGCCCTTTCTGCAACAGTTCAGATAGTCAAAAATCCTTGAGGTGTCTCACAGAATCCTATTTGAGCTGTGAAAGTCGGACAAAATTGCCACAAAATTGGCCTTTTGCACTACGTCATGAACATAATTTATGCAAGAAAAAATCTTGCATTGAAAAATGTCTGCCTCGACTTGAGAGGTGCCATGGTTCTCTTAAAGGGGACGTAGCGCCAATAAAAGCAGAGTCGAGTGAAGCAGAGAAATAATGGATTAAACACTCTGCTGCCACACGAGCAGCTGCCTAACACTGCTCTTTACCCACTGATAGTATTTTTTAATGCCAAACAAGCTGTTTACTTATATGAATTAGGACAAATTTTTCAAAACAACAACATTTCAAAAACCAAGTGATTTTATTGTGTTTGCAGCACTATATTTTTGTGTACTACGGAGAGAGCATCCTTTGCTGTTTTATGGGCCTGCTATATTTTGGTTTATTTAAAGCTGGATGGGACTAACTAACAATTTGACAGTGACTGTGTTGTGGTGTTTCGTTAAGTTGAAATGAATGTATTTCTGACTGGATGGAAACATTTTATCTACCCAGAACTTGATTGATTATGATTATTTATTAGTTATTGTGGCCGGATTGCACACATATAAATGGAAGCTACATATTCTCCAACTTGTTTTCTTAAAAGAAAGAACTGTAAATATTTGTAAGCTGAAAAATTCATATCCCTCTTCTTTTTTTTCTTTGTTATACATAGGTCTGAATCCTGACATAATGAATGCATGAATCACTTGCTGATTGTTTTTGTTGCTTGCTGATTGTTTCTGCTTGTGTCTTTTGTTTTGATAATGGATCTTTTGTATAATGTGATGTTTGAATGTATATAATGTACATAAATGTTTGTTAAACTGTGTGATTTCTGTGTCGGATCCCAGGAAGACTAGCTGACGTCATGGCATTAGTTAATGGGGATCCTAATAAACTAAACTAAACTAAACTCCAATCCAGAAGCATCAGGGTGCACCTACAGCATAAGAGATGAATATCTGCAAATATTCCAACTGTCAACCTTGTTTGTATACTATTAATTTACATGTATACAAGCACATAGTGTATATCTCGACATAAATAATAATAATCAACTGCTGAGTTCAGTGATGGAGATTAATTATAGGCAGAGGCATATGATTTCTGGGGCACTTAACACCACAGGATGTTTTGCTGTGACCACCTTGCACCACACCGAAACTGCTAAACTTGGAAATGGAAAGCGGGAGGAGAAGTGTGTCAAACTTACACACTTTATTATTGGCTTTAAACATGCCTTTTTTTCCGCAGCATACCGTATTTGTTCTATCATTTACACCTGCACTTTTCCTACTGTGACAAATGTCAAAATGTCTTTATGAAAAAAGGCCTTTTGAGTCCCTCTTAAAGTGTTTTAAGTTAAACCAAAAAGCCAAGAAACTACATTGCTTATTATTATGTCTTGGTTGCTATCATTTTGATGAGTATGTTAAATGTTATATATCTGTCTCTTGTGTTTTTGGAGCTTAAACTTGTGATTTATTCTGCTGTTATTGTTGTATTCCCCAAATTGAATTGATACATGTTCTTTGTTCTTTATAAAGCATTTTAAAAAAAATATTTGCAACAGCAGTGCTAATAGTATAATTATACCCTGACCATCCAAGCCTTCTGTAAACACATAATTTAATGTTTCACTATAAAACAACAACGAATCAATTAATAGGTCCCAGGTAGGAAAAGCACAGATGTAAATAACAAAATGAATGATGGCTGAATTCCATTTAGCTGCTTCAGTTTCAGGGTCCTGGTGTTGTGCATGCTGGTTCACTGCCGCACTGTCATGACTTACAGGGACACTGTAATAGAACAGAACCATTGTTAATGTTATTAGTAACACCTTTTCCTAATATGACAAGTCAAAGCTGTGAAAAAGGCCTATTGTGCAGTTTTTATGGTCACAAAACTGCCCATTAATGTCAGTAGGAATTTACATTCTTGTATTGTATTGCTAAGTTATATCAATACTATAGAAGACCATCTACACTATATGCTACACCTGCACTACAAAAATGTTACCAGACACTTAACATCATACTGTGCTCCAGAGAAGATCCTCTACAATGAGGGGGGGTTGCTTGTCTTTTTGTGCTATCATTGTTAGTTGAATGGAGTGTGCATTGCACAGTTTTTATTGTGCATTATTGTTTTCTCCTTTTCTTTCCTCCTATTTTGTTGTGTGTGTGTTTTGTTTTAATCAGTGTTGTTGAAAAATGTTGCGTGCCTGTATTTTCACAGTTTATGGAGTATGGTCCTAGTTTTTAGGTGTAGCTCAGTTTTTAATTAAGTTATTTGTGTCTCTGTTATTCTGTTGTCATATTTACACGTTCCTTTGTGTTGTTTGTTTGTTTCATCATTCATGTGTCACCTGGCTGCTGTGACGCTGCAATTTTCCATTGGAATTAATAAAATAATCCATCTATCTATGTATCTACCTGTTACCTGTTTGCATTTCCGTTTATATATTGTTTACATCTCTGTTATATATTATATTCATATATATTTACTACTACCGTTTATATCTGCATACATCACAGTATGCGTATATATATATATATATATATTTACATTTGTGAAACCATCAGTGTATATATTTATTAGTGCAATGACAGTCTAACATCCTGTCCATGACCTGTCTACATTACAGTCTATTTTTTTTAACTTTTGTACTATTTTATATCTTATGTCTTAAAGTTATAATCATTTATTTCATTGTCTTTCGCAGCACCTATGGCGCTAATCGGTAATTGCTGGTATGTTTTTGGACCTCACTTCCCAAGTTTCATCGTCTGTAGTCATCGACCTTTACTTTGTTTGTTCGGCCATAACCAATACTCACAACGCTAGCAGACACTGAAAAAAACAGTACGCAGCTTCACACACAGGTGAGTTGAAGAGCGAGTCTGTGGCGTTAAAAGCCTTGTTAAAAGCCTAACTGTGCCCCGCTTGTGATTTTTCCCAGGAAAGTCGCCACCGACACCCGAGTCATAATACTGCAAATGCAAGGGCTTTCATCAGTGGGCCATAGGCTCAGTCACCATTGTGTTGCATCATTCGGCGATAGAAAGTGACTTAACAGATGTTTATTTAAATGAAGATCTTCAAGACTATATCTTTAAGTTCTCCTTTTACTTGTTTCTTTTCTTTATACATATTTTTTGAGCATTGTTGGAGGGAGCCTGAGATTTAGAAATTACATTGCCAACTATCTAGCTCTGTTTTGTGAACATCTTTGACTCAATTTCTTATAAAAAAAATATGCTTGACCCCAAAGATAAATCAAATTCCTTCTGTCTTCTTTCCCAAGAAGTCAACATCAGTTCACCTTCATTCACTCCGCCTGTAGGGGGCGCGCGCACGTAGAACCACAGAGTGCGTCGAGCCACAAGATAGAGAACGGCTGACGTCACCACTTCCACAACAACAAGAAGCTGAAAAACAAGGAAGTGAATGATTGTGAAGCCCGTAACCTGTTATAAGGCCGTGACAAGATACGCAGAGCTCCGTTTAATCTGATATTCCTCAGCCTTCGGATCAGTCCAGAACAATGAACAACAAAGGTATTTCTCCACACGTCTTTTGGGTAATTAGTCAGCTGTTCGTTATACGGCCGCTGACGTTAAAACGAGACATGAAGAGCTGTCGTTATGGCCATCTGAAGCGGACTTCACGTTTAGCTACGTACATGACAATAAACTGACGTTTTCTTGGATAACACTGTAGCACACACGTTGAGCTTTGGCATGTAGTTTATTATAAAATACTTTTAATCTTAATAATGAACGCCTGGATGTACTGTCACCTTATATCACCGTAGCATTTGTGGCCAGGTCACATATTTTCAGTTAGCTAGCATCACTCAGTACAGGCAGATTTTAAAGGCAAAGCTGACATGGTGTCACTGTTTTGGTTTACACGCGTGGGAATCTAAATCTGCATCAATAATTATAATAATACTCCATTGTTATTGCTATTTTGCACATACGGTATGTTTATATTTACATAATATATCTTGTTTTATGTTTTTACTCTGCACCTCATGTGAACATGCTCAGATCTTTTGTTGCCACCAGGTTTTCATGCAGCCATACACTTTAAATGAAGGGCTGCAACTAACTAACGATTACAATCGATTAATCTACCGATTATTTTCTCCAATAATCGCTCGGTCTAGCAAATTTCAGCACAAAATTCTCAACACAGGTGCCTTAAATTCTTGTTTTGTCCGACAACAACACAAAGAAAACTAGAAAATATTCACATTTGGGGAGCTGGAACCAGATGATTAATCGATTATCAAACATAATTTTCTTCCATTGACTAAACAAATAATCGAGTAATTGTTATATGTTTGTCTTGATGTTTTTATGTTTTTTTCTGATGTTTTGTCAGTTTTTAAACCCTGGGC
>NTHP01000022.1:424031-445154 GCA_003416845.1 Oplegnathus fasciatus
TGTTTTGTCAGTTTTTAAACCCTGGGCCTAAAAAAAAAAAAAAGCCCTAATTTCAACTGTGTTTTCTCTCAGGGCCCTTTTTTTATATTTGTGGATAAAATAAGTTTTACTTATGGTAGAGCTGCAACGATTAGTCGATTAATCGATTAGTTGTCAACTTTTAAATTAACCACCAACTATTTTGATAATCGATTAATTGCTTCGAGCCATTTTTTCAGAAAAGGTGTCCAAATTCTCTGATTTCAGCTTCTCAAATGTGAATATTTTCTGGTTTCTTTAGTCCTCTNTTCACATTTGAGAAGCTGAAATCAGAGAATGTGGAAACTTTTTCTGAAAAAATGACTCAAAATGATTAATTGATTATCAAAATAGTTGGCGATTAATTTAATAGACAACTAATCGATTAGTCAACTAATTGTTGCAGCTCTAGGATTAACACTTCCTTTGTCCGTATTTGAATATTAAAATATTTTCTATAACTGCTGAAAATGGCTGTATCCGAACTGTAAACACGACATCTTTATCTTGTCCACTGTCACATACTTCGCTGTTGTTTCTAAGAAACCTTGACCTTTGACCTCTAAAATTCTTGTTGTTTACTGCTGAACGTCATTTCACAACACCGTCACTCACTCAACCTGAGATTTCTGTCCGCCACCCTTAGGCCTAAAGGACGGCCATTTGCTTAAAGTAAAATGTTGTTTTGCAGGTTCATATCCACAGCAGGCTGTGTACCCTCAGCAGAGCACTGCGCCTGTATACCCTCCTGCTATGCAAATGTCTCCTCAGGCACCTCCTTACACAGACACACCACCTGCATATTCTGAGGTAACTATTGCATTTATTGTCATATGATAACGCAATCAATACTCATGATGCGCAGTTTTAAACTTGTGTTTTCATCTCTGTGTCTGCAGATATACCAGCCCAGATATGTGCTTCCACCTCAGGTGCCTGGTCAGGTGCCTCAGATGTCCTCTCCATACCCTGGTACTCAGGTGTTCATGCCCATGCAGCCACACATGCCTGTTGGGCCAGTGGGCCAGAATGTCCCCATGGCTTACTACCACATGGGAGCTGTGTACCCCACTGGTTCAACAGTGATGGTGGAGGGAGGCTATGATGCTGGTGCTCGCTTCACAGCAGGCAGCGGTGTTTCCATCCCAGTGAGTATCCGCCATGATTTATAGGAGCCAGAATTATCACAGTTAGGATGTTGATGAGATGCATCCTATGCCTGGAGGACAGAATATGTCAAACCTAAAGTTGATCATCTCTCTACAAATGTTTGTGCTTGTTTCTCCCCTTCTCTAGCCCCCTCCTCCTGGACACCCCCCCAACGCAGCTCAGCTGGCTGCCATGCAGGGTGCCAATGTTGTAATGACACAGCGCAAGAATAACTTCTTCCTGGGTGGATCCAGTGGAGGTTATACCATCTGGTAACAGCAACTCCTAAACTCCTCCTTCATGCCTAAACCGTGTCCCCGTCCCAAATGATGCCCCAGTTCTTCCCCATCCCATACGTCTCCCTCTTCAGGCTGCTTGGCCATGCCACAATACTGATATCACCTAATGGAATGTAATATTTTAGAGCCCTCGTGAAAGGTACAGTACTCCACTTCTGACCTAGAGATCAAATGATGAATGCCACTGCCTGGAGAGGACAAATGCAAATTTTTAATGTCGTAGAATTCATTCCATAATTCTTCATTGGGTCTAACCTCTTTGGTCATTCCACATTGGACCTCTTTCAGGCATCTGTATTTGTTTAAGAGACCTCGTCTCCTTTGATCGAATGGATCACAAATTACATTGAGATGTTCTTGTATACCTGTAAAGCTACGTAAATGAAATGTTGAAATATCAGACCCGCATTATATAGTTTAGCTGCTTTATGGTGAAAGTGAAATGCAGTTAAAAAGTTGCAGTGAAAGCGCAAAAAAAGAGAAATCTCCACTTGTCTTTTTTGAAAACTTTTAGTGTAGTTAAATTAATAGATGTGTAATAGTTCCATGTAAATACCAGTATGATGATCTTGAGAAATGACATCTCAACTATACAAAAAAAAAAAAAGAATAAGCATCTTGGATGCGTTTAGCTAGAATTGTCTTGTCCTTTGCACAGTATCCAAAATACCACGGCAAATTTGTTGCACAGTGAACTGTCTTATCGGACAGGTTGTTTCATTTAAATCACTTGTAAATGAAGTAAATTAAACTGAAGCAAATAATTCAAGAAAAGATTTCATGCAATATCCAAAGTGGTTTACTGTACCTTGTTGGGCAACTTGTAGATGAACATAGTCAAGTGCCAAAGAGCACTGGGGATAGCCCTAATTTAAAGCAAATTAACTTCAGTAAACTTAAAGGAAAGAAAATTAAAGTAAATCCAAATAGTAAGTTGGACGGGAAGGGGTGGTTGGTGTAACATTTTAGCTATTTTTGTCTCCTGTTTCTATTTCACAGTCGGATACCCAGAGTTTATACACTAAATGTTTAATTGTACAGATTTCAAAAACCACCCTCCATTGTTTCTCTTTGTCTTTTCACACAGTATAATTTGGTATCATTAAAAAAACAATTTTCCAAAGTATTTATTCACTGTAGAAAAATGTCAACTTTGTGATAGCATTAGTTTGTAGTCAAAATTTTCAAAGGTTGAGGAGACTATTAAATATTTCAGTGTTTCTGTTTTTCCTTCTTTACTTCTCCACATTTAAGTGATTTACACAAGTAGTTAGGCTGATACATTTTTTTAGTATAACCAATGAGCTGGTTGTACCAAAGATTTGGTCTACAATGCACTTATGTTTGGTTGTGACCTTAGATTTGAAATGTCACAATTTAAAAGCAAACATATCATCAGATAAGCAGTCACGAGATTGTCGACTGCTATTGTTAGTTAATGTGTTAATGTCACTTTATGTGGGTTAATGGCATCTTTAAGTCGTTGCATACTTTTGCACCTTTGCTATGTCAAAATTTGATTAAATACTTTATACTTTATCTGAGATGCACTGCTAAGCAAATCTGTGTGGTTGCGGAAAAGGGGCTACTCTCTCTTTCTCTCTCTCTTTTTTTTTATTCTGTTTTCATGACTTTTTACAGAAAGCTGTGAGATTTTGGAACATTTTTAGATTTTAAAATTCATCAATTGTAGTCCATTTGAAAGTACTGTCAAGATGTGTCGTGTGTTGTTCAGTAGCCCGAAAGTGTATGCAAACGTTTGCAATGAGGCTATGTCACTGTCAGCATAATTGTTCATTTTCCAAGACATTTTTTTGTGCTGCTAATTAAACTTCTTTAGAATCTTTACATGTAGACATCATTTACATGTTATCTTGCAAACTTAAATAAGGTATCTAAGAGTGGGTAAGTGAGCGTGGATACCATAAACGCATTCTTGTAGATATTCTTCATTTTCGGTTTCTGGTAGCGTCAATGTGTCACTGGGTATCCGACATACCGTGTCAAGTTTTAACAGCTGTGGCCACCAGAAAAACCAATGCTGTTGCTGTCAACCCACATTTAGGGATTTCAGTGTTATTTAAGTGAGAAAGATCAGCTGTCTGGAAACGTGCTTCATTCATCTCGATGAACCTCCTCTCAGCAGCTCATATACAAAGCAACTACACCAGACGCGACTGACGTGTCACTCGTGTTTTTAAAAATGGCTCAATGTTCATTTATTCTCACTCGTGCTGTCGTTTCATACAGATTCGCTGGAGGGAGGGAGGGGGGGAAGAGAAAAGGCCACAGCTATCAAAACTTTAAAAATATGATTCCAACAAATGTTTTCTTTTTTTCCTCATCTCTGCTCTGATTGTTTGTAAAGCAGCATAATGGTGGCTTTGTCCCAGCAATATGAAGTACTGTAAACTACAGCTGACCAGTAGATGCTATGCCAACCACAGCCAGCAAATGGATTACCCTTTGTTGAAGGATTATGGACATTTATAGTTCAGGGATTCTCTTTACAATATTTTGTAAAAAATAGATGTATGTACTAAAGTGATGTGATAGGCTTTGGTACACATTCTATCTTTTAAGATTACTAAAGGAGATGAGTCTCAAAGATGGAATACTTTGAAAAAAAAAAAGAACTTAGGTGCACTTAACTTTTTTATACTAAACTTAAAATTTAAAATGTAAGTTTAGAATAAAGGTTATTTTGGAAATTTGAAATGCTGCATGTTTGTTCAATTTTATTCACATATACAATGTATTAGAACAGGGCAGGTGGGTTTTTTTGGGTTTTTTTCAAGATTGTGCTCCGAGGTGACATCTGGGATTTTTGGTTATTGTTATGTTGTGATTATAGCTTCAATGTTGTCTTTTCCTGGCCGGACTGCATCACAGGTAATTGATCAACTTCCTTGATTGTTATTGAGTGGGTGCTTCTACTTGCTTGGCCTTCATACTAATATCAGTCAAGATTTCTTTTTTTTGTCAGAAATCATTATCACCCACCTTAATTTAGTATACGTACTGTATGAAAGAACCAATAGTCACAATCAAAATATTGTCACTTTGATATAAAAGCTATTGAGTCAAATATGGATCTGTATTTTTGTCACCTAGCATTACACTGAGTTCCACCTGGCCACGTCCAGCACATTTCAATCCAGCAGCCCACAATAAATCACACCTTAGTGAAGCTCAAACACAGTGTCAACTCAAACTGAACATGAGCTTCATAATAGTGGGTTTTAGTGCTGGACTGTTGTGTGGGATTATATTGGACGTAGCTGGGTGTATCTAAGAAACTCTCTAAAACGTTTGAATTCTTTGATCATCGAATATGGGAAGCACATCTTCTAATTATGACCTTGCAAGCTTCAAAACACACTAAACATCACTTTAAGCAGCCACACTGTATAATGACACTAGTCCAAAAACAAGTTTTATTGACTTCCATATTTATCTCAAACAGGGAAGTCCTCAGTAACCATGTCTGGCAACGAATAATACAAAACAAAACCAGGTACAACGAAATGAAATACAACAAATAATGTTTAGCTTTCCTGTTTTTAACAAGGATGTCATTGGTTTTGACTAGCTTATGAAAGAATTGCATAGAAAAGACTATCATTTTAAAAGCAAAATAGATATAAAAGTAACTGCTCATAACACGTCCTGTATAAGGTTTGTTTGGGGGGAAAATACAGTATGTCTGAATGAAACAACATATTGCAAATACTAAGGAGAAAAACGGAAACATGGCTGATAAATAGTGTCGCAGACAAGCTAATCTTACATTTTGATTGTTACCGAATATTTAACTGTGACATTTTAAAACCCCACCACCTGTTTCTTAGCCGAGCTCTGCTAATCTGAACACACCTGTTGTCTGGCACCTGCTCCTCATCCATCAATATTCAGTCTGACTAGAACAATCTTATCTTTGGTATTGGCTTGTGCTCCTCTGCGTTTGTCAAAACAAAATCTCAAACAAGGTTTTTCTCTGCCCACCGTGTGCAGCAAGCAGCGGCCTTCCCTCAAAACACAGATAACAGGGGGGAAAAAACAGTCCTAGTTCTTCTCAGTCCTCCACAGACCCTTTTTTCTTTCTTGCACCCCCCTCGCTTCCTGTAAGTCTTCATATGAAGTATTCCTTCTTTTCGCTCACAGCCTGGTTGCTGTACTCCTCATCGGGGTCCTCTCCTGGAGCCAGCTCCCCTGTCGTCCTGTAGTCTCCTTTGTTGTGGCAAAGATACCGGTAAAGCAGGAACGCCAAACCGGCAACCGTCAGCAGGATGAGAACGATAACCACTGGAAAAAAAGGTTTAAAAGTGCAGTTTTGGGGACATTATGACTTCACAATGTGACGAGAAAAAGTTCAAGATAAAGTCCAAACAGTTACCTGCAATAACCGCGGAGTCTGGACTTGTGGGGGCTGCTGCTGTTACCACTGAGGAAGAAAAAAATTAAAGTAGTTGTTAAACCACTGGTGACAGGTAACAGACGAGCTATAAAAAGCTCATGAGATTGTTCTGCTGCACAGGATCTGAGAGGAAGTGAATTGTGCCAGGTCTCGCAACTGTGTGGGTCCAGCAGGAGACCGGTTTGTGTGCCAGTAACAGAAAAAAAAATAAAACAAAAGAGTGTAGGAGTTACCCTGAATCATGGTGGTGTCTGCTTGCGTGGGAAGAGGTGTTAAAGGCCCCATATCTGATGCTGAACAAAAAACACAAGCATGACGTGTGTTGTTAAAACGGCACAAACTATGAGGTTGTGATATCAGGATACTTGTTGGCTGCAACTCTGCTTTTGAGGCCAAGTGAGTGCGTTCATTACATGTCTAAAAGTTGGGGTTTTTTTAAAAAGAGAACTGTTAACTCACCCTCTGTTACATTTGCGTTTGTATATGTTGGGAGCGTTGTCTGAGGCACCACGTCTGAATCTGGAAGATAAAAAAGCATGCTAAAAATGTCACAGGGCTCTATCTTCGGCACACACTCTGCTAGAGGCAACTTGTGTAACTGCATAGCTGCCGGCTGAGGAGGGAATATTAAGTGTTGTGACACAGTAATCTGATTATTAAGGGCCAGGACTGAACAAACCTGTCAGCCTCTTATTTATTCCTCTATGATGCAATGACTTAATCAGAGAACACACCAGGGGGCTTTTATTTGAGTAAAAGTAGCAATACCACACTATAAAAACACTACATTACAAATAAAAGTCCTGATGTAGACACCTTGGGCTCTGGGGTTGTGTAATTGGCATTTTTCACTGTTTTCTGAAGTTTTATAGACAAAATGATTGAGAAAATTATCTTTAGTTGCAGCCCTGATCAGCAAAATGTACCTCAGAGTATCAAAAGTAAAAGTACTCAGGTGGCAGAATGGCCGCAGTCAGAGTGTTACATTATTATTGGAGTTTGGGGTACTGCTGCTAGTTTTAACTACTACCTATGACAACACATCATGTTTTATAAGCTGATCAACCGTTTCGTTTGTGAAATCTGGAGCTGCAAAGTAACTAGCAACTATAGCTTTCAGATAAATGTAGTCCAGAGCTGCAACTGACTATTATTTTCATTGTCAATTCATCTGCAGATGATTTTCTCAATTAGTCGATGAATCGTTCAGTCGCTAAAACATCAAAAAAAAAAAACAGCGAAAAATGCCCATTTCGTTATCTTAGAGCACAAGGTGACGTCCACAGATGTCTTGTTTTGTTTGACTTACAGTTCAAAACTCACAGATATTCAGTTTCCTATAATGTGAGAACATGGAAAAGCAGCAAATTCTCACATTTAACAACACCGAACCAAAGAATGTTTGGCATTTTTGCTTAAATAATTAGTCAAAACAGTAAGAGATCCACTACTCGATTAATCAACCAATCGTTGCAGCTGTATTGCTGGTAATTCTTTAAACTTTAAATGCAGGCCTTTTGCTTGCAATGGAGTGTTTTATAGTGTGGTATTTCTACTTTTACGCAAGTAAAGGGTCTAGTAAGAGATGAATTACTGTTGGTTGATTAATCGATCAACAAAAAATGAATCTCTCACAATCGCAGGATCAATTGCTTAATTGAAATAAGTTATTCTTCATCAAAATAGCTGCAGATTAAATGGATTTTGATCAAATAAACCGATTAGTCGTGGCAGGCCGAATGTCGTCAAGTGGAAGTATAAAGCAGCGTTAAATGAAAGTACTTAAGTACAACTTGTGGATTTACTCAAGTACTGTACTTAAGTTCACTTTTGAGTTTTAGTACACAAATAGTCTAAAACTGATAAAAACACAATAATATAATATTCTATAATAATATAAGACATTCTGCTTAATGAGTACTTTTCCTTTTGATACTTTAAGTATATCTTGCTGATGATACTTCTGTGCTTTTACTTGTAATGGAGTACTTCTAAGGATGTGAACTTCTTCCAACACTGAGTACAACTACCTCAAAATTAGTTATTGCACACTGATTTTTTTATTTAAAAAACACCCCAAAAGCAGTGTCAAAAATAAGAAGAAAGACATTTGCTACAAATAACCAATTAAAATTGATTCACTTACTATTCATGGTTGATGCTGGTTGTCTCACTGGCTGATATACCTGTAAGAAAACACACAAAGAGTAGTAAACAACCACATCATTCACTTACATTTCCGCAATGACGTTTTCTCACCGTGTTGAAGTGAGCCTCAATGTTTGACATGATTTATTTAACCGGTCAACACCTTTTTCCACCATTGTTACCGACACACTTCAGTACTCAGCTGACTTTCTTTGTCTTCTTCTTTGTAAACTCCTCAACCCAAACTTTTAAAGGAAAACTTCTTCTTCGTGCTCATTAAAAAGGCAAAAAAAAGGGCACAAAAACTACAACAAGTGTGGGCTAAATGTTCAGGTAAAGTCTTCATGATTCTCAAACTATCATTGTTCATCACAGCTGTTGTGCGAGCTTACCTGGGCGGCGCGGCAGCTGAGAGTGTGACAAACCGAGATAATCAACGTTTCCTCCCCTCCCCAGCTAACTTCTTCTGAGGTGGAGAAAACGAACGCACTCTTGCCAAGTTAAGTTTGAAATGTAAGATGTGTGTGAGGCTGTTGAAGCGTCTGAAACTGCGTCTGTGAAATACAGTAAGTAGCTATACTTTTTCTCCCAGCACTCGTGAGTCATGCAGCACACGCTCTCGATTTCCGCCCCTCCCTATCCTCCCCCTCCTTCCTCCCCCCTCCTCCTCTCTGTATGCCAAAGATTGTCTATCAGCAAGACGCATCACTCCTCAGTTAAAAATGTGGACCAGAGCAGAGAAGTGCTCCACTCTGTTGCTATGAAATCTTTTTTTATAAATCTTTTTTCATCATGTTCTTATTTTGATTCTACAGTCGGGATACAAATCAATTATTTTCATTTGGTCTATAAAAAGTCCAAAAATAGTAAAAGCAAATCATTTCCAAAGCCCAAGACTAAGAAACCCAGCAAATATTCACACTTGAATAGCTGACACCGGTCACTTTTTGGCATTTTAGATTAAAAAATGACTTAAAACAATGACACGATTATCAGAATAGTTGCAGATTAATTCGGCTCAATCTATTCGATCTATTCGGCTAAATCATTTTGGCTCAAATGGACTTTGCAGTGGACCTTGTACATAGGCATTCTCTGTGGGCCCCTCCCAAATCCACCACTATTCATTCCAGTGTCTTTGTGGGCCCTCTTCACATGAGGGCCCTGTATACTCAGTCCCTTTTAGCCCCTGGGACTTTGTAAGTAAATATCTTGATAAGCACATTTTTTTACATTTCATAAGGATACAAATTAAATATTTTTATTATCAATTAATTTGCCTATTATTTTCTCACTTAATCATTTGGTCTTTATATTTTTATTAAAATATTAACATAACTAACTAAACTAATTTCCAAAGCCCAAATTGCGTGTTTTACCTGACCAGCAGTCCAAAACCCAACAGATCTTTAGTTTAATATCACAGAAGACTAAGAAACCCAGTAAATAATCACATTTGAATAGCGGAGACCAGTCCATTTTTGGCGTTTCAGACTAAAAAATTACTTATAAGCAATTATCAAAATAGTTGCAGATTAATTCAACTAATAGTTTTGGCTCAGCTGGACTTTGTGGGGGGAAAAAAGTAAAAATCTTGATAAGCACTTCTTTTTTTTCTAAAATCAAATGGCATTAAAACTGAACTGAATGTTAAAGGTTAAACTTCAGCGATTTTCTGTCGCACATACATAAAGCTGGAGGACTTGGGAGTGACAGATATAAAAATGAATGGTCAAAATCTGTGCAGCAGAGGCCGAGATCACACTGACTTTTAGTTCCAAGTCTGGGCCAAGCATTCAATCTTGATAAGGCCACTTGGTGGCATCTTTCATGCGCTGCGCCCTATTTGGCCGTGCCAGCATGGTGCAGATATGACGTTGAATCTCTGTTAGCTGATAATCGAAATGCAGCTGGTAGTGGAGATATTATGGTCTGAGTGTTTGCAGAGACAGGGCACCACCTTTCTTATTCGGGTTCAGCCACAACAAGCCAATCCTTCCATTTTTCTAGAGGAAGTCTGCAGAAACCTTCTTGGCTGTGTTCATTTAAAGAACTGTCCATGAATTTAAAAAATGCACATATATTGATATTCAGTCATAACACAAAGCAGATCTCCTTCCTTTCTGTTTGTGTAAACAACAAAAAATACATTTTCAAGTCCACCCACTCTCTGTTAAACAAGTATGTTGTCTCTCAAGCTGACAGCTGCAGAGTTCATGTCAGAGGAGAATAATCATCCAGATGGCTCGACAGTTAAAAGAGTCAAATTTGCTTAAATCTGCAGAATATGCTCGAATGCTGTCTTTCAAAACGTCTGTAGTCTGCATTCTCTCTTGATCGTCACCTTTGTCGCACACTCAGTGCCACATTTGAGGTCATGTTTCACAGAGAAGCAGGTATTTAACTGCATTTCACTATAAAAATCAGAATCAGTATGTGATTACCCTGCCCTGATTCTGGCTGGCTACCATAATAAAGAATCCTTGTTGTTACAATTCAAGAAGTGAGAGACGTTGGGGTCAGTTGACCCCGTCAAATTTCAGGAAGCTCACACTTAATGTCTTCCTCTTATAGTAAATGAAGCATTAGCAAAGACACACATTTTCTATCATCAAACTAATCTGACCTCTCACAGCCAGACTATTCCTTTAGCTCTGGAATTCAACTATATTTCATTTTTTAGAGAATTTTGTCCAAATAAACTTTTTTTTTTTCTCTTAGTTTTTCCATCCATCCAAGTTATGTTGGGTTCATGATGAAGTTGGCTGAGCAATCTGGGCTGAGTGAGAGCTCCTTCTTTTTGTCCCTATCATTTCAGACCCCTCCACTGGCAGAGAAGCAACCACAGCTATTGACACAATATTTTAAATTAAATGCATTTTTTTAATTATTCATCTTTCTGTATGGAGTTTGCATTGCTCTCCCAATCAAACAAACAATGTCATTTGGGATTTATTGTGTACATATTTCATAATCTCGTCTATATAAACAAATGAGTATAAACATGATACCAAAAAAAGATCGTTACACAATGATTTATCTAAATGGTGCAGACCTAATTAACAGATTAAGATTTTGTGAGTGAAAAAGATCCAACGTACTTGCATTTAATTCAAACTAAAATGGAAAAGTTCAAATAAATGAATCCCAGCTGAACTTCTGCCAACAAAACTGGGTAAAAAAAGAAAAAGAAAAGAATTGAAATGTCTAGTTTCAGTCTTTCGGTCAGCAGCAACATGAGAGTGGCATTTAGCTCAGTTCCTTTTGAAACTGAGACCACAGCACAGTATATCTGCATACAGTGACCATACTGTAGTCAGTAAGAAAGTTTTCTAACAATGTAAACCTTTATTTATGTTCGCTCACATTAGACACATAAAATAACTACTCTGATTTTAAAATGTACATGTTTGATGCAGAATGTAGTGGAATCTGTGAGATAAAGTTTGGTTCCAAAATGAAAAATGAAAATCTCCCTGCAGTATAAATGTATCTCTACTTTTGAAAGAATAATTAAGATGAAATATTGCAGATGAAGCGTTACCCAGACTGTATGTGCAACTGATTTCAATAAACGATAAATAAGAAACACCAACAAGTCACTGCACAGTACATCAATCGTGACACCACAGTTGGACACTTCGGTGCGGCTGTCTCCACATTTTTTCTCTTGTGCAGCTGTTGACTTCAATCTCTTCTGTGCTTCTCTGTTGAAATCAACACAGGGCAGACATGGGTTTATGAAAAGCTCACTCAAATACAGAAACAAGACAGAAGGGCGCAAGAAGATTTGTAATATGTGACATATTATGTGCATGAAAGGCGTACAAACCTTGTGTTAAAGTCTGAATACTTTAAACCACTGTGCTTTTTGAGTCCAGAGATGTCTGTTTTTCTGCAGGAGCATCCTGGATGGGACACGAAGAAAAGAGGAAATTAGTGTAAAAACAGGAGGGCCGTGACAGAAAACAGTACATAGAGGAGGTCTGCATCACCATTCCTCATAGCTGTGTGCTAATCAAACAAACCTTGTGAGGAAGGCTCAGGTCCTTAGTGTCAGAGTGAAACCCAGAGACTTCACCATTCTCCAGTCCATTTGGTTTAGGATTGTCCAGGTGTACCGGGCTGTCTTCTCTCTCTTCAATGTGCAGCGGGCTGTTGTTTGCTGCAGACAGCTGGAGCTCCAAGCTCTCTGAATCGCAGGAGTTGTTCAGTTCAGAGCTGCTCTCACTCTCAGCTTTCTCGCCGTCTCCCTTATTATCAGATTCTGCAGGAGGCTTAGGCTCAGACTCCTCTTCCTTCCTGCCCTGCACCTCTTCCACCTGATTGCTGTCTTCTCCCACCGTCCCCGCTGCAGCGTCATCTTGTGCAGGAGAACTGTGGGTCTCGCTGTGACTCAATCCCGCATCCAGGTCCCTGGACTCGGAGGTGGGGCTCTCCAGAAGAGGCGATTGCGGGGAGACTGCGAGGGTGCTGCTCTCTCTGGACAGAGTGCTGTGGCGAGGTTTGTCTGGGGACCTGAAACTAAACCTCTGGCCAGATTTAGGACTATAGCTCTTGTGAAACTCAGAAAAGCTGGCTTTCCAGGCCTTAGGGGACATCAGAGACCGTCTCTTTAGGGAACCATACCTGAAATATTTCGCAGGAGTAATATCAAACAAAAAGCAAGGAAATGGTTGAATATTTTGCTTCTATCCAACAATTTATTAAAAAAATATTCATAAATAAAAGTTCATTGGAAAGCAGTCAAAGGACTCTGCAATACTGTGGGATGTAGAGCATCCAAGGCATTGTCAGTGAGGAAAATATAACACATAATATAGCAAATATTGTAACTTTTTCAGGAGTAAATGATATAATTTTGTGGTGAACTTTTCCTTTGAACTGCCGACCATTAAAACAAAAAGCTAAAAAGGACAACTTACCGTTGCAGTGTCTTCACAGCAAACACTTTGTCCGGATGCTGTTCCTGCAGCTCCTTTATCACATTATGCAGATCAAGGTTGAGCTAAAAGAGGAGAGGACTGGTCAAAAAAAAACAACTTGTTTTATAACTATGACTATTGTAGATGCTCAAGCCGGCACAGAGCAAAACATACCGTGCTCATTTCCTTGTAGAAGATGTCTCGTAAATTTGATACGGCTAAGAAGACTGAAACGTAGCATCCAATACGGCTAAAAAGTGTGTGTGTGGGGGGGGAATCAGAACATAATGTTAAAAAATGAGTACACCCTCACACATCACATGATAATAGAACATCCTCTATCTGACCTCTCATAGAGCACAGGCAGCTCTTCTTTTAGCTCACTGTTGATGCCTTCATAGACACTTTTGGCAGCTTTCATCTCTTCTTCTGCCTGCAGAGAGAAATATTGAGTTCATTTTAAAGTATATTTTTGAACAAATGAAGGTTGAAACACACAGTAAAAAAAAAGAGAGAGAGAGAGAGAGAGAGAGAGATGTATGTCATTATTGAGCACCTTGTTTATCTTGACATCATCCCTCTTCTTAGCAGTCTGCAGTGCCTCCAGGTGGTGGAGGGAAGAGTCGTAGTCCACCAGCTTTCTTCCCCTCTTTGCTACTTTCTCCTACAGATTGAAAAAGACAGGAGATCCAGATATATTATGTATGTCTGTGCATGTGTGTACTACGTGTGTGCATTTGTTGGTTTTTATGTGTTTGCTCTCAGGCCTTTTATCTGTCTGTGTATTCACTTCTGTTTGCTCACATACTTGCTTCCTCTTGTCTTACCCTGACATCTGGGAACTGGCTCACATAGGACTCCATGGTGCGTACGGCCTGGTCTAATAGCTTCACCTCGTAGTCATTCCACAGGAGATCTTCCCCCTTATTAAAAGGCGCAGCATAAATATTGCATCAAATATGTATGAAGAGAGGGAGCAATAAGGGGTTTTGGTCCCCTGGCAATGCGTCCTTGCTGCTGTTGTACTTGTAAAACAAAAATGTGCAGTGGTAGAGCTGTAGCTGCTGCCGTTTTATACCATCACTGGTTATCATACTGACCTCTACAAAGGCTCCTAAGTCTTCCTCTGCAGCCCAGTCAGATTCATAAGCATCAAACAGAGACTGGGAAAGGCGTCTCGAAGCTTCACGCATGTCTGTAAAAAGCAGAGTCGTCTATATGAGACCTGCAGGGGACACAAATCTACAGTTTTGGAGCATCTGCGAGCAAAAGGCATTTTCACCTCTAACTGCATTAATGTAGATCCTCAGGTCCTTGTGTATACGGTTCCCATCAGTCTGCAAATAGACAAGAGGTTTGCATGATTGACTTTAACTTTTATGATGTTTGATTCAAGGAGTATAGTCAATAAATCATCCCGGTGTTCACACACACACACACACACACACACACAGTAAAACAGCAGTGGGAATTTATTTGTTTTGGACTGAAAGTTTTCAGTTCTTGAGATATTTAAATCTATGTTACAGTCCAGAATAAACAAACAAAAAAACCCTGCATGCTTGCTATTTTGTCATGAAGCAGGGGAATGATTACCTGCTGGTCATGAAACTGTTGGAGAGAGCTTTCAAATTGGTCGTCTCTGCTCTCCACCGTCTTTCCCAGCCTTTGCAGTACCTGCAGAAAACGGACAAATCTCAAAGTGACAGCAACTAAATTGCAATAAGTTCTTCCTCTTGTTATTTGGGAGGCAAAAACTTACCTTTTCTTTGCCTCTGCTCAGCTGTCTTTGGACTTTTTTAGCAAAGTCACCAGAGCTGCCTTTTGGACTGGTGCTCTCGGCCATATTTTGTCTCGACTGTGTTTATTCCTGATGATGAAGGGAAACAGAGGAGAAAGAATATATTACAACACGACCCTGCGACACCGCATGCAGTAAAGTTATGAAGAATTTATAGACCAAATACATTGTTTCCTGGAAGTAATTTCAACATTTGGATTATATTTAATTATCTCTATAATAACTTTTGCATATGGACAACAATACCTCTAGACCACCCAGTATTTGGCTTTAATGTTGCACATTGAAAAAAGCACTTTACAGCGACACACCTGCACCTTGTGCTCGATCATATATAAATTATTATTATTACTATGATTATACTATAATAGTACAAGTTGTAGTAACACGTCTAATTGCATTATATTACTCATATCACTACATAATATTATATTTATACTTATATCGTTATTATTGTACTTTTATATTGTATGCTATATGATGATATTCTTTTCCATTTCTGTTAAAGACATTTCATATTTCATTATTGTATAGTGTATGTTACTTATACTGCACATATATTACATATAACATTATATACTTTTTTATATATTGTATTACTGGATTTCTGGATTTCTTTCGCATAAATATTTGCACAATAGTCCAAGGTATTGTATATAATAAAAATCTCTCTTTTTTCCTTATTTTCTCATTTTATTCTTTATACCCAAATAAGTACGTTACTAGTACTTTACTTGAGTACAAATTTGAGGTACTTTTTATTTTACCTCCATTTTATTCAGCTTTATACTTCTACTCCACTACAGTTCAGAGGGAAATATTGTACTTTTACTTCACTATATTTATTTGACAGCTATAGTTACTAGTTACTTTTCAGATTAAGATTTTACACACAAAACACATGATAATCTCTTAAAATATGATATATTGTTATAGATTATACTGTAGCCTATATTAGTATATAAAATCATTCAAATTTGCACCAACTACTACTACTACTTTTAATAATAATACTTACATACTTTTACTTAAGTGACATTTTCAATGCAGGACTTTTACTTGTAATGGAGTATTTTTACAGTGTGGTATTGCTACTTTTGGTTAAGTAAATGCTGTGAATACTTCCTCCACTGCTGAGGAGAAGTATAAAGTAGCAAAAACAATTACTCAAGTAAAGTATCACAAAATTGTCGTGCAGTACTTGAGTAAACGTATTTAGTTACATCCCACCTCTGTCTCTCAGTGACCCGTGGAGGCTCCCTGCACCAACTACACTACCCAGAGTTCCCCGCGGTGAAGCCACTCCCAGTAGTAGAATGGCAGCTGTGAACTTTAACCGGAGTGTTTATATGTCTGTGGTTATCGGAGGAGTGGCTCCATGACAAACTATCATATTTCTTCCCTGCTCGCCGACCTGCAGGACGTGATCATGGGGAGCACTCTGGTCAAATGTGCCGCCACCGACCTGGGCATCCAGTGGGCCGGCTGGGCTCTGGCTGCAGCCTTCAAAACCGAGAAGTTTTATGATTTGGCAGGTAATGTGGAAAGACTGGCGAGCATTTCCCTTCGTGATTTGATTTTGCGGCCATGTGCTGACCGTTTTTTTTTTGCAGCCTAACTTGTTATTCAGCACAATTTATTAGTGTAAACTCGACTGGAGGGAAAAAGCGAATCTCATATAAGCGAGAAAACAGCCTATAGGGAGCTGATTTAACCACAAGTCCGCTGTGGACTTCTTATTTAATTTTTAAAAAATGTGTTTCTGCACTCAGAAGTCACCATTATAAAACCTGTGTTATCTAAAGCAGCTTTGTTGTGAAACAGAAAGCTCCTCCTTCAGCTTAAGAAGCCGCACATAGATCCAATCAGCTTAACTTAATGGTCCTGTGTCAGCAGGGGCGTGCAAAGGAAACCTGGGACCCTCTTTTAATACCAGAAAGGGGGCCTTTTGTGGGGACCCAATAAAGAATGCCACCTGGTCTCACTTTTGCATTAATAAAAAACATTTCACCTCCAGTTCAAACTGCCTGAACTCCATTTATAACAGCGGAAGGTTAGTAATGTCATTTTATAACCTAAATTTAATTAAATAAGAATTACTGTATGTTCTGATTAAATTCTTGATTTATTAGTGTCATGAGAGCTTAAACAGTTAGTCACTTAATTGATTAGCCAGTCAGCACAAATTAATCTGCAGCTATTTAGATAATTGAGTATCTTTATGTCATTTTTCAAGCACAAATGACCCAACATTCCCTCGTTCCAGCTTCTTAATTGTGATTATTTTTGTCTTGTGTGACAGCAAATTGAATATCTTTGGGTTTTGGACCGTTGGTCGGACAAATCAAGCAACAGGAGGGCGTCACCCTTGGCTTTGGGAAAGTGTGACCAAAATTTTTCACCATTCATTTAGCAGATTGGCAGATTAACCGATAATGAAAATAATTAGTTGCAGCCCTTGTCTCCTCACTTTTAAACCGATTTAAACCAAGACTGCGGGTTTTATTAAGGTGATTGACGTTCGTGACAAGTTCTGAGCATAAAGAAAGTTACGACCAATGACGAAGTTAGAGAATGAATCAAGTCTGTCGGGTCCCTGCAGGCTTCAATACAGACAATTACCAAATCATTTGTTACATGTAGAACAGTGCGGCTTACCTGTCGCCGCCAAATGTCGTGACTTCTTTATAATTTCACAAAAGAATCACCTTGACACTCGTCCTCTTCTGGTTCAGCTCTATGCGCTGAGCTCCTAGATATTTTACCCTTGAACTTTGGACCCAATTGTCTGCAGTATCCTGGGTAAAAGATTTATTGAACACGCCTTACTCTGCAGAGCCATTCGCCATGCCCACATCCCAACCACCCTGACTCTGCAGCTTGTCTCTCTCCTTTTTTTTCCCCAGGATCTGGCACATTTATACTACTTGCCCACCTGAGTCGGATCTGGGGAGGAGCCGGTCACGTCCGTCAGAAGGTGCAGACGGGGTTGGTGACAACATGGGGACTCAGGTTAGTGGGGCAGCATTGACCCCTCCATTGTTATAAACTCAGTGACACCCCTGCACAGTTGAATGAAACTCCAACACGGGAATGAAGATTATATCCCCTTTGAGTTTTGTGTAAGTCATGGAGGGTCCTTGGCGAGGCCAGAGGAGGAACTAATGAATGTGAAACCTTAAAGTCAGGTTAATGAATAATGCCTTGGTTAATATGAATGGACGTTAACCATGTTCTCTCTGCAGGCTGGGGACATTCCTCTTCATGCGGATCTTGAAGGACGGTCATGATCGCAGGTTCAACAATGTCAGAGACAGCCCAGGGACTTTCTTTGTATATTGGACTATTCAAGGTACTTGGAAGCAACTTAAATGCCTTCCTCTCATTGCCACAGTCCTTGACCAACTCAGGAAGGGAGGGTTGCCTTGTATAAATCACTGTCTTGTTCCTAGCTCTTTATATATGTATTTATTCTAGGTAGGAGCTGTTGGTTACAGTAAGTTAATGCATTTAGTTCAAGTATTAAGGCAAGGCTGGTTGAAGATGATTCATTTTCTCCTGTTCCTCTCAGCTGTGTGGGTATTTATGACCCTCCTGCCCACCCTCATGCTGAACAGCGAGAAGCGAGATGTGCCTCTGGGAACAAGAGACTACATTGGCTGGACCGTATGGGGCCTTGGCTTCGCTACCGAGGCTATTGCTGACCAGCAGAAATGGCTTTTCAAGCGTGACCCAGATAACGCTGTAAGTTAACGGACCTCATGTTGTGCAACCCTTAACTGCATTAATGCTTCATTCACTGACTGTAACAATTGCGTTGTCCAATTTGCTTTCGTGCCTCCAGGGGAAGTTCATCCAGAGTGGACTGTGGGCCTACAGCAGACATCCAAACTATTTCGGAGAGATCCTGCAGTGGTCGGGCCTCTGGCTCTCAGCCTCGTCAGTGATGCAGGGTCCGCAGTACTTGAGCGTGGCGTCGCCTCTCTTCGTCTGGTTCCTGCTACGCTACGTCAGCGGCATCCCCATCCTGGAGAAGCAGGCCATGAAGAAGTGGGGATCTGACCCCACCTTCCAAGACTACATCAAGAACACTCCTCTACTCTGGCCATGGCCTAAATTTTGATGTTATGTGTTTGTTATAAAGTTTGAACATTTTCTCAATAGTTGCCTCCACACAAAGAACATATACACATTCAAGTCATAAAGTGTTCTGAGCAGAATACTTTGAAATGAGTGTGCAATTATAATTTACTTATTCTGTAAAATAAATTCCAGTTTATCATTCCTATTCTTTACATGACAGCCTTCTGTGTAAGATCTATTTGTGGCGTGTCATGATTGAGAGCTAAATAAGCGCTACCTTATATTTTCACCTTTTAGACTCTAAATTTACAGGTTGAGCATCTTTACAATAAAGATTCTGTCACGAATGGGTCATAAACTAGTGGTTTGAAAGAGGACTGAAGGAGGCCAACTATGTCAAACTGGAACCGTCACTCAACAGAGGAGACGCCGCTAAAGCTGCCAGTAAGGTTCATCAGAACCGACAATTTTTATAACTTTATGAACCCAGCAATCCAACATTAACACCCATGTCATTCAGTGAGAAAGAAGCCAGAGTTTATCTCCCTTTACATTTTGTTACAGAGGTATTTGTCAGTTTTTGGTTGTACAAAAGTGAATCACTACAGATGCCTTTTAGAAGATAAAATATGTGCTGTTATTCACATATTCAAACAATATCATTTCTCCCCCATCAGTGACAGCCGACTTTTCGCCCGGCCTTCGAGCGTGGACCGTTTAGAACAGCTATTAACATTTCACTTCTGCTTTCCAACGTGGTCGGGCAACACGTCATACGACCCAGTCCTTTACTAGCATAACCAGACCCTTACAATGCTGTCCTAACAACCCACTTCCCAGGCAGTTTCAAGACCCATTTACACTGGTGACCCACATGTGACCTCAACCACTCTCAAGGTGTGAACTAACAAATGTCAGTAACTGAAGCCTTTTGGATGAGAGGTGAAACCTCTTCAAGAAGCTAAAGCAAGTGTCATCCCAAAGCATTTAACAGAAAGCACACAAGACATTTTTGTGAAGGTTAGAAATGTATTTTATAAGTTACATGAATTTTAGAGCGTGTATTTGTGTACAAACATTGTGCTAACAGTTAATCAAATAATGCCACAGTAACTTAACTGGCTAATCTTACAAAGTAATTGCCTTTTGCATGGGATTGCTTATAATCAACCTCCCACAGTACAAACATTACACAGGGCAGTAAACACTGTCACATAAACCAGTGAGCAATGTTCCTGATGATCACTGACAGTGCAGGGTATACTGGAAAACACAACGGCACTGAAGATTTTAAAAAAATGTGTCCCCTTTTTCAAGAGACTAATGCCAATAACGTCACACCCTGTCAAGCTTAAAGATGACAGAGAAGATCTTACCGATGAAAAAGGTTTTCCTCGAGGTCTTTGTAATGACTGTTTGTAGTTACAGCAGGAAAAGGGAGACATAGGATATGTGCGATTGTAAACATTTACAGCACAATTCACTGGGGGATGAAGACAATCAAAACTAAATAGAAATGAAATACAAACATCAAAATCAAAAGATAATGTTACTAGCAGTCACATATTCATTAAACAACCTAGAATGAAATGCCTAAAGAATCAGTTCTTCAACTTCTGAGTGACACATGAGTTGAGAAACTGTCAAAAAAGAAATAAATTTCGAAGCAGGTCACAAGGAAATGGTGCATATACAGTACATATTTTCACCCTCTGTGCACATTCTTCAAAAAGAGTAGTATACAGCACATTCTCACGTGTTACGAGGTGAAATGAGAATGTCTTGTTAAACATTTAGCAAAAGCATCAGCTCTAAAGACACATAAAGTGTGCATAGATAGGAAAACCTACTATTTGGTTAAAAAAAAATAATCCTTTGACAAACACGTAAAATCATCAAAATACAACTCTTACCATTGTGAAATATTAAAACGATTATAAGTAAGAAGACAGAGCCGTTTCTAGCTATTATCAAAGCGGTACCATGTTATGTGTTATGTATAAATGCCATAATGTACTGGTTGTTATTGCAGCATCAATACAAGGTTAAGTGTAGCTGCTTTGGATTATTTGAGGAGTGGAGATGCAAAGAATTTTCCTTGGCGAGAAAATCCGACTGATGATTTGCTCTTGCTGCCAAATCTGCAAAGAGTGCACATAATGACAGTTAATGGAATGGAATTAGTCAGTAAAATAGAGTCAATGGAGGATAATGAGATATTGTACAGTAGATTAACTTCCATGAAAGATGCTCAAAGGAGTCAGCTTTTCTCTAAATCTGAAA
>NTHP01000022.1:445262-468503 GCA_003416845.1 Oplegnathus fasciatus
AAAAAAAAAACCCTACTTCGTAGCTTTCCTGAACATTTGAATCAGCAGTACGCAACAGTCAGATCATCGATTGTAAAAACAGGGCAGGGGGGTTTACCTGGGTGTCAGAGTGGACTTCATGCGCTGAGACAAGGAGCTGGAGGAGGGGGTTTTATTGAGCTGGTGCTCTGGAGTGGTCAGAGGTCCCAGCATGCTCACTGCAACAGCACAAACATTACGATGAAACGTCAGATTCACACAAGAACCGCAGAACGACAACGCACAAAAGTTCAGCTAGCTCGTACTTCTCTCAGGGGTGGCGTAGCAGTTTGCGTTCTCGATGATCAGGTGGTCCAAGTTCGGCTGCTCGCTTTCGGCCATCACAAACTGGCCCCAGTAATTCACCGGCAGAGCCAGCAGACGCTCCACAACCTGAACAGAAAAAAAGAATTAGTGAAAATGGAAAAGATAGGGCGTTATTTCAGTGTGTTGCCTCATCCTCTTCCAACAGTGCTGAGCTGGTTACGTAGATCTCTTGGACAAGACAGAGGGGAATTACTAAAAATGCAAAGTATATGGTATTGTGATGGCGTTCTGAAGCGTAGTATTATATAGTAAATACCTTTTTGGTGGTCTCTATATGTTGTCGTGGGTCTGTCTCTTATATTAAGCTGGGTTACACAATTAAATTAGGGTTTTTTTTGCTAAATAGTGGGATAACTGATCACAATAATTGGTTTCAAACAATCCATTTTTATCTCATCTAGACTTTGAGACTTGAATTTTGTCGAATGGTTGGCATTTCTTCAGCAGTAGCTATTTAATATATTACATTACCTCTCCATACAGTGGCATTTATTGTTCGTGGTGGAGTCTGCCATTCCTGCGCTGGATTCAAATGGCCTCCTTATGTATGTTTTTAATTTTATCTCATTAATATCAGCCTCACTGTTTATTTGTTGGTTAACTTACATTAAAAGCATTCAACTTTCAAAATACGGGGGTGCTTTTATTGTGAACAGTAAACGTAATGTATTTGTCACCAAGTGTAAAGCTGACGGCGATCAAAAATGTGTCTACAAGGAGACAAGACAGTTATTTTCTGCCTTTTTTAACAGTGGATCAGTTTTAAATATTGTGTAATGAAACAAGGAGGAGCAGCCCCAATGAGCTGTTACATGAAGAGCTGCAGGCGACGCGCTGCACCTACAACTTCTCAGCAAGGTGACTAACTCCTTTTTACTGCGCTCAGCATGACAGACAGCGGTTGCTCATGGCATGATGGAAAAAGGCCAGTTATTGACTGGCTTCTTTATCAAAACGAGTTTGTTTGGCTGCACTGTGAACAGATACACATAGCTGCTCTTCTGTTTGTATTTCTGACAAAGTAGCTGCCAAACGAGTGTTTGAATTCTGGGAACTGTAGTATTATTAAACCACACTTGCTGTTGTTAACACCAGTAACCATGGGTGTGGCCCATTATATGACTAACCTCTGAAGAAACATGACATACAATACACACGATGAATCGTCCAGGCCTACCTTAGGTTGTCTTTTGGTATCTTGTAGGATTGTCATGGGGTCAGGGTTGGGGACTGCATGACCCACAATAGTTGGACCAAACACTCGAGCCAAGTTGCTGATGTCCATCCTGGTGTCCAAACTGTCAGCAACTCTGAAAGATTTTATTAAAGTGTATTTTAGGTTAGGTTAGGTTAGGTTGTCTGTCAAAAATCAGGAAATGAGATACAGTTGCAGTGTTTTGCCTAAAGCAACTTAACCCAATTAAATTTAGAGGATACAGCAAAATTCAAAAAAAGGTCAGCTACAGAGACGAGAGACCTCTGCGAATATCAGCAAATCCCAACACTGAATTTGTAACAGGAATATGCAAGGCATCAAAGCAGAGTGAATGTTTTTTAATCAGCTGCATTGGGACATGCATAGCTCAAATAGGTGTACTATATTTAGAGGAGCTGCTAACCTCTGAAGGTGAAGGACTAGGAAAGCCAGTGTGTCTCTGTTGGGCTGTGGCAGGTCACCGATGGTTTGGTACATCAGAGCTATGCTGTTGTCGTCGTCTGAAACCTCTGAGGGAACACAGAAAAGATTTTTGTCAGCAGAGACCAAGAAGATTATGCGCATTTATTAACGTCTGGAAAGAAAGTGCATCTGACTCCAGTGACAAATAAATACTAAAAAAGGCCAACAAACTGAAAAATCACTCTTTTTTTTTTTTTGTTCCAGGCAACTTCCCGCCTGGAGGTTTCCATCACTGCTCAGAACAAATTGCAAAAACAAAGTAGAAGCACTCATGAAATCTGCATTTAATGGGTCCTGCTGTCCATTGAGAAGTTACAGAGTTTCAGTTATTTGTTTTTATTTACCATTTTTTTTTTTTTTGAAATGGAGCTCTCCACATCAGAAGCAGCTACCAACAACACTAGCAGAAGTCTCGCTCACGTACCGGCTGCCTCCATGAAAGGACGGTTGAGGCGGAAGGTGAGAAGAGGCTCCTTGAGGTTCCTCAGGAAGTCCTTGAGGAGGCCAGTGATGGCGTTGATATCGTCCACCTTGCTGAGCACGGGAACAGTTTTGCTGCGGAGAAACTTCTCCTTCAGCTCCTTCACTGTGCGATCAGCACCGGACAGACGGTACAGTCCAGCCTGAGAGGGTACAAATACAATCATTCACCATTTACGGTTTAATTTTCTTCAGTGAAATTCAAAGAATTAACTGTGTGCAAATGACCATCTAAAAAATTGCCATAGAGGAAAAGTGAGAAATTGAGACAGGAACAAAATATAAAACAACAGAAGGAAGAGACAGCAGCACAGTCATACAGAAACCAACAGATTTGGAGCCCAATTACGGATTTAATCTCCCAGGAACAGATTGTAAAATCTTAGTTACAGCTCTCTGTCTCAGCTTAAGGGAAAGACATTAAATTTAACTACTGGGATGTGAGGCTTTACTGTCTTTCACATCTCTGCATATTATTAGGATAGGAAATCACCACTCACCTCATGCAGGCCCCTTTGCTCGATCTCACTGATACAGTGGACTACAAGGGGAGGGATCATGGGCGATGTGTCGGGGACGTAGTCTGCAAGCACCCCCTGGTAACAAATGAGAAATGTCAGCACTGTGGTAAAGTTTCAGAGTGCCTGCTGTACCTGCACATCAAGAGAGAAATCTGTCACGAAAAAAAGATTCCCACACACCTCCCCGATTTTGACCGGTGTGCCACCCAGGTTGGGGATGCATGGCAGAGGGCAACGTTCGCGACACTCGGGGTGCGAGACCACCCTGCAGTCACGGCACTTCAGTGAAATCTTGCCAAACTTGATCCTCTTTCCACAGGGTACGCATGATTCCGGCTTAATGACCTATAAAAAGACATTTGATGGGATTTAGGAGGCTGGTAACGATTGTGGGTCAACAGTTTTGGCAAATAAACTCAAATAAATGCCCTGCATAAACAGGGCTGCATACACGAGAAGTAGCAGTTTGACATTTTTCCAACACTGGTGCCAATACGTACCTGTACAGACACCAAAATAAGTCCATAAAAGTAAAAAATGTTATGATTTAATTCTAAGAAAATTTATGATAACAAATAAGTAAACTTCAGTGCCATATTTGATCAAACTTATTGGCATACTGGCAAAAATCGTAAAAGGCAAAAATATCCAAGTTGAAGATAACCAGAACGGCCCTTAAATCCAAAAGGAAACTGTGCTTTTCTTGTCAGATTAATTCACTCTGCAATTCTCTCACACAAGCGGCATTCTTACAGTTTTGGAGACAAACTCATGAAGACGGACACCCGCGTTGCTCTGCGGCGTGCTGGGCTGCGCTTTTATCTCTCCCTCAGGGTTGCCAGGATGCTTGAAGACATCTTCAGACTTGACAGATTCAGAGTCCCACTCCATAGCAGCTGAACAGGAGGTAGAAAATAAATACCTCTCTGTTACATACCATGACCATATGGCAGGTATTCACAACAGGCCCCTTATTGTATCTTGATAACGAACAGTAGATTGATTTGGTGGATGATGAGCCTAGACTTGTCAGTTCTTCTAAAATGGCTTAAAATGTATCGTGTTGCCTTTACTTTAAAATAAAATCATGCTTTTAATGGATTTCATCCAAGATTAACAAAATAATTTAGGGCAGAGGGATGACAGCACTTTCATGCTGTGATTTTGACAGTAACAAAGTACAATATAATTGTCCCCAACAGGCTGAAAGAAATTAATCACTTGGCACTTAATCAATTTTTAACTTGTGTTTGAAGAAATAAATTAGCTGGATGAGAACCAACAATATAATTTAAACTGGCTAACATAATAATTGCCTGGATTAGTTAAGCCACATAAGAAGAATGGTGTGCAGTGCTGCCCATGCCCATGGTCACATACTGCTTCATAACAAAAATCTTACCAGTCTTTCTCCTGCTGCGAGTCCAGTAAGGAACACTCTCAATGGTAGAAACTGCCTCAACAGGTCCTCCATTCGCAGGGACAGTCACCGTGGTCTTTGTCACAAGGGTCTCGCTTCCCTGTCACAAATAAATAAAAAACAATCAGAATTGTGTCAGGGTACGACAGTGAGTTTTAAGAGCTTTTGGTTGCCAAAGCTGACAGAATATTTTATTTTAGTTGCCACATTTTAACTGTTTATATTTGGATTGATCCTGGCCATGTGTAATAACACCCCATATTTCAGTGATGACATCCAGACTGGAGCAAAAACCCCTACCCTCTCTGAAGTTCTGCCTGTTGATCGAGAGCGTTTGGAGGCACTTGGAGGACCATCGACGTGATTTCTCGAGGAGCGCTGAAATCAAGACAGCAGACATGACATCTGTACCTCCAGTGAACATGAAGCTACTCTTCCAAAAACAAATGTTTACAGAGAAAATGTGTACTTAACATACCCTTTTTTCTCGTTTCTTGAGTCGAACTGTCCTCACAGTGGAGGAGTCCCAATCCTGTCCCAGATCAAGCACATCAGAATCAGATTTCAAAAGTAGAGGAGATTATTTTACAGTATACAATGTCAATTTAACACTACATGACACTGAAAGGGGAAATACTTACAAGAGAGTCATCCGTTTTGTCGTAGCTGATATCTGACAAGATGGAGGCGGACTCATCGATCGTCGTTAGTCTACCAGGAACAACAGAATATATGTGCTAAGCCAGCCAGCAGTATTTCTCACACAGAGTTTATTAACAATTGCCTCCACCCAAAAGCTTTTTGCAAACTGTTTTATTGGTCATTTTATCCGTTAAAAAATCTAAATGGAAATGCATTTGAAAGTTCAGAGTGGTCTGAAAGTGTGTTGGAATGGTGCATTCATGTGATAAATAGATGGAGATGGGAATGGACAGGGAAATTGAGTGCCCCAGTTTAAAGTTAGCTTGTGAAGCAATTCTGTGTCGCATTAGGGCCTCAAGTGTCAGATGTTCCCACAAGGTAAACCACCAAGAACAATGTACCCTGTATTTTAACAACAATGTAGTAGAAGCAGCACTGACCAAAGACCGGAACTATAAGCAAAGTGTAGATTACGTCTATATTAGTACTAATTAGTAATCTATAGTACTATATATTGCTGTATGTGTGAGTTTATTACCTTCGACTGGTATTCAGGTTGGATGCTGCCTGGCAGTTTGAGTTGAGGAAAGCCAGAGCTGAGCGCTGCTCTGCACTCAGCTGGATGCTGTTACTGGATCCTTCACTGGTCAGGAGGTCCCGGATCAACTGAATTTGACGATCCTGTATTATAAAAATGCAAGCAGAGCTCAAATGAGGACGTCCTTGAACTGTTTGAAATAACAGACTGAATCAGAAGATCAACAAACAAGGGTCAGCATTTGATCCAACACACCAACTTCTCGCAATCAGCCTCAGCCTTCTGTCTACGTCGGATCTCCACGTCTACTTGGTTGCGGGCATGTTTCAGTTTGACCTCCAAGGCTCCCCTCTCCGTCTCCGTTTTGGTGAGCGCCTCTTTGCAAGATCCCAGTTCATGCTCAGACCTCAGCCATTTGCGGCGGCAGTCATCAAAGTTTTGTGCCATCTGGATGAAGTCTGGGAAACAGGATGCACATACAATAGTATGTAATGTGGCAGGACATCTGTATGGGAACCTCTGGCATGTGTCTCAAATGATAGACAGTAAAGATAAAACCAAAGAACCATAAACTACTCACTGGGTTCAACGTTCTCATTGAGAAGGTCAACTTGCGTCCTCAGCTTATCATATAAGCTCTGGAGGCTCAGCACAGCCGTCTCCATGATGTTCTTTAACTGAAGACCCTGAAGAAGAAGAATCACTTTAGTTAAAATCAATTAAAAGGGATACATTTGCTACAGTTAATTCACAAGATAAAGAGTTATGGTTCTGTATAGACTGGGCTCTTATATGGCTGCTTATCAATGTAGCTAAATTAGGATATCTGGCAAATATTAAAAGGAAGTGTAAATTATCCTCAAATTAATGGCAACGAAGACAATACATCAAAATATCAATTAGCCCACAGGCTAACTTAGCTAAATACCTAACATTAGTTATGTATTTGCCATTGTGTTTAGTTCATCTGCTCTCTTTTGTTTATGTTCACACTTAGGTTAGCTTAACTTAACTCAACTGTATGATTCAAAAATAACACGGCGGTTACGACTTAAGCTGCTACCGTTAACTTTTGTTTTAGCTTCCATGTTAGCAAATATTAGTTACCAACAGTTACCTACCTCGGTGCTGGATAAATGTTGGATACCGAAACCCTTTCGGAAATGTTTAACGCACTGTTTTTTTTCTTTTTTAGCGACCTCCTTGTGGCACCTTTGACCGCATCCTTCCGCAGACACAGCTACAATGAGCGCGTTGCATTTCAAATTTCGCCGCTAGCCAATGAGCGAGGAACACTGCGCCCGGTGTCACGACGGAATGGAGAAAATGGCTTCCGAGTACGTGTTTTTCAAAATAAAATCCACCCTAACGGTCGCTCGTCGTCGTCACTGCTAACCACAAAGACACAAACAGACAGAAACGAGTTTAAAAAAACGAAAAATAAATGTCAGTTTTAAAAGATAATATTATAAAACACCAAAAAAATCAAAGAAACAAACAAATAGAGACTCAAAAAAGGAGGAATTAATTAGAAGAAAAGCGTTAGACTTCCGGTCACAACTTTCAAAATAGAATCCATGCCAGCGAAGAAACGGTTATTTTTCTTGCAAGATGTCAGTGGAAAAATAACGACGGCTTCTGTCAGCATCTGTAGCACTGAAAAACTTTTGTTTATTCATCACCATACAGTTATATTTTTATAAAGTACGTTAAGGTCAATCCATCCCTAGTGTTTTGTGACTTTGACCAATATATTGATCCTCTTTTTGAAGACTTTCTTTCATACTTTGAACACCATTTTGTTCATCTGTGGTTGTAAATATACTTATAATTTGACATGTGCATGACGATATATAGTGTGTTATATAAAATATGTCCTGCATGTCTTCAGAAATTAAGGCACTGCAGCATTTGTCCTGAATAGTATTGTATTATTACAATGCACTACTACATGACGAGTTTATAATTATTATGCATTGATTGAACTACAATATATCAGTATTCAATCATAGCATCAAAATATAGATACTGGTGGATAAAATTGGCCGTCACTAAATATTTTGTTTATTATCAATTTCTCCATTTTGGCTGTCTGTAGGAATGCTGAAACAGCTGAAGTCGTCTGGTGGTATATAGCTCTACACCCAACCTCCTGTCATGATTAATTTCTGAGCCAATCAATAGCCTAAACCGATTGGAAATAGGCGAATGAGTGAACGAGAGTCACCCGTGAGAGTGAGAGAGAAAAAAAGAAAGAGAGAGAGAGAGAGGCAGGGGGGGAGAGAAAGAGACCACCAGCCCCGGTGAGGACAAACTTGCAAGAAGCAGAGCATGCAGAAAAAGCTCCGCAAGACAACAGTGCAGCTGCTCGGCGGGTGTTAGAGTCTACAGAGGCGGCAGAGCTTGTTGGGAATTACAATGATTGCCACAACTCAACAAAACATGACCACGGAGCTGGTATGTGTGTGTTTTTTATTGTTTTTATCCCTACTTCAGTGTGTGTGTGTGTGTGTGTGTGTTTGTGTGTGTGTGTGTGTGCAGGGGAGATTCTGTGATGTGCAGTGGGGAATTCCTCATGCATGCAATACAATGCAATGACTATCGATTAGTGTTTTATCCATTTCGCCCATTCAGACTTGTCCGTCAATATTAATCTCCTGGTCAGGCTTGACTCTGTGCACTGCGGTGCAGGCTGCTGTGGTAACTCGACGTCCAGTTATTGTCTCTCTGTCCCATGCAGACTTTTATAGCATAACATCTGCAGTCTAATATTCACATTTGTCCCAGCAGACTGTCCCCTCCAGCCCGGACCTGCACAGTGACAAAGAGGGCTCAAGTCTACAGCCTGCACTGTATGATTGATTATCCCCTCTGCTGTGTAGGTGTATTGTCAATGAGCCTAATGAGCCTAAAAGACTATGAACCAACATCCTCAGTTGTTTTTTTTTTTGCTCACTGTTTAATGTGAATTTTTATTTAATGCAGCTCTCCCATTCATTTGTACCATGCACGTCAGCTCCAATGTGACTTTTTCTGGTTCGCCTCTGTTTATGTGTCAGAAGCAACTTGAGAGCAAACAATCAATTCAGGGAGACTGCATGATTTTACACAAGATTCGCTCATGCTTTTGACAGCTTAAAGTTTATAGAAGTCTGTTCTATTCATCTATGGTTTAATGTAAAGTAACCAGTGATAAATGCTTGCATCACACTGGTTTTATACTTTGAATTCAATAGGATCTACATGACAGATATCGACGCATAGCTAATATGCATTGTTTCCTTCTTTGAATAAAACTTTCTCATGCTGCACCAGTCACTGTCCAGAAATTTTACTCTGGTGCTTCTGTTTCTCTATCTACAGTGCTGTGTGCAACAATTTAAACCCTTGCCAAGTCAAGTAATTAACAGATCTCATCAAGCTGTCACCCTTCTCGGGAAAGAGCTTCAATCATGGGATCATTAGTACACAGCTGCCCTGGTGGAGAAAGTGTTTGAGAGGCTAGATGAGCAGTTAAATTATTTGTTAAATTACGTCTAATTCGGTGTGTAATATGAGCATGTTTGGCATTAAGTGACACGCCGAGCTTTAGTTCTTTCACTCACATGCTCTTTGTGATATTGGTAAAAAAAACCTGTGTGAAGCATCTGTGTGATAATCCTGCAGCATTATTGTCTCCTTGAGAGGGCCACACAAGGCTGCGGGGCTTATATAGACAATCCATTACCTGCAAATGTCGCAACATTTCACGCCACAGTCTCCAATCAATATGCTTTACACAGCGAAGCAATTAATGAGGCCAACCTGGGTTGCAGATATTCATGTCTGTCTCTGTTAATGAGAAGATGCGATGGTTTAGGGGATGTTGTGGGTTGCTACTTGTGTCATATGTTTGTGTGTCATGACATGAACGTACTATGATACAGTAGGAGCATTGCAGAGTCGAGATAAATGACTTGTGATGAGAAAGAAGAATATCACAATTTCATGCCAGAAAATCATAATGCTTTGGTTCTGGTTCAGTTAATCCCTGGCATTAAGGAAGAAAATAAGTAATTTAATTAGCGTTTTTCAAAGGCAATATTGTTTTTACATTCACCCTGACAATATGACACAGTGAATTCTTATAGTGCATACTGTGAGCATATTAGAAGCATATTATTTGCTGATAAAGTAGTCCCAGCCTGATGAAAAATGACATTCTTTCTCATATTTTACTGTAACTACATATCATGTCACGCGCAGCTCTCCCACATGTGTTTCACTGATGCTGCTTGTTTCCTAAGGCAGGAACTCTGTCACTGTGAGTGGCTGGACATGCTGGGGAAATGCTCCCTCACACAGGACCCTTTTATGGAGTAATTTTCTTATGCGTGATGGGGAGCATGAAAAGAATAAGACAGTAGGGCAGCCTTGCAGCAGTAGAGGCTAAAGCGGCAGGTCTTTCATTTCACAAAGGCTTGTGCTGCATTGTCTGGCAATAGCCTCGGGGGCAAAAAAATCTGCCCAGTTAGTCCCATATGGTGTCTTTACCACCTACTGCTTTTTTTTTTTAAGCTAAGACACACAAAGGGAGAACTGGTGGCGCAGTGAGTAGGAACACAAAAAATACTGTGATGTGATGAAAGATAGCCTAGATATGAATCAATATTGAGCTGTGGTATCTCATTACTACAGCAGGTTGGTTACCATTCATTCCAATCACACTTAAGTTACTGCCTGCTCTAATCATGACCTTCGTTTCAGATGAGGCAGTGAGAGATAGGCTATTGACAAGGTAATACATACGTGGGTTCCTTGCTAATCTACAGCTTTCCCTTGTGAGCAATTACAGTGAATCATTAGATTCAGGAGCACATAGGCTATACTGAATGCTGTATGTGTCTGTCAATAGATCTCCCCCTTCTTTATGGCGGTGGTTATTTCCTTGATGCCTCTGCCAATGTCATGTGCGTAATAAACATCATTGCTTGATGTTAAAGGGGGGTTTAGGGGTATGCAAATCCAGAACCAGAATCCCCAAACAGCCTGTATTGGTTCCCTCTTTCCTCTGCGTGTAATTTATTGTCGGATTCTCCATGCCTCAAAGACACAGAAGATGGAGTTAAGGAGGTCTCCTGAGCCTAATTTATGAATTCTTAGCACCGCCCGGATTCTGCGCAACCTAGTTGCATTGCATTCTGTGTAGATTTGAGTAATTGTGTTTAGTATGGCTTGCTTTTTTAGTGTGCAGTCAATACGGTTGGAATTGTTTGATTTTATGTACAGTGCTCTGAGGAAAAAGGAGCCAGTTAGCTGGAATCTGTTGGTGTGCAGTTTAATGAACAGTTCCAGTCCGATAAGTCTGATTTTTAAGTTGAAATGGTGGAAAGGTCAGAATAGGTCTTGGTGTTACACATGGAGGTGTCACACTTTGCAAGAAACAGTGCTCAACAGAGGATCGTCTATCTAAAAGTCTCCTTTAAGGCTGTATTCCCACTATTAATTGTTTCCCCCTGGACCTTTTACAACTGTACACCGTATCGATTGTCTCATTTGGTTGAGTGAAAATCCTCTCGCTCTGCTGGCAAATGTAAGAGCTCTCTCTTCTCTAATGCAGTTCTGCGTGGTTTGCCAAAAAAAAATCCTCTCAAGGGGATTCCTTCAGGAGAGTTATCCATAAACATAAAGACCTTTGATTTGCATTCTCGCACCCTTTGGTGGTTGACTGCCACCTCATCTGGGCTTCTACTCCAACTCCCGTGGGATTACACAGACTGAATAAAATGGATGGCCCACCACTGGAAGGTCTATGTGTGATTCATTTTTTGATCTGGCTCAGCAGAAAACCTGCTCTGAGATATATTTGCTTGTCCATCAGAGTGCTGACTGAAATAAGCCCGGTCCATCACACAGCTCAGCTCCTCATCTGTTCACCTGTGCCAGCAGTTTGTGCTGCATTAGATTCCATTCAGCTTCGCCAATGTTCACTCTGGGGATTCTGCTCAGCGCATCTGTACCTCATTTACAAGTGTGACAAAACTCCTCACTCGCCCCAAATGTGGGATTCTCCCGGTCTGTCTTAACAACGACGCGACCTTAATTGGAAGTATGGTCTTATGTCTGGGCTCAGGGGAATGATAGGAGCTGTGCATCCCATTAGGAGGATGTTTCAGCTCTCGCGTTGCACACAGTAATTAGAGGGAATGAAAACACTGTGTGATGGAATCAGTCAAGTGGAGGAATTTAATTTAAAATGTCCCTTTCTACTATGAGATCCTGGAATCACTATGTAATTCTTCCTAATATGTTTCATGATATGTAACCACGATACTTTTTACTTACCATTGCTATTCATGGATTGCATTGTGTTAAGGAGATTCAATTCTCATTTTTTCAAATTTCTAACAGTGCAGTCAAGCAGAAAGTGCTGAAAATGCAGTATGATTCAGTATTGACTTTATACCCCCAAAGCCTTATAGACTACTGTAGGTTTCTTTATCTGATGGAAGGATAATGGTGGTTCACTGAGATACTGTGTGCCAAGAGGGCAGGAGAATGAGATAAAACAGAGTGGTAGAAAGGCCAGTAGATACAAAGCCTCAGCCATCAATCACCCAGCTCTGGTCTACACCGGGAGTTCAAACATCATTTAAAAGTTGTCCCTGCAGGTGCAACTGGTAGTGGTTTTAATTTGAACACGTTGTGATACTGCAGCCAAGGAGATCTATTAAAGATGAGACCTTGGCAGGAGTTCTGCGCTGGCAACCAGTCGAGGTAGAGCAGACCTTGTACTATGTCTTCCATTCATCTCAGGTATAAAGTAAATCTGCTTCCTTACAATAAGAGGTGAAATGAATTCTTAGAAGTGATAAAAAAAATTGTGTATCAAGAATTTTTATCCTAACTTGAAACTCCATTGCTTCTGGTTCAACTGCACTGACCTTTACTCTTCAGTTGCTGCAGAATTCACCATGTTTCACTTTTTAGAAATGGGTTTTTAAGACATTTTGACTCCAGCATGCACATCGTCAGCTTTCAGCACTTTAATACACCATGTGCCAGGGAGGTGAAGATGTATGTTTGTGGAGAGGAAGTGCTAGGTGGGGGTATAAAGGCGAGTGTGGCCAATAGCACAGACTCAGGGACAGCTGGTGTCACCCAGGGAGCTCGGAGGAGCTGCAATCTGTTGACCAGTGAACCACGTAGATGCCCTCCTTCCGCCGCCTGCCTCCCCAAGGCCTGGAGGAAGGTGATGGTGACAGGCGAGGCTGCGAGGGCTAAGTCAAAGGGGTGGGCAGCCATAATGAAGGCTGAATTTTATAGCCGCTCTGTGATTGAACTCTCACACTCTAGCGGCCATGTGGCTCCAGCAGTGCCAGCCACTCATTATGAGGGAGTGGAGCGCAGCCTGGGAACGGCAAGCAATTGTGTTTAATTGTGACTGATACTGATGCCGGCTCATTCCATTAGTTCCCCCTGATCGCATACAGAGGGTATACAAGAACTTGAGCCTAAATTTGAAGTTTTGCTTTTGTGATAACTGAGGCTTTTGTATATAATTCATTGTATAGTTATACAGTCCCATATAATTCTTTTCTTTATTGCCTCGTTAACAACTTCATCCAGAGCTGTTGAATAAATCCTGATCCACCAAAGCAGATGAAGCAGGTACCATTTTTCTATTAAAGCATGCTGTAATTTCAGGCACCACACATTTCTTGATAACATCACCCATTCCCCTCAGTTTTAGCAAACCACATGGCCCATCAGTCATGCAACAGGTGAAATGAGGCGATGGTAAAGAAAAATTATGGTGTGGCCAAAATTACTGCCGCAATTAAAGTCTGATCTCTCATATGCAACAATTTTATGCAGTTCTCATATGGAAAATTAGTGTAATTCAGCGAGATCTCTGTGATGCTGAAGACTTGGTCTCCATCCCCCTGAGGCTCACTGTACTAATATGCCTGTCGGGGAGAAATTTCTGTGAGACCGTGGAAATGAAGCAGCACTAATGTCCTCCTCCTCGGCTGTTCTCACATTCATCACTGTGTTTGTGTGTGTGTGTTCTTTTCATATCAGGACCTGGGGAGTTCAGACGGTCCCCCGCGGAACTGGAAGGGCATTGGAATTGCAATGGTGGTGATCCTGGCTGTTATGTCTCTGGTCATCCTCTCTGTCATCCTTCTCACGCCTGGTAAGAAGAGCTGTTTGGAAGAGTAAAAGCAGCAAAGTAGAGAGGAGTTGTAATGTGGGGAATTAAAGGAATGGTTTGGAAAATTCACTTTCTGGTGTTAGATGAGAAGATTAATAAAACCGTTATGTCTGTAGGGTATATATAAAGCTATAGCCAGCAGCCGGTTAGCTTAGCTTAGCACAGAGCTTGGAAACAGGGGGAAACAGCTAGCCTGGCTCTGTCCAAAGGTAACAAAATCCTTCTAAACCTCTTTAAGCTCTCTAATTAAGACTTTATATCTTGTTTGTTTTATCTGTACAAAAAACACTGTGTAGAAACGACAATTCACCATTTCATGGAGGGTTGTGGTCTCTTAGTGACTACTTCTTGGCTCGGAGCAGTTGCCAGGCAACCACGAGAGATTCCAGGAAGTTACAGCTCCCAGCCACGGTGTTCTTACACTTACGGATTAAACAAACGAGATATAACGTGTTAATTAGTGAGCTTTAGAGGTGCTTGTAGGTGTTTTTTGTTATGTTTGGACAGCTGTTTCCCTCTGCTTCCAGTCTTTATGCTAAGCTAAGCTAACCAGCTGCTGGCTGTAGCCTTACATTTATTGTACAGATATGAGAGCGGTGTCCAGTGATATCATCTAACTCTCCGCCAGAAAGCGAATAAGCATATTTCTCTAAATGTAAAAATTTTGCTTTAAAGGGAGACATAATGTGGGTAAGCAATTTGTATATATACGTACATATATATACTGTATATTAACAATGAAAAAATGCAGATGCAATTGGAGCAGAAATATAGGCCAGGCTCAAACATGCGCAGGCTTTGCTTTCCTGTTTGCTTTCCTGTTAACTAATTAATTCTGTCTCATTTGCCTCTGAAGATGAATCTCACTTGTTACTCCGTTCCCATCTCACTATGGAGGATCTGGAGAGTGAAGAGTTCAAAGTTCATGACCCCTGTGTGGCATGGTTGAACGGTAAGGATCCCTGTCCTGACTGTTAAAACCCCTGTAAAGATTTCACCTGAAAATGAGCCACTGGTTCACAGAGCTATAGCAACCGTATCTGCCTCTGTGAGTTTAAGTCGTCACTCTAATAACACAGGACCCTCTTTCCTGAACTGTCTTAACCCTGTCAGAAAACGAAGTGGCTCTCCGCACCAGAGAAGGACACGTCCTGTCTTTCAGCCTCAACAGCAACCTCACCACGACTCTGCTGGACAACAGCTCCCTGGTGAGTTACAGCAACACACAGGACAGATTTCGGTATTGATTGGCTCATATCCACGGACAGCTGGGGAAATTGAATGGCCAATCAAGAGGGGATGCTTCCAGATTTTGAGAGAGAAGCTGTAGGGTCCCACTGTTCCACATCCCACAGCTGAGACAAAAAAAGATTTGGCGGAGTGACAGTATCAGCTCATTTCCCCCCAATCTGGCTGCTCTGTGAGCCCTCCACATGTGCCTTCAAAGAGAATTTTCCAAGCCGGGGCATCGTTTTGAACACCGCCTCTGCGCGACACTGACAGACTTATATGGGTCATCGCCAAGGAGCTTAAAGCAGGGTTGTGTTGTCAGGTTGAGAGCGAGTCGCTCCTCGGTGTTGTGGTATGGTTTGTTATCTCTGCTGCTGTTGCTAATTCCAGAAAAAGATATCTCCTGGTATGAATGCCAAGACGCACATGGGATTTCCTGGAATAAATGAATTGCTGAGACAATTTCAGTGAAATATGGTGTCAAACTCTGACATTAAAATTCACAGTAAGAGAGTAAAACTTTTTTTATGCAGCACATTTCAAAAGCAGGGTTACAAAGTGCTTCTCATTTACAAAAAAGATGATAAAAAAAAAACCTCTGTTGAAATATTTAAATCAAAGACGATCAAAAATTGTTAACGAATAAGAACAAATCAGGGCAGGGAAGCTTTACTAAAATGTTTTTGAGAATAAACAGGTTTTCAGATGAGATTTAAAACACTATGTGATTTTAACAAAGCGTAACCTGGAGCGTCCCATAACTTGGACTTGTACAATAAGGTCTTGGTTCTAGGTTCTGCATTGTTTTCTCTTTGGTAGGCAAGTGCAGGTCTGTTTTGGGAAAGACGACAATGGAAAACGTGGCGCTAATATTGATACACATACTGCTAATCTGATCACCAGAGGGCAACTGTTCCATGACCTGGAAGCCAGGACAGCAAAAGCTTGGTCACCACGAGTCTTGATCTCCTAGTGGACCTACATGTATATGGGATCAGCCACTCACTGATATATGGTGAAGCCAAATTGCATAACACCTCATCAGTAATAGTTAGAGGGATAAAGAATAAATTTGAGAGGAAGTCAGTGTCGTGAAGCCAGCATTGGGGTGATATGAGAACGCTGTGGAGTTTTAGTTTGTAAACATGATATGTCTATGTTGTGTTCGCTACATGTTTCTGTTGCTCCCAAGTGGCCAAAAAAATAAATTATTGCAGGTTTAAGACAATTATGTAAAATGGACAAATTTGAAAGTTCCCCAAGTTTCACAAATACATAAAGCTGAAGATCATCCGCCGAACAATGATTAGAGATAGCCTAACTGAAAAGAAATGTGCCCCAAAGGAGCGTGTAAAGGGAGAAAAAGCCAAGTCCCAGGATTGACCCTTGAGGAACTCCACATGTCAGATCGCACAGTTTGTCAGCAATGGATACAAAGAAGTTACGAATAAAAACATTCAAGTGCTATACCTCAACCCACTGTATCCACAAGAGAACAAATAAAAGTTGCTGTTGATGTGTTGTCTAATTGTCTTTTATTTCCCCACAGGACCTGACCACTACTAAATTCCAAGTGTCTGCAGACAAGAGGTTTGTCCTCTTGGCGTATAACATTCGACCGGTAAGTTCTCTCTGAATGCCAAGTTGACTCAGATTGATTCGAGAAAGCGCCGTCAAGCTTTTTACCCTCAGAAAACGTCCAGGGCCATAAATTATCCACGAATATCAAAGCCAAGCTGTTACCGCTCACACACCTCCACATGTCTGGTGGGCCACTAGTGGCTGCGAAACAATGGTGACATGCATCCTAATCAGAGCCCCAAAGAAACAAAGAAGGAGCGAGAACATGAAGGAGGAGGTTGGGGAGACGGTGTGTGCTGATTCTGCTACTGCAGCAGTCTTTAACTCTACAACACTGCCCGCCAAATGACTGGGATAACATATGGGGAGTTGAATATTTAAACTGGCTGATGGTGGAAGGTGCAGGGGGTTGAGGAAAGCTTACAGTGAGTGATCAGTGTGAAGTGGATAGCAAGGGGGGGAAGGGGAGATCAAGGAGATGGGGAGGTAAAGTTGGAGCCGCGGTAATGAAATCGCCCTGCTAGTTCGGTGGGGAATTTTAATGAGAAGCTGACAAGAATCACAATCGCAGGTGGTTTCAGATAAGCGTTATGGTAGACACAAAACACAGATCTTTTGCTCCCTTTACTTTAACACCACATAGCTCAGTGCCTGCGCCCCCCACCAGCCGTCTCGCTCTGTAAATACCCGCACCATTAATAAATAGTTCGGTCATTCCTTAAAGGGCAGGCAAGTTGTGTAATGTGCAAGTAATCTGCAAGGGAAGAAAACAGAATTAGGAGGAAACCAAAGCCCTCAGCATATTTGTCCCACATTTTTATTAAAAATCTGAAAGCAGATTTTGCTGCTCTCTCGCACTCTCAACTCTCTCTTCTATCTCTCTGGTTTTCCTTTAGAGATTAGCTTTTGCTCTAATCACTGCGTATCATATTTGCTGTGTGTGTGTGTGTGTGTGTGTGTGTGTGTGTGTGGGGGGGGTGTTGTGAATGAGCCTGTTGCTGTGTTACAGCATTTGTCGCAAACACTGCAACTGAATTATTGAGCAGTTAACATACGTTCAATCAGTTTTCAGATATCTCTGCAGAGAAAGGGCTCAGATCTTTGCCCAATTTGTGGGCTGCTTTGGTTGGTTTATGCCATGTCATTAGCATACTTCCTTTGATGTCAGCAGGAATTGTCTAGTCTCATCTGTATGCTCAGTGTGTATTCACACTCGAAGAAATCAGAGACAGTGGGCACGCCACCTGGAATCTTTGTATATTTAGAAATGGCGTATATGTGCGTGAGTGTGGTTGGCATTTCGTGTGCATTTTGTGGGGCCATTCCTTCATCCTCCCCTTCCTTCTTTCTAGCTCCCTTCTTCTCTCTCCCGTTTCATCTTCCTCACCCTCACTCACTTCTTTTCTGTCTATCTCTGGGGGGATTTGTGCTGACTGAAGCAGTTTGCGCCAGGCACCAGCTTTGCTGTTTGGAAGAGGAGAGCGGCGCGCTGCTGAGAGTGGCAGAGGACGAGAGAGAAAAACAGGGAGAGCAGCGGGGAAAGCCACTACCGATGGAGGGAGGGTAGAAAAATGGGTTATGCACCATTTGCCCTTAGATACACTGCCCAGTTGAAATCAATCAGAATGGTTATCAAAGAATGACATAGATGCTAAAAGGAGAGGGCTGCAGTGGGAAGAAATGGATGAGCAGGCTGTGGGTAAAGTTAAAAGGCTTCTCTGGATTTTGTATTAACTCTGGGGGCTTTAGGGAGGGTTTTGTGCCTGGTGGGTGAAAATAAATGGATTTTGATAAGAGGTTATACATAGAAGTGAGTTAGGGATTTGGCCGCATAGGAACAAGAGAAAGCAGATTTCCTACAGGAAAATGTCTTTCCTCAAAGCTTGTTTGAATTAAACAGGGTTGTGTGTGAGAGGAGAGAAGGAGGAAGAGGAGACCTACATATTTTTAAAAGAGTGATGGCGAGATAGTTTGGAGAAGAGGTAGGTTTCTGGGATTGACGAGCAGAGGCAAACGGACCAGAACCTGCCAAGACAGTGCAGTTTTAGGGACAAATAAAATGCCAACGGAGTCGTGTCTCTGCACTCTGCAGCAAACACTGATGGGTGCTGGTATCAAAGGCAGCGCACTGTGGGGCTGCTAAGAAATGCTCGTGAGACAGGAACAACGTTGAGAAGGAAGGATGCTACTACCTCTGTGTTGTGGATCTTGCAGTGTGCAATAGATCCCAATATCTGTGCTCATGCAAAGGGTGTTGTAATCTCTATACGTTTCCTTTGTCACATTATCCCACGCCATCTTCTGAGTGTTTAATCTGTGTGTTGTGCCCCCACCCCCCGTTTTGGCGACATGGATGGGGGGTATTGGGGGGGGGGAGTAGCAGAAGGGTCTGGAGGATTTATGATACGTTACTGGCAGCCGCATTAGAATTCACTCTTGCCTCTCGGAGACAGATGCTCTCACTCTCTCTGTCTGTTTATCACACAGACACACAATAACGTACAGCCTCTGCCACCAGCACCATGATGTTAAATCATGAGCAGAATCTCTGGGTTCCTCAACAAATCATAAACAGCTGATTGAACATAATGCTCACGGCAATGCTGCCCCCTTTGGTCTCGAAGAGCGATACTCTCAAGATCGGTCCTTGTTGTGTCTGTTGAGGACCTGCCAACCCTGGTTGTCAGCCGGTGCCTCTGCCCTCACTGCATCCTTTCCTCCCTTCCTGTCTTTGTTTCTTTCTCTCTATCTCCCTCCCTCACCTTTTCCTTCAGTGTTTGACCAACTCATTCCTTCCTCTTCCTGTTTTTGCAGTTATTTTCTGTTGTTGCACGGCTCTTTTCCTGTACACCCTGTTGCCCCTCATGCTCAGACTTTACACCGCAATCAGATTTCAATTTCATTTAGATAGCCTTAGAATTTATTATCCCTGCAGCTTTACCCCTGCGTCACTCCATCCATGCATTTACTAAGAACAGACATACAACACAGAGGAGAAATCCAATTCCACTGCTAAGTGTGTGTATAGAGAATGTGACATTTAATTTCTTTAGGGACTGGTTTTCTGGGAGGCTCGGGCTTTCAGAGGTCAGCGGGCAAATAGCCTGCTTCCAACCCTTTGCCTGAGAAAAAAGAAAGAATGGTACAAATCAATAAATTACCTAGAATTCATCAGGTAATGCTGTGATCAATTGCGGTTAACACACACACACATACACATGCACACATTCATCGATTCTGGTCCCTTAGTCTTCTTCAGCATGTTAATTTAATTAATCATCGAGCTGCTGATGCTTGTGTCAGGGTTGCCAGCCACAATAGATCTCAGTGGGAAGGATATTAGCTGTAATGATGCCATTTAATAAGAGTGTCTGTCTTAGTTTCTGTGCTTTCCTTTCACATTTCATGTCTTTTATGTTATCTCTTACATTTCGCTTTTCACTCAGTCTCAAGGGTCCCCGTGAGCCAAAATACCGTTATTCAGATGTGATCACAATAATGATGTAATATGGATGAAATGTCTGCAAGTGGTTTAATATCTCAAATGAATTAAGTGTATAACACTAAGCTGTGATTGACTCAGTAACAATCAAAGCAATATTGGAATACAGTCTTTTGAAAATGACCTCACATAAAGATAGTTGCAGTATGAGGCACTTTGCTACATTAAATTGTGTTAAACTATTATTAATAAAATAATTTAGGGTTCATTGAGCAATTCCCTTTCTAAGTTTGTAGCACAATGGTGTGTTGCTGCCCTTTTCTAAAAGCAATAAACCACTTGGTGCGGTGCTTTGCGGTGATTTCAGAAGAAATTAGAAAATGCAAGCACAACTTCCCGTTGCTTATTGCTCAATTGTAAGATTGGCCACAGCAGTGTCCCTCACAGCCTTTGTTTCATTTGCATTGAACTCTCTTTATACGTCTGTTTGAGCATGTGTGAGCACTAAAATATGTGTGTGTTGTCATCTAAGTGCGGCACACCTGTGTGCATGATATCCTCTACCTCTTTCAGGTGTTCTCTCAGTCCTTCACAGCCTCCTATGCTATCTACAATGTGGCTAATGGGTAGGTGGAATCATGAATGCTAATGCATGGGCTGCACTGGGCATGAGCGTTACCAATGCAAGCAGACCTGCAGATTGACAAACTTCCCCCAGCGTGTGTCTCATCGAATCAGAACCTCATGTTTCTGTCAGACATGCATTCATTCGTCAGTGTTCTTTCCAGGTTCCATATCCCGGCGTCAGGTTTGTACTGTGCTACAGATTTCACTGCCTGAGATTCATATTCAGCATTATATCAGTGGGAAAACTCTGTGGTAGCTGTGGATGATTCTTGGGACTTCTGAGGGATGGTTCTGAAAAGGATTTCAGGAGGATCTGCGGTGTTGATCATTGCCTGAGTATGCCTTGGAGGAAAATGTTTGCCTGTCCTGAGGGAGAAAATAAGCGCGGCTAGAAATATGGAAAAAGAAATGTTGCATTTGCATGAAGCAACCCCATTCTCTGTTTTGTTTTCCCTCTCTGCATCTTGCTCTTTTTGTCCTCACAGTACAGCAAAGCTCAAGGCCAGGGCATGGATGAACCTCAGAGGGCTTTAAACAGGACACTCGTCCCTAACGGAGGGCTTATGTCTGAGTTTTTGTGTGTGTTCCAGGGATCTGCTGGAGCTTAACCCTCCGGAGAGGGAGAAGGCAGTGCTAGAATACGCTTCCTGGGGGCCTCAAGGGAACCAGCTGGTAAGCCAGGCACTTCCTCATTTACCTGAATGTGTTGTCTTTGTCATCTGCATCAAATACACCTGTCAACATTACAAGAACATTTTCTCAACCTTTACAATCTATAATAATGCAGTCTGCATATGAATGGAGCCTCCATTTGACTTCATTTTCTTAACGGCAACATCAGCGGTATCATGTCTTTGTCATTATGAGATGAACTTAGCTTAGAGGTTATTGCAGTGACTGTGTTGCTATAATGGGGTTGTTTTACACTCATGATATGATTAATCTACCTCCCTTGTAATGTAATTGGCTTTTGCTGCTATGTCGGTGCTCATCTGCAGCATATTAACTGGCAAGTAAAGATGTATTGGCTCTCACTTATGTGTGTGTGCTGGCTGATGATTCATTCACTCTTGGACGGCGGCCGACGCTCGATTCAGGCAGCCAGCGATGGAGCCTGCAACCGTACTGTCTTTGATAATGGATTGGCGCTTGTCTGTCTGTGCTGCTCATGCCAGGCCTATGTGTTTGATGGAGATATCTACTACAAGCCGAGTGTGACCAGCAAGCCCCTGCGTCTCACAACCGCTGATCTGGAACAGAATGTGGTAAACGGGCTCTCTGACTGGACTTATGAAGGTAGGATGTATTCCAGCTTCACCAGAAATGTTTCACACACCAAGTTGACAGCAAAAACCATGAACAGCAGGTGTATGCTTTCACAGTAACAACTTACGTCTTTTAAAACAGAGGAAATGCTCTTGACATATGTTGCCCACTGGTGGTCTATGGACGGGGCCCGGCTGGCGTACCTTACTGTCAACAACTCTGCCACACCTGTGATGGAAATACCTCACTTCTTAGGTGGTCTCTACCCCTCCAATGTGCTCTTCCCCTACCCCAAGGTAAAAATGGATTAAAACAAGACTCAAGTCTAAAGTCTGATGGGAACGTCATTAGTTTTGCAGGTACTTGGTGATAACTTGTTTTTTGGGGGGGGTTTTTTGGGCATTTTTGCCTTTATTGGACAGTTGTAGTGAAGAAGCCAACAGGAAACAGTGGGAGAGAGAGAGGAGGGGGGGGTTATATGCAACAAAAGGTCACCGGCCAGAACCAAACCTGTAATCACTCAGCTACCAAGGCACCCTGACAAATTCAAATGTTGACCTGATGGTGGCGCTAGAGGAAAAGTTAAGGAGTCACCAAAGTGATTACAGATCATCCTGAGGGAAACATGAATGTCTGTGCCAAATCTCATGGAAGTCCATCCAATTATTGAGACTTTTTACTCAAGCCTATAAGTCAACCTCATGGTTGGGCTATATGATTACATATGATCCAGGATTCATCCTCTGGGCACCATGAAATATCTCAACATCTACTGCCAATCCATCCAGTAGATGTTGAGATATTTCACTCGATGACTGAAAACTTTGACCTGCTAGTGGAGATAAGGGTAAAGTCAGGGGAGCACAAAGTCATTAGGATTCATCCTCTGGGCACCATGAATATCTGCACCAAATTTCATGGCAATTCCTTGTTGTTGAGACATTACAGTCTGGACCAAAGTGGTGGGCTGACAGGCTGAATAGATTTGCCAAAACTTACACTTAACATGTTTTTATGAGTTCATTTGATCATTTTTTCCTTTTTTCTTGTGCTCACAGGCTGGCTCAAGTATCCCATCAGTCAGTCTGTTTGTGGTGAATCTGTATGGTCCAGCTCACACTCTGGAGATGATGCCTCCTGACTCCCTCAGGGCCAGGTAGTACGTCTTTATGAATGTAAAAACAGAATAAACCTTAAAGACTTGAGACACCACCTGTCAGAAATGATTGCACATGTCTGAATTGTTCTCCCCTTTGCTGCTTCTTTTTTTTTTT
>NTHP01000022.1:468513-495029 GCA_003416845.1 Oplegnathus fasciatus
TTTTTTCTATTCCTTTCCAAATCCGTGTATCATTTTCTGCATCGCCTCTTCAGAGACAGCTACATCTCCATGGTGACTTGGATCAGCAGCACCCGCCTCGCGGTTCGCTGGCTGAATCGTGCCCAGAACCAATCAGTGCTCTGCGTGTGCGAGGCCACCACAGGGGCATGCTCAGAGGTGAGTGGCCATCAGTTGTTCCACATTAGTAATTCAAACGGCCACCGCTGCAGTATACAGCTTTAATAGAATTTTTGCTTCTTTTCACTGTGTTGGGAGTTAGGATTGATTTCCTTAAACTCTCAAATGTCTACTGGCTGGATTAATATTTAAGGTCATTTGCTGCATGAGAAGAATTTTCAGTGATGTGCTGCAGCATTTTATTGCTTGTTCCCTGTCTGTAAATCCTCACAGATTTCAGTTACCCATTGCCAATGTTTTATTATTGCTGTATTTAATAATTCATAAACATAATAAGCTTTATTTGTACAATGCTACTTAAATCAGCTTTAGATGTTGATGTAAGCACGTTGTAAATGCCGTGGCTGGTACATTTCTTTATACTGTGTGATTATGAATCAACAGAAACACAAAATGGCCATGGACATAATGCAGAACCAACGACAGGTATGTATTGCTCATGTTTCATATATTCTGTTTACGCCTATTTATCACTTCTTTCTTTTATTTGACTCAGTACTTTTCTTCAACAGGACGTGCCATTGTTTTCAGCAGACGGCTCTGTGTTTTATACAGTCCTGCCAGCGAAACAGGGCGCTCGTGGGGAGTTTCACCACATCGCCGGCCTTTCAGCCCAGGTCAGTTTAACTTTTACTCCCTCGTGTCATTCTTGAATAATTTCTGACAAGATTGGTCATTAACATTTCAACAGGGGTCACATAAAAACGGCATGATTACAGATCTAAAGTTCGGTTTGCTGACAGTGTCCTCCTCCTCTCTTATTCTTGGAGCAATTTGTTTGCATTTGTTTTCTCCCTAATTACTTAAACACCACTTTTTTAATCTAAGGAGCCATTTCACCCCTTTAATGCTTTAGTGGTGGTTTGCCCTTTACATTATTGGAGGAATTCATTACAGTTTATTTCGATTTAACAAGTTATTCATCCTCAGCGGGGCAATTAAAACTTGTTTAATTATGTTTTTTTTAGAAGTATATTCTATACAGAGGGGAATGATACTGTGCTTCTTTTTTCTCAATTCTCATTAAAGAATTACTCGAATTTGGCAATAAAAGGGCATATGTTTTATAGTTGCTCTCCTGTGTCTCTCTAACTTCAGTCCAAATGTCAAAACAGATCATTAAAAAATACTTTTTCTGAACTCTCTGTAGCCATCATTTGGTTTAAGCTATCTTCATTTCTTTTCCCATCCACTGACATACACTTTCTGTATCGCTGCATCTATTTTTATTCCGTACATCTGCTTGCTTCTACATTCCTCTTCATCTCTGTTTCTCTGTGTAACGCAGCCTGCCATCCCCTCCGTCCCTCCTCGCTTCTTGACATCAGGGAGCTGGGACGTCTCCTCGCTCTGCGCCCTGGACGAGAAGGCTGGAAAAATGTATGTGAGAGCCGCAGTGCGTGGGGCCGGGTTGATTCACCCCCTCAGCGCCTTTAACAGCTCGCAGCTCCTCACTATGAATGTAGAAGTGACAGGGGGGAGGTAGAGGGGAATAGCGGCCATCATTAAACTGATCATCTCTTGCTGTAAGCAGAGAGCAAATTCTAGACGTGTCGGCTACTGGAGAGCAAATTCATTTGCCAGGTCAGACTCTGGGTGAATGGTACACTTAAGATTGTCTATTTAAAAATAAATAAAAGGGCCATTTTAACATGTAGCATTGATCTCGGTTAAAAGGCCAAAGACAATGGCTTTGACCCTGACTATGCTTGTGGCAGTGCATTGCTACTGAAGAGGACAAAGGATTACTTACACTTGACCAGAGCATTTTATTGCTTAAATCTGTCTTTATCCTGCTGGGGGCAGAAACCCCTCATGAGCAGATTGACTGAGGTGTGAGAATCAAGGAAAGTCAATTGTAGATCTAGTCAGTTGATTGCAGTCCCAAAGCCCACGGGTTGATGCTGCTCTTTGCCTCCAAACAAGTCGTTCTGTCTCACGACACTCTACTTACATTTAGTATAGCAGATAGTCAACATATCATACTTTTTGATGCTCAAATGTTTTAATTCACCCTCATTAAATGTTCTTTACAAATTAAATTCGAGAAAGTAGTTTTATTAACACGCTGAAGTATGTAAATGTGTGTTCTCGTCATGAATAATTGATATCCTGAATAATTATGATGAAGTGAAGATACCCAAAGGTGATCTGCAGTTCTTGAATAGTGTTGAGTAACTTGCTGTGTCTGTGGTGAATGTTTCTCCTCATCAGCTATTTCCTGAGCACAGAAGAATCCAGACAGAGCAGACACCTTTACAGGTAAGCTTCCCTGTGAAATACGGCCTGACGATGACCAAATACAGATTCTCTATAATGCTACAAACAGACACAGTATTATATATACATTATCCCTTAGATACGATGTCTTGTGGACTAAAACAGACTCTTGATTTGTTTTTGAGAGCTGCTTTTTCATTCAATCCGACTTTAATCTAAAGACTTTTACAGCGTCTGTGTTATAGGTATGTTAGCACGTCTTTATACATACACAAGTCAAAGAGTGTACGGCCAAAGCACAGTGGTGCTTTGAGCTAAATGCTAACCAGGCTAACACAGTGACAAAGTTAACATGCTTAGCAGGTATAATGTTTACCATGTTCACCATCTTAGTTTAGTGTGTTAGCATGCTAACAAAATTTACAGGATTCATTTATTTTGTCATTATACAACAAAGGGTTGCACAATTTGTGCCCTTTCACACACACAACATATGTACAATATTTAAAAATGAGAAAATAATAAAAATAAAAACAATAACTGAGTGGAGAAACATAACAAATGCAGATGCTTCCACACAGGTGCACTGCATGGTACAATTAAGCAATTAACAGCCAATCATGCTCTGTGGCATGTATCAAAATGCTGAGCAGGCCCAGTTGATTCTGATTTTGTATCAAGATGGCAAGAGGAAAAGATCTAAGTGACTTTGAAAGAGGGTTCATTGTTGGGGCACGGATAGCAGAAGCCCCCATTCTGTGGACAACACAGTAGTGTTATTGTTATTGAAGAAAGTTAACATTTGCTAATTTGCAGAAAACATAGTACAGCTGAGTCTGATGGGAATGTCATTATTTTTGTAGGTATTTTTGTTCATAAACCAAAGTATAGGACAAATTAAAAAAATGAACTGATGATGGCGCTAGACAAAACGTCAGAGGATCACAAAAGTCACTACAATTCATCCTGAGGAGAACATGAAAGTGTGCACTGCATTTCATTTCATTTAACCACAACCTCAAGGTGGCGTTACAGGAAAAGTCAGGGGATCACCGAAGTGATTAGGATTCATCGTCTGGGAACCATGAATGTCTGTACAAAATTTCACCTCAATCCATCTGATAGATAGATATCAGTTTGGACCAAAGTGGTGGACAGACAAACCAACATTGCCATCCCTTGAGCCACGCCGCTAACATGGCTAAAAAGCATTCAGAAGAATAACTGCACACTCGTGTGTTGATATGTGAATCTTTATTAATGTGTGCCGTAAATGCACCAGACCAACAGCTGACACATTTATAACAGAAAAAAAACCCCTCTCAATGGATGAGGATCCTCTGTGCCTGAGTCACTGAGACTTATGGTCCCCCTCGGCGATGAACACACTTGTCTGTTCCCTCATCAACCTCCTAGGTTTCATATCTTTTTATTAGCTTACATAGCTTCGGGCTTCAGGAGGTAGCACAATATTATGGAGGAGGGACGATGGCTTGTTTAAATGTGTTCTGTGATTAATCCTGTATGAAATTTGTAAGCAGTGGAGTGCAGAGGGACATTTAGAGACTCGACACCGCCTAACAGAGCAATCTTGTGTAACGGCTTTCATGTCTAGCCTTATTGAACCTCATTTGTTTCTGAAAAGTCAACTGCCTGAATAGTTTGTCTCAAGACACTGACACTTTTCCTTAATATCTTGGCAATCAATGGACCCTCTCCTGGAGCAAATCAAACCGCTCTGGCCTGTCCTATTGTTCTTAAGTGTGGTCAATAACCCTTCTCTCTTATTTCCAAGTGTGGACCTGGATGGAGTGTTTCAGCGCTGGTGCATCTCCTGTAACCTCATAGATGGATGTGGCTTCTTTAAAGCTGAATTTAGCCCCAATCAAACCCACTTCGCCCTTTACTGTTTAGGTAAGACACACATATACACTCTCACAAGGAATATGAAAGCTTCACGCCGCTCAGACAGTTTTGTAATGTTGTCTTTTGAAAAATTCCCCAGGCCCAGGAATCCCTAAAGTGACAGTTCACAGTACAAAGGACCCCTCCAGTGAGTGTTACATCTGCTTGTCTGACTAATGGTGTAATCACATACACATACACACACACACACACACACACACACACACACACAGGTTGATGTTTCCCACAACAGCCTGCAGAGGGCGGTACATTCAAGCACACCCAAATGTAGATTCATGAATTTCACGCTTGTGAACACTGCCATCTGTCTGTGGCTCTCAGTTAGAGCTGTTTCCTCAGAGGCAATGAGGATTTTGATGTTCAGGATTAAAAATCTGATACACTGGTGTTTTTATCTCTTGCAGGATATGTCGTCTTGGAGGATAACAGCCCTCTATCTAAAGCTCTGGAGGACAAGAGGCTCCCTGAGACCCTGTTCAGGACACTCCCAGCAGACAACCATGGTACAACAACAAAACCAGTATTTTTTATGGTTTGACATTTAGGATATTAGCCACACAAATGCGAACACAGATCACCCTCAGGGTTTTTCTTAAACAGTCAGACTATATTAAGGAGTGAGAATGGAGCACTGACTGCAAGTGTCTCAGCCTGGAAGGGAGAAAATATAGTTAAGTACCAACCAAAGCAGCAATTTCTTCTATTCGCTGATTAGGTAATTAGTGTGAGTGTATACCCTCGAGGACCAGCACCAAGTATTCTTTCAGAGTGTGGTTGTGCATGTTTGTTCATGCTTTGTTCAGATTAAGGATTGGCTTCAGATGTATTTCAGGCAGAGGCTCTAAATGTAGGAGTTATCCTAACATGTCTATCATGTCTGTTTGCTTTCCTTAGACCTACACCTGAAACTATCTCTACCTCAGGGTTACGAGGCCAACCTGCACCCCCTCCTCATCATTGTGTAAGCGTCACTGAACAAGCTTGCTAAACGACAGCTGAGAATTATTTAATGTCACCTGTTTTGCAACCTATGATCCCAAGTCTTTTCTGTGCCTAACAACTGTCGCTGCACTAGCTGATCCTGTTCGTCTTGTCGCTCAGGGACGGCGTTCCCGGCAGTCAGTCGGTGACAGAGGAATTTGCCCTGGACTGGCCTCAGGTCCTCTCCGGCACACACAATGTGGCCTTGGCCTGGGTGGACGGCAGGAGTGGGGTTGGCCGTGGACAGAAGACCACCGCTGTGGATCCACGCAAGCTTGGCTCACTTAGAGTCAAAGATTATCTGGGAGTTGTAGAGTCAGTACAGTTATGCAACAACATAAGGCTATATAATTGACACGTGAGAATAATGCCTGTAAACTAACAGGATTTTATGATATTTCCACAGGTTGTTGATGCAACTACCTTACATTGATGATCGTCGGATGGCCCTTTATGGCAAGGTTACAGCATTTTTAAAATTTGGAAACTCACCACTCCTATTGACACCATCAAAGCTATTGCATGCTTTGTTTGCTTTAGCACTTTTCTGTTTCTCCCTACAGGCATTTGGCGGTTATTTAACTCTCAAGATGTTAGCTGCAACAGATAAGCTCTTTCAATGCACGGCAGCTGTGGCGCCGATAACTGACTTCAGGCTTTATAGTGAGTTGAGATCTCATCATTAATTATTCAAACATTGAGGCCATTGAAATAGTGATGAAACAGTTCATGTATTAGAGTGAAAGTTATTCCACTTTTTCCAGGTGCTGCATTCTCAGAGAGGTATCTAGGCCTTCCAGCAAAGGAGGAGCACGCTTACTCGGTGAGGCTCTAAGGCTCTTAACTATTCAGGTGTAGGTGTTTACAAACTGTTTTAGAGAGGCGGTTTTAGTTTGTGTTGCAGTTGAATTGTATTGTGTTATACTGAGAGGTGTTTCTAATATTTTGTCCACCCCATTTATATCAATGAGGGCATACTAAATGACAGAAGCACAATCTACAGACTCCAAGGTGACCATAAAGTTTAATCAACACCTCTCTAAAACAGTTTCATCAAAAACATTTATGAACATGAATTTATTGCAGGGCTGTTGTGTTAGACTGCATTTGTTTTAGCTAGGCAGGTATACTTAATAAAACACTCATATTGTGATGCTTTATCTCTTCAGACTGCCTCTTTGCTGGAGGAGGTTAACAAGCTGAAAGATGAGAACTTCCTTATTCTACATGGAACTGCAGATGGTGAGATTTTGTTTCATGTTATGCCGAGTTCCTTCTCGCGTTTATTTTTTCACCTCTAATTTCAATGTTTGTGTGTGTGTTTTGGCCAAAGCGAGAGTACACTTCCAGCACAGCGCAGAGCTCCTGAGCCGACTGGTGAAGGTGGATGCCAACTACTCGCTGCAGCTGTACCCAGACGAGGGCCACACCCTGAGAGAGCCACGCAGCATCCAGCACTTCCAGCGAACAGTGGTGAACTACCTCCAAACCTGCATGAAGCACAGCGTCCTCCTTGATCCCATAGAGGATGAAGAGGAAGAAGACAACTGAGCCCAGAGGCCCTTCCCTTCTTCTGGAAGGACTCTCTTAGGACTGTACGCCATCTTATGCATTACCTTGAGTCGGATTACCAGGCACAAGAGCACAGGAGTGGGGACCAAGCACATCAGATCACCTCCTACAACTTCTGGAAAAATTGATGTACTGTATACCTTGTTGCACACAATTATTTCTGCTGTTATACTGTATGTTTGAGGCGCTGTTTGTTTACAAAATTCACTTGAGATGATGTGGACTCGAAGGCTAATGATTCTGCCAAAAGTTTACAAAGATTTAAAACATGCATGTCGTAATGGCTGCATGATGTGGATTAGTTTACATTGCATTTTCTGTGTTTTGCAGGTCTCACCCATCAGGGGTGAGGGGTAAAAGTGCAAAATCTGCCAACAGCCGGGAACACACTAGGAGACTTAAAAGATCCTTGTTGATGCTATGAGAAGACTCAGCCTTACACATTTAATGACTACATAAAATGTCTGTTTTCCATACAGATTTCTGAATAAACTAACTACGGGATCCCATTCAGATGCAGAATGCATTCCAGTCCTACAAAATCAGACAATTAGGGAAACTCTGATACAAGAGATTTGAATCCTAAACTCTGAGATAACATAAAAACTGGCCCTTCTGGTCACTGGCATGAGCAGACTCTCCACAGTCTTTAAGATGTCATTGTAAAATCAGAGTTATTTTAGGTCTTTTGTGTAGTGTGTTCCCGGCTAAAATGAAGTTAAATAAAGCATATGGATCATTCTAAATGTGCCAAATACATTTTGTGGACTTTATCCACTGGTTTTATTAGCATTACTTGCATTATGTGATTAAGAATGAGTATGCAATGGAGACTATTTAAACCACAAGCTCTGACTCAAGAATGACTGCAAGAACGTCTATGTAGGTCTGTCTATGTACTGTATTTGGAAGTACAGTATGTTTCTGTTTTGATACATCTTGGCATTTTAATCCTTTCTTGTGTATTGCAGAATTAAATTATTTCTTTGGACAAACTGTTGGGCCATTATATTACAGTCCACAAAGGTAGTGGACAGTGGGCTTGACCATCAAACTATCAACCAAACCATACTGGTAAACTGCATGCAGTTGGTTTGAAAATGAATGCCCTTGACTCTAGACAACCTTTTTTTTTTCCAACAATCCTTGACAATAAAGTTTAAACTTCTTGTTTTACAGCAAAAATCTACTTTCGTTCCTTCACTAATCATCATGGCTGCAGTCTAACACTTATAAATACTGACTTTGATCTCTGCAAAAGTACCGCTTTGGTGTTCACTGCAAATATTATCTGCATTTACTGCTCTACATGGCTACAAAGATCATGGCCACCGATAGTAGCTTTTTCAAAGCAGGTCTGAAAGGGATCCATTTATAGTATCTGCCAACACTGACTGATTGTGAGTAACATATGGTGATACTGAATGCCAAAAACATCACTCTACAGATATAAATAATATATAATATATAGATGCAGCCAGGGATAATTGGCAAAAAAAATACACATTGATACCCTTGATACCACATTTTGATATAGTGGATACTTTGAATGTTTTGCCCTTTGACTGCACCTGTGCAAAGGGAGCACTTAAACCTGACAAATAAAGATTAGTGTAGAGAAGATTCCTTGTTAGATTACCCAGACAAGGGTCGTTGTAATGGATGCTTCATCAGCTGTAATCAGTATCACTGTAGTTTTGCTTTAACTCAATAGAAAAGTGGAGAGACTTTATAAAGCTTGCTCTTGAACAAACCCTGATCTTCAGATGTCGTCACAGACATAGCGAGGGCCTCTGTCCAATCAGCGTACACCCGATGACGCTCTAGCCAATCAGATCCACATACGCTGTCCTATCGAGCCAGCCCATCGTCCAATCAACAACGCTGCTACTTGCGGGCCTGAATCCCTCTTCAACCTTCTGCTTTCTGGAGGGGCACCTTCAACCAGCTCCGCGGTGCACTGGCAGCGGCTTCCTTAGTTGTAAAGAATAAGTGGAGAATAACACTTTTACACAGACACAATGTCGTTTCTGACGGTCAGCAGGCTAGCACCTAAACTCCTCAATTCAAAGGTAAGAGGGCTAAAAAAAAAACGGCCTCGAGGCCACTTTAAAGCAGCCAAAGCTGTGGACGTTACCTTGGAAGCTAATGGCTAACGACAAGCTAGCTAGTTAACGCTAGCTAGCTTAGCCGTGTTCACCACATTGTGAAATGACCGAGAGCGTGGCTAGGGATTGCTAAAATAGTGCAAAAGGCTTAAAGAGTTTCTTTCTGTTTTATATATGGATGCTAAAACGTTTGAGTTGTACTGTTTGTGAACTTGTGTCTTGTTAGCTAACTAACATTAGCAACCGTTGCTGTGAATGCTGGCCTGGTATTGTCACCGCCAGGTCTTTTTTTAACCAGTAGTGACTAAACCGTGCTAACTTGGTACGACCTCACCTGTCCCGTTTCTTCCTTATTGTTATTAATAAAGATTCATCAATTGCGCCTGGTTACAGACACAGTGATTGCCTTTAAAAACTTAAACTTCTTCACCACCCCAGTTGACCTTCACGTTAAGATTTCAGCCTATTATCTAATCTCACATCATTTGAAGAGGTCCTAAACATATGCTGTGTGTTGTCCAGAAATGTACAAGTTACATAACACTGCAGAAACAAGTGTTTTAGCGTGGATTCAGACAGCTAACATCAATTTAAAATGTTATCTCGCATGGCAGATCTCACCATTTTTAGCTTGTGATTATGAAATGGGAATTAATAGTTAACTAAGTATGTCATGATGATACCACCTGAAGATAAAATAAGTTTCCTTTCATGCTAACTGTAACCTACTTTCTTACTCCATTGACCTCCCTCTCAGCCCAGACTACTTGCACTTACTGACCCTTATATCAGCTTGTGTTATCCACTACTGAAGAATAACCAACTAGATAATCAGTGACTAAATGGTTTCCTTCCTTGAACTCTGTACAGACTGGTCCCTGTTATCAGTCTTGTAATTAGGAATATGTAGAGTTAACCTGTGTCACACTCACCCTTTCTCTCTCATCTGTTGTAATCTTTGCTCAGGACAGCTGTTTTTTTGTAGTTATGTCATTCTTTGACCATAAAATCTTTTGTCTCTGAGCTATGACTGAAAATCATGTGATTCACAGGGAGAGCAGTGACAGTGTACATGTGGTGGGCTCATGATAGTGTTTTTTTGCTTCAGATCACTTTTCAGAAGAGAAAGTTGACTTTCATGTATCTCTAGTAGGGCTGCAACTAACAGAAAACTAGAAAATGGTGAAAAATGTAGAGCACTGTTTCCCAAAGCCCAAGGTGACATCCTCAAATGTTTTGTTTTGTCCACAACCCAAAGATATTCAGTTTACTGTAACAGAGGACTAAAGGAACCAGAAAATATTCACATTTGAGAAGCTGAAATCAGAGAATTTGGACACTCAATTATCAAAATAGGTGGTGATTCATTTAATAGTTGACAATTAATCAACTAATCGTTGCAGCTCTAATCTCTAGATTTGTTGTGGTCTAAACTTAAAATGCCAAAACATTCCTCTTAAAGTCGCTGAAAAGAAAGGATGTTTAATACAGTATTTTTCTGAGGTTTTAAGGATTGATTTTAGAATAAATGCAGAGTTTCTTACGTAGCTACTAAAGTCTCTCTGACAAGACAAAAGACACGTGTGTTTGCTATCAACAAAGTTTCTTCCTCAAGCCTGGCTGTATGTTTAGTTTTGTTTACCTGAGAGAACACTTAGTTACTGATAAATCAATTTGTTTCTTTTTATCACTGCCTCTGGGTTGACTCCTGTACCCTTCTGTGAGGTGTAGTTGCTCTAACCTTTCTCCCAAACAGGAAGCTGGGAGTGACTGAGTGAAACTGGCGCTCTATATTTAAGACCCTGAACTGTTACATAATCTCTCTCTCAGCTGTGTGTAGAGTGACGCGAGATCCCACCTTTTGTTTGTCGGTGAGCCTTGTCGGTCCTTTATCCACCCTTACCACTTGTGGTTATGGGGAGGGGGATCCCATCGGGAGTAGAGCCAGCTGTCCCCCAGACTCCTCCCTTTCCCATTGATAATTTTAATAAGATAACAGCAGAGTCCTGTTTCAGTGGTGAGCAGCAACAGGCTCGACTTCCCACTACTGTCACTGAGCTTCCAACAAGATTACTTTCATAACCAGGGCCAGTAGTTTTTTAATCTCTCCTACATCCTCTAGTCTTGTCCCGGTTCCAGCAACAGTCCATGGCTTAAGAACCCGAGCACCATTAATTATAGAGAAATGTTTGGTTTCTCAGTGTGATGGGTGATTATTTTTTTGTCTTTTCCATTACATAACTCATCTGGGCAAATGCCTGCCAAGTTAAATATTGGAAATCATATTTCCAGACTTATCTCAGTCATGCAAAAATGAGCTTATTAAAAATGCATTTTATTTACTATGGTCTACTAGGTGTGTAAGCCCTCCAATTACAATACAAAAAAAAAAATCAGTCACCAAAGTTGAGCAACAGACAACAGTTCAGAATATCTCATAGTTTAATCAACATGCCTGACATTCATAATGAGTTGTGACTAGCCAGGCTGAGTCATTACACATTGTAACATGGGATGCCTGTAATGGTAGACCTATGCTTTTACCAAGAGTTCAGTCTGAAAGGATAAAACAAAAAGGCTTATAAGTGTATTTATAGCTGTGCTCTGCAATGGCAAATGTTTATATTTTAGGAAAAAGAATCCGGGGTTGTTTTGAATAAGAAATGGAAAAAATGTAAAACAGTAGAAAAACATTTCCTCTTTGTGATTGTTTGACACCAGGAAACCACATGAGCACATGAATCAATCGTAGATGTTGACATTGTACACGAGTGATTGTGCCATGTGTTTTTTTTAGTGTGGCAATATTTATATGACTCAGAACATCTTCACATCATTGGCAATCAGTTACCAGCCTTTCAGTAGATTTCTTTGACAGGGTAATCCTCCATGCGTCAGGTGAGGAATGTCCAGGAATAGTCCTCACCAGTAGTTACTTGTTGCAGCTGCTTGTAGTGATCTGCAGTGTAAATTTGGATGAATTGGAGTAGAAAGTAACCACCAGCCAGCTCAAGTCAGTACAAGAGGGATAAAAATGGAGACAAGTTGAACCCAGAGGAATTGAGCCTATGCAGAGAAATGAAGTGCTTGTTAATATAAGGAAGGAAGGAAGGATTAATAATTTAGGTCCTTGAATAATTGCCAGTATTAACGCCAATCTTGTACTGCAGAGTAAATGGTCACAGCTCAATGTAAAATGGTCAGAAAGAACCTGTAATTATAATGTGAAGAACTGGAAATGTTTTGGTCGGTAGATGTTTCTGACTACTCAAACTACTTAAGGATGATTGATTTAAAGTCTGTCTTCATTGACTTTGTTAACTGGAGGACTATCGACAAAAAGAACTGCAGTTCTACATGTATGATGTGGCCTGAAAATGTGTTTTTGTCATTTCATTCACAAGCTAATAGGAACTCTGTTATTGTCCAAAACATTTTGAGCTGCTGCAAGGTTGTCTCAGTTCATATGTAAGGAGCTTTAGCAGCCTAGAAATGCTGCTCTGGCCTTTGAATCTTTTATGAGGGTTTGTGGTTGTGCCACTAATACTCAAAATCTTATTTCTTTTTCTATTCTACAGAATGCCACCTACTTCCTTGTGGCTGCCAGAAATGCCAGCGCATCAACAACAGTAAGTACACTCCGATCACTCTGAGGTCGTATGCTTGCTTCAAATTTTAACACGTTGTTATTCTGTTGTTAAAGTGGTAATCTGTGTGCAGCATTTAGAAAAGGCACTGGTTTTCAAGTATTAATAGAACAAGCTGACTGTTGTGGAGCTCCCGATCAATTTCTCTCCTAAAATGCAAACATAAAGCCTGTTTAATTAACCTCAGTTCACATTGGGGGAATGTTTTATTTTAAGACTGGATGTTTGATCGAGGGCATGACTGATTAAATGTTGTGTTTTTACAGAATCTGAAGGATGTTCTGGCAGACCTTATCCCTAAAGAACAGACCAGGATCAAGAACTTTAAACAACAGTATGGCAAAAACAACATAGGACAGGTTACTGTTGACATGGTGAGTGGCTCTTGAGATGTTGGACAAAATAAACAGGATTATTACATTTGTCAAGGGATCAGAATAAAACAAGAACAACCAGATTCTTGTGATCCACTATATTAATTTAGGAAGGAGCGTGTAGGCCATCGACCACGATGTAGATTAGACGTGGCATATTGGCTTCACCTAATCCGTCTAGGCCTGCCTGGCCTTATTTACTGTGTCAGGTATCACTGTTCGGTCATCTCCCTCAGAGGTCACAATATGAAGCTGCACTGCTTCCTGCCAACAGAGACATTTTAGCTGAGTCACTCAAACCTCTCCTGTACACTGCCAACTTGCACTGCTCCCATATACACTCACACATACACGCACACCAGTGAGACGACTGCGTCATCCTCTAATGTTTATCACGCACTGCACCTTTGACCTCTGGCTAGTTGCTGTGGGGATTTTTTGGGTCCTGACTTGGGTCTGTTTTACTTTCAGCAACAAAAACAAGTAAGCATTCAGCTGTAGCCCGTCCACGTTATGTAAATGTATTTATTAGTATTCAAGTGTTTTTCCTTATTCCAGTGCATGGTATTACATACTTAACATTAAATAGTCAATTTTATTTATATAGCCCAATATCACAAGCCTCAAGGGGCTCTGCAGTCTGTACAGCATACGACACCCTCCTTTCTTAGATAAGGAGAAAAGGAAGAAAGGAGAGAAAAAAAAACTTTAACAGGGAAAAGATGGAAGAACCTCTCAGAAGATTTAGGTCATTTCTTGCTCTTTGTAAAAGACTTGGCAGGCGTTGATAACCAAAATTTGTCAATTGTTGAGCTTCAGTCCAAGCAGTCAGATTCTGGCTTTAAAGGTCCAATGTTATATAACTGTAACTGCAAACACACAACTGCGTATAATATAGTGTTTAACAAGACAGTTTTCAACATGTGCATGTGTCATTATGCTTGTTTTCATCCACAGGTCTATGGAGGAATGAGGGGGATGAAGGGTCTGGTGTATGAGACCTCTGTGTTGGATCCTGACGAGGTCAGTATGCCTCAAAAGTGGCATAAAGCATTGTGATTCTTAGAGTGGTTTTATAATTTGAACACCCTTGGCCTTTTGGAGATTAGCCTGCCTTGTAGACACTTACCTTGATTGCTTTCTTACTGAAGCTGAGATTTCCAGTTTCATTGGTAGAGCTCATGTTGGCAGCTTGCCAACAGTCACTTGATAGTGCATTTCAGGATAACGTGAATATGTATATTCACTTTTGCGTCTTTTCCTGTCTGTCCATTGATACACAGGGCATCCGTTTCCGGGGCTACAGCATTCCAGAGTGTCAGAAGTTGCTGCCTAAAGCTCCGGGAGGCGAGGAGCCGCTGCCTGAGGGCCTCTTCTGGCTGCTGGTCACAGGACAGGTGCCCACTGAGGAGCAGGTGAGTGGGAGAGGAGCGCCGGAGCTGCAGAGATTATCGTACAATAGAGTTGCAATGAGGGAGGGCTGTGCAGCTGTTCATTCTCTCCGTCCATCTGTCAGTGCTGGTATCTCAGACACTGTTTGTCAGATTTGTTCAGAATGTCCTCACACTGTTTCAGCTTTTTCAAAATGTAATATTCCTGCAGAATAATAAATGTAGATGAGGGTGACATATTTGCCAACTCTGTAATATGTGTTGGATAACTCGGATATTACTGTTGTCATTTTATAAACATGGGAAGGTGAATCACAAGATATTTTGTAGCTGAAGTATTGAATATGACTTTGTCAATTATGTATGACTCCAGAACCCCGTCTGATATAAACTAGAGATTGTTTTATAACTGTGAACCAAGATGCAGTCTGTATCTTAAGTAGGCATTTTATTGCTGCCAGCTATCTCCTTGTAGAGTGATATGAGGACAACCTGACTGATAAGCCTTTTTCCTTTTAGCTGACTACAACTTTCCACTGAGAATAGCTTTCACTGCTTTACCCTTTGTGCTTTGATATTATGAATCTGCTATTGACTCAAAGAAGTCAGCCAAGGAGGATGAGTTCGATCAATTGTTTTCTTCCATATCAAAAAAAAAATTAGTATTACTTGTAGAATGAACAGCTTAGGCCCTTCCTTGGCAATGTGTTCGTGTGTCTGTAACAGTCATTGTCAGCAACTTGTGAACCTGATGTAGAAAGGACAGAAAAGCAAATGTTTCAGGTCACCTACTTACATTGTGTGCTCCTGTTCCTCCAGGTGAACTGGGTGTCCAAAGAGTGGGCAAAGAGAGCAGCTCTTCCCTCTCATGTTGTCACCATGTTGGATAACTTCCCCACAAACCTTCACCCTATGTCTCAGTTCAGTGCTGCCATCACAGCTCTGAACAGTGAGAGCAGCTTTGCACGGGCCTACTCCGAGGGTGTCCACAAGTCCAAGTACTGGGAGGTGAGTTTTTCATCGTCACACACAGAAAACACAGTCACAGTAACTCCTCTGATCTTAAACCAGGCTGGTGACTTGGCACTAGGATGGAAATGTTTGTCCAAAGTGAAATATCTCGACTATTAGATGGATTGCCATTGAATTCAGTACAGACATTCACGGTCCTAAGATGATGAATCCATTTCACATCAATCCAACAATGTTGTTTTTTCTGTTGCGTAAAGAGCCTCACAGGGCTGTTAGCATGGCTGTGGACTTTTGATCTGATTTCCCTTTGATCTGTACTCTTTCTGAACCCTGTTACATTTGTTCTCCTAGTTTGTCTATGAAGACTCCATGGACTTGATTGCCAAGCTGCCCTGCATTGCAGCCAAGATCTACCGCAACCTGTATCGCGAAGGCAGCAGCATCGGAGCCATCGACTCCAACCTGGACTGGTCCCACAACTTCACCAACATGCTGGGCTACAGCGATGCCCAGTTCACTGAGCTAATGAGGCTCTACCTCACCATCCACAGGTACAACTTGAAACATACCTATCAGACTATAAACTAACTTTGATATTTGAAATGGGGTTTATGCTCGGTTTCTGTTTCTAGTCACACTTTGATCAAAGTCATGCAATTTTAATGTAAATTAAATGTCGAGCTTGAAGCAAAACTCAGTGTTCGAAGAACTGGACACCAGTCCAAACAGTTGATCTTTTTCTGTGCCCAAGGACTAAAATAATATTCATTTTTATTCATGGATTTTAAACATGAAAAATAATCTAAGGGATGGCATGTTGAACTTATTTCTTACATGGTCCCAAGATATCAAAACATAACATTTATAAGGGCATATAATATCCAGAATTTCACAAGGAGTCAGTCAGTCAAAGTTCACTCCTCACCAATGCACTCATTTGTGCTGCTCCACACTGACAACAGTCCTGCTATCTCGAATTAGCTGCTACCCACATGAGTTCAAAGAGGTACAGTTAATAAATACTGGATGATATTATTTTACAACCAGCACGTCATGTGCAATCGAAGTGACAGATTAAAAGAGTAAAGGCACAAACACTGTTGAATGCCAGTGAATACCAGTATAATCCCAGATACACGTTTTGTTCCAGGCTGCTTTAGAAATGTCACAATTGCTGAGTTGACATATTTTGTAATTATTTGTAATGTTACAGTGACCACGAAGGAGGCAATGTCAGTGCCCACACCAGCCACTTGGTGGGTAGTGCGCTGTCTGACCCCTACCTGTCCTTCAGCGCTGCCATGAATGGTCTGGCTGGTCCTCTGCATGGCCTGGCCAATCAGGTTTGTACCGAGCAAGTCATTATTTTCACTCCATTTTCACATATGGAAGATGATGCAATTTTGCTGGCTTCTAAGGTTTATGTAAGGCAGTATTTACTGGCAATCCCTGGAGTCGTCTCCCTATAGACCTTTTTCACAGCAGACATTTTGACATGTAGTGAAAGCACAGGTTTAAATGATAAAAAATGAATGATGGCTGTATTCCACGTAGCTGCTTCGGTTTCAGAGTCCTGGTACTGTGTATGCTGGCTCACTGTCATGGCTTACTGGGACTCTTGAACTGAACAGAGCCATTGCTAATGTTATTAGTAACACCTGTGCTTTTCTTACTGTGACAAGTCAAAATGTCTGCTGTGGAAAAGGGTCTATTGGAACAATTTCATGCTGGCTCTTTTCACAAATGACATGACAGTTCAGGTTGAGGGTTTTTTTCTCCTAAAAAATAATGACCCAAAGGAAGAACAGTTTTCAGTTGTCACACAGGCTGCCTCTGTGTGATTGAGTGTTTATCTCCACGGCTTGTTTGCCAGTGCTTGGGGGAAGTTCACCCATGCTTCAGTAAGCCGTCACACTGTGAAAGTCCCCTGTACCACCTTCAATAAAATTTGACGTCAATTTTATTATTAACTAATTAGCTGCAACTGTATGATTCAGCTGCCTATTTTACGGTCTGACAGCGCCCAAGCCACTCCTGTTAATAAGTGTTTAAGATGACAGTTTTGACTCATTTAATTCCTAGTTTTTTGACATATTTCCAGAGCTTTATAATAAAATGACTTGCGGCTTCTTTCAAACACGATGCCGACATTTAAAATTGCCAGAACACACACAGAGGAGAGTGCGTGTGTGAACCGGAAAGCAGCACAAGCTCAGATAATATCAAGGAGAAGTGTCATAATCGTGTACTTTGCTTTATTTATAATGAATAATAATTGTGTACAATGACTGTACGCACTGTTTTGAAATTCACACTTATAACTCATCAATGTGTATTTTCTTCTGCATCTCGCAGGAGGTGCTGGTGTGGCTGACTGCCCTGCAGAAGGAGTTGGGCGGAGAGGTGTCTGATGAGAAGATGAGGGATTACATCTGGAACACACTTAAATCTGGAAGGGTAAAGACTCACCACTTCCACGACCAGTTCTAGTCATGATTATGAACTCATTTTTATGCGCACATTTGGTCATTTCAGGATGAACGTGGTAGGGAGGTCTGCCATACTGCCATTGTTTTTTTTAAAGATGGCCTTCATCAATTTAGAAAGAATTTTCCAAAACCAACAGCGATTGGGCCATGCGCTATTTAACACGCAAAACAAATTTTACAGACTTCCATCTCTTCTTATTGTTTCTTGACATAGCTTGTGTCTTTAACACTTAATAACTGTTCCAAAAAATGCTTCGCAAACATTACGAGTAGTAGAAGGAGTAGCAAGATCCTGGCACATTTCAAAAGTTGAAGGAAAATTTGTCCTCTCTCTTCGTAGGTTGTGCCCGGCTATGGCCACGCTGTCCTGAGGAAGACTGACCCACGTTACACCTGCCAGCGTGAGTTTGCCCTGAAGCACCTGCCCAACGACCCCATGTTCAAGTTGGTTGCCCAGCTTTACAAGATTGTGCCCAACGTGCTCCTGGAGCAGGGTAAGGCCAAGAACCCCTGGCCCAATGTGGACGCCCACAGTGGAGTGCTGCTGCAGGTGAGACGCGTGGTGGCTTTTAATCACACATTTGTCATCTTACGGTAGAAATTACAGATCCTGACATGGCTGTCTCTCTTTCCCCTGTCTGTGCAGTACTATGGTATGACTGAGATGAATTACTACACTGTGCTGTTTGGTGTGTCCCGAGCCCTCGGCGTGCTGGCTCAGCTGGTGTGGAGTAGAGCCCTGGGCTTCCCATTGGAGCGCCCCAAGTCCATGAGCACAGATGGACTGATGACACTGGTGGGAGCAAAATCAGGCTGAAGAACCACCTGAAAAGGAGCCGGGGGTTAGTGTGAAGGGTGGGAGGAGGTGGAAATATCAAAGGCAGACATAAGTTGACCCCCTGTCATTTCCAACCCCAGGGATTCAATGGGATTCAAAGAGACAGTATGCTTTTAATGTCATTTCACAAAAGAAGGGCCTTTTAAATTGTCACACCATTAGTGTTTAAGTGTGTTTTAGTTGACCACTGACAAGTTTTTCCATCATGTCTCCGTATTTGGAGACATGAGAGGTGGAAACTTCAAACACACATACATGTAATCCATAGTAGGCTCAAACTATGTACCATTAGAAGTCTGCTAGCATCGCTAAGATTGTCCCCTGTGCAGTGCCTGTGTGTTTGTCATTGGGCACTGGGTCTGAACTATGAATAGGCAGTGGCATTCAAAGGGAATTGTGGGGGTGAATTACACTTCCTTTGTATTTGTTTTAAGATCTAAAGTTAAATACCTGACTCAACCTTTGCTGCTTTTGGCTAATGCAGTTTTAGAGGATATCCCCAAGCAAAAGAGCTTTTTTTCCCCCCCAGTTAAGACTCTCAACTTAGTTTCTTCTATGCAATGTTCCCAGATGTCATCCCACCCAGTCTATCCATGCGTTTCACTCCCATTTATGAACACTCCAGTTTAGAAACAAGGTCCTCACCAGTAAAATTAACAAGCTGTTCAAAATATACATCCAAAAAACATAAAAATCAGTTAAAAGTTACTGCCCCTTTAAATCTTTGGTCTCCCCTTTTTCTCCAACTTGTAGTTTTTTTTCTTTTTAAATGACCTGTATTCCCTCTATGATCAAAATAACTGTCTTGTCCATATAGAAATTATTTCCTCTGCTCTTCTTCGTTAACATGCTTTCCAATTTTTAATGGGTCACTCTGCTCAAAGGGTCTTCTGAGTGGTAGATAATCAAGAATGATGTACAGTAATAATAAAGATTTGAGCAAAGGGTGTTGTAATTGGCAGCCTGTAGTAAATCCTTAAGAGCAAGCTTGAATAAAAAGTGGGAAGGGGGGCTTTGTATTTGTTCAAGTCCTGTCTTATTTGAGTGTATGTTTGTTACTTGATCCCCACAGGAGAGCGCTTTAAACAACAACTACTCCAAAATGAGCACTTGCTTGATTGGATTTCCTAATTTGTAGCAGTAGAAACCCTCCCAGGTTGATTGTGTCCCTTTTACAGAGGTTTTTTTTTGGTGTTGAATATGTATAAAACTATAATCTTTGGGTTCTCATTTTGTGGTTTTATTTATACTTTGTGTACATAGGTATATATATGTATAGCTTGAATGTATGAGCTCTGTGCGATCACTTGCTTGTAACAACCACAATGATTACCATAGTTTACCAACAGTGTAGTAGTGTCCAGTCTCACTGTAACGTTCAGTCTCACTGGTCACTGTGAAATTCTGACAACGAACAAAAAGGAAAAACTGCAGCTATCTTGTATATACACGATTTCTTGCCTAGCTGTGTGGGCTTAGCTCGGTGCTGTTTTTCAGGTGTTTCACTTGAACGTTTCAAGCTTGCTCTTAAGTTCTGGGTTTGTCAACACTCCATTTTTGTGTAGTTAAAGCTCTTGCATCTTTTTTTTTTCTTNTTTTTCAAACTACTCTTGCCTGTGTTAGTAGTTCACTCAGATGTTTGAATCTCTCTGCTCCGCTACCAGCTGCTATCTTCCTTCTGGCTTCATCAGGCGTGTTTTGTGTTTTATTGTAGTGTTCTTCCCATGTGGTGGGTTGTTCAAGAGACGTGGTTATTTTGATCGTAGAGGCGCATTAAAGGTTGTACGTGATAACTGGGAGAATTCATTGCAGATGGATTCATCAGAGAAACACTTGGGGGATGGGGCCGGATGGGTCAAACGGGCAAGAAAAGCTTGAAGAGCGAATATTGGAAAACCTAACAAAAAATGAAAAATAATAAAGGTTTTTATTAACACTTTCTTGGTCTCATTTTGTTAATGGTATAGAAAAGTGCCTGTAAAATAAAGCAGATCATTTGCACTATAATTCAAATTATCTGGTATTTCTAAATAATGAAATATAGAGCTGAATACACAGCCAGAGAGCGAGGTCAGTGTTGTGTCCACCTGATTGATGGATGATTTGGTCCTCTGGCTTTTATGAGAATTCCTGTCACGTCTTTAATGTGAGGACGACGTTACAACCTAGAAAACCCATACAGCATCAGACAATTGAATTTTGAAAGATTTTGAATCCAACACCCATAGACACAATCAGTATTTCTAGTGATAATACATCACCTCTCATATGTTGCAAAGCTTAAATTCATCATTATTCAGTTCTGTGTCTTCCTCTGTGACAAGATACGTTTGGTGAGGCCTGAGTGTTATGTAATAATTGCAATTGACATGATCAAGAAAGAAGATAGGTCCAAATACCCACCTCTCCTATGTGCTGTTATTAATAACTGTCCCACATACCACCACCCCACTCTGGTTTCTTTGCCAGTCAGCTGCTTCTTGGAGAGCTGCGTCCAGCCTCTGTCACTGTACCCATACCGACTCTCTCCCCCTCTGCCTGTGTGCACTAAGGAACCCTGATTTCATGCCATACTGTGGCATAAAACCTCAGTCCAACAAAAACATACAGAAAAGGAATCGGCACTTTGCAAATGGCTTAAAAACTGCACACAAAGACATAAATTCCACCTGCGTTTTTATTTAAATAAAGCTCTGAAATACAACCACAGTATTTACAAGGACACATTTTAGCTTGACGTTATTGCAATATACTCTACTGTAGCAACTCTTCAGTCAGTGATAGTAATGTGTCTCCCTCCTTATATACATACTAGACTACCACTATTAGACCAAGGGTCATTCATACATCTGCAATTTGACAATTAATGTGGAAATATACTGTGTATATGGAAGGCTGAGGTGATCAGATAATACTGTTTACAAATCTTGGGTGTTATGCTGTGTTTTTCTTTTAAAGTAAGTGTTCAGTGTTTTTGATTTACAGAGTATTTGCACCTGCAATAATAAAAGTTGGCATGAAACTCAATCTGTACGCAACATACTGAGAATAAAACAACTCCAGCAAAGAACAATAACAAAAGAAGTTGGGGTGAAGGTGCATTCTTACATGATGCGACACTACTGACAATATGAACACCAGCCAGAGTAGAATGAAAATATGTTATAAAATAGACTTAATCTATTTCATTGCTTAAAGATATAACACTTGAAAATGGCATTTAACAATCATTTAATAATTTACTGGGTTTTTTTTCTTTTTTGCACGCAACAGTGATTCACAGACCCATTTCGATTTAATAAACATTCTTCATGCATTGATGATTAACTATCCCTTCATTTCCAATCAACAGAGAAAATAAACTCAACTTTGAATCCAAAATCCGACTTTCAAATTTAGCAGTTTTATTGGAGTATGAGACTTGGAGCGTGTGGACACACACTAATGACTTCCTCCATTGACCTCTGGCAACTTGAACATATCAGTCACCTCTAAAAAAAGGCAAATACAATCAATGAACCTTATGAGCCCTTTATCACAGAACAAAGCCATGGGCTGCTTAGATGTGAAATGGAAATCCCAACATGCCCTAAAAATGCAACACGTAAACACTAGAAAATGTTGTAGACTATATTTGCCTCTTTGTTAGTTACATCCATGCATCATAATATATATAAATAAAAGCTAAAACAAAAAAATAAGCATGAAACCCATAGACAATGGTAAACAATAATGTTTTATTCTACAGCCCAACAGTATATTTTGTACTAATAATGTACATGACAGAAGAGTATCATCCTCCTGATGACCCTCAGAAGATGCACCATAAAATACAAAAGGCAGAGTTGAGAAACTTTTACATGTCTTGTTGCTTGTATCACTGCAGTAATCAATTGGATTACTATAAATGTGACCTGTGAACTATCAAATACAAAGTTGTAGCTGTAACAGTTTTTCCACAGTACTTTCCAGCATGTCCGTGGATTTATTCAGGTCCTCTTGTTTGTGCAAAGTTAGATTCCTCCGCCTCTGTTAATCTTGTGATAGTTATTAGTGCTGGGCTGTAAAATAAGGCATTATTACAACTGGCAGGCCAAGTCTCAATGTCCAAAAACACAATTCTCACAGCACAACAACAGCCAAGTTAAAGCTAAATTTCAAGTCAATTGAGTGCACAGCGAACTAATGAAGAAATGACCTTTTTCTCTTTGCAAAATGTCGCACTTCAATGATACTGTCACAACACACAGTGACAACACTCTCTCAACGTCCCAAACATGGCACATTTAATTTGAACCCCAATAAAACAGTAAAAATGTGCATATAACCACTGATGGATAAAAAAGGATGAAATGAATTATCGTTTCACTACTAAATGTCAAACAATATATTAAAACTTCAATTTGAAATAAATGTAAATGGTTAAAAGTAAAAGGCAAAGAATAAGCTTTCTTAATACAGTATAATCAGCTGATCCAAGTGCTGAAGTGAACTAGAAACTGGACACACTTGATAACGTGTCAGTGTGTAACCTTGAAGTCACAGTGAACTAAAAGACTTGATCCTGGTTAGGAGTAAAAGTCTGCCTTTTATAAAAAATAAAAAGGGTGTGCTGTTCGTTTAAAATAATAGTCGACTCTCTGCCGTTGGTAGCATGATGTTGCAATGATTTACTGTTTTGTTTACATAAATACAGCTTGAAACTGCCATGGAGCAACAGCAATGGTGGGTTCCTTCAGCTAAACAAAATCCCTTAAGTGGAGGTAGACAGAAAGTGGACAGACGAGAAGGAGGAGATGAGCAAGAATTTGTTGGGGCAAGAATTCCAACATAATGCTTACAAGAGTTGGATGTCTAACATCTCCAGGAGCCATGATGTCTATGTAGCGGTGGAGACTTGAAGTGAAGGGGCGACTAAGCAGCATCATGCAGGTTCGTGTGGATAAAGGGAACAAAAGGTTGGTATGGTTTAAGGCCAGATGAGGATATACAGCTGCTGAGATCACGTCTGATGCACCTCGTGAAACATCAGCTCTCGTGGGATACGAGTCTCTGGGCCGTAGAGCTTACCGGCTCGCCGCTCAAACGCAGCGACATTCTGCTTTACAACCTCGTCGAAGAACATGGTGGCTAACTGGGAGTGCAGCAAAGAGCGGAACTCAAAGGAAATCTGTTTAAGATACAAAAATAACAATCACTTTAGTATTTGAGAGTCAGTCCAGAGAGTAGATGAATCATAAAATATGGCAATAGGAGGTGGACACAATAGTTTGAATAGGAATAGTTTGACATTTTGGAAAATACGCTTATTTGCTTTCTTGTTATAGGATAGATGAGAAGATTGATATCACTCTCATACGATAACTTTGAAGCTACAACTAGCAGACAGTTAGCTTAGCATAAAGACTGGAAACAGGGGGAAACAGCTAGCCTAGCTCGGCTAGGCACAGTGACTCGCAGAGACTCCAGGAAGTCACTACTCCTGGCAAAGAAATAGTCCCACAAATAACCACTCGTAAAACCACAACTTGCTGTTTTTACACTTTGTTTTTTGTACAAGCGATATATATATAAATAAATATATATATTTGTGTTGCTTGTTGAAGTTTGTTTTCAAGTGTGGAATGGGCTCCTTGATGCCCCTTGTGGCCGTTGGGGGAAGAAAACACCCACAACAACTGCAGCTCTCACCAATGGTCAAGTACCAGTGGCTGTATTCCACCCAACAGCCTCATGGGGCAGTAATGAGTTCATTATGGCTTGGCGTACCACAATGAGGCGAAGAGGACACAGCACTAGAAAACATACTTGACAAACAAACAACAACAAAAAGGCTTCCCCAAGCATTTTTATTGGACCTTGTGGGACTGTCTCATCCACTCCAGGTTTTCCCCAAAATGTTGGACTATTCCTTTAATCAAGGTAATGACAAAAAATGCATCAAGAGGGGCAGAGGGTCTGATACACAGTCGATAAATCACCACAGGAGGCAAGCTGCAGGCTACTTACAGAAAAGTCTACTGTGCAGGTGCGAGGGTAACCAGGAATGCCAGGACTAAAGCGCCATATCGTCTCCAGGTGATTGAACAGCTTTCCATCTGTACACACTGCCTAAAAATCACCAAAAACAGAAACTCTGCGATTAGAAATGGGACTTTTGAGCAATGGCTACTTGTTGACATCACAAACATTATTACCTTCAACAAAACTCTGTGTTGGTGTCTGAGTTTGCTTTCAGGAAGTTGCTGACATTCAAACTGTTATTTACATTGCAGCAATATCAAATGCCATCCAAAGATGTTACATTAAACATCAGATATATCGTCAGACTCAGCGAAGCTACTGGCACTTACTTTGACTAGATGAGGCCGGACACAAGTGATCATAGATGTGTATCTTTCCACCACTGGGGGGAATCCCACTTCAAGTTGGGCTTTGGAGTGGCCTGCCCTTCTCATGATGGTCTGGGACTTCTTACACCAGGGCACAAAGTGCTTGTAGTCGTCAACATTGGCCACCACATCATACATTTCCTGCATAGAATACCTGTGACAGCAAGCATTGCAAGGTTAAGGATTTAAAAAAATAAAAAACACAGATAAAACGTATTACTAGCTTAAACTGGAAAATTACCCAAGTATCCTACGCTCGGAGTACTCCTTCCTTTTGTTGGTGAGACTGATGAAGTTTCTGCTTTGGGGAACAGCTGTCATTGTGTCCCAGTCTTGAAGGCAAAGCACTCTGGGAGTTCTTGTCATCAAAATGCCACATGACGACAAGTGTCTAAAAAGGTAGTAGGAAACATCCCGTAAGCCACGTTCTGGAAAGAGTGCAACCTGCCACAGAACCCAGTCCACAACAAAAAAGGCCCACCACATTCCAGTTTCCAGCTACTAACGAGTGCACAAAGAACACTGGACCAGGAGGTAATGGAAGGTCTCTGTGTTTTGAGTGTGCTGGTAGTTTCTGAGTTGTGCTAATAGTACAAAGCTACGTAATGTGACACCCACTCAGGCTTGTTGCACAACTTAGCAATGTGTTTTCCAGTAGGTAACCTGTAGAATCTGGGGAAATGTGTCATGACTAGCAGCTGACACGTGATTAGAAAAATGCATTACTTGCTGGGGACAGGGATGGCTGATGCCTAACAATAATATCACGATATTGAAGGGTAGTTTTGTGATGATGTGAAAATTGTGAAAAATACTTAATTATTAATGTAAATGTAAAATCTGTTTGGTTGTTTGATGTCTGGCTCTCTTTATACTCAACTTGATCAAATATGGTGAAAGTTTGAGGTGTTGCTTACATGTTACCATGGTTACCTAACTTTTTATATCCAAACCTCTTCCACTCTAGCTTTTTTTGGAGCTATGGTTGTTGCCGCTGTATGTACAGACTGTGCGTTCGCTGTCATCACATTAAAAAAACTATACCAATGTGATCATGAATGATGTGATATGGCACATCTCTAACGAACTCTCTATGAACTCAATACATAAATAGACCTGTCCTGGTTCTACCCCGATGCCCCTTCATCAACAGGGCCCAAGCAGAGGTCACATACACCTACTCACGTACGTAGTACAATAAGAAAATCGAAAGGTGAAATCTGAAATTTGTTTTTGTTCTTGCCTCATCATGTCTCATATGTGTCTTCTTGTTAATCACTTTTCTCGCACTATTAATAAACCCCATATAACAAAAAACATAACATATACTGTCTATATCAGCTGATATAGGCTTGATCCAGTGTTAATTAGTTAATCGATTAATCTGTCGATCATTTTCTCGATTAAT
>NTHP01000022.1:500651-514194 GCA_003416845.1 Oplegnathus fasciatus
CCCCCTCCCTTATTGTCAGCTCACTGTGCAGCTGCACTCCTCTTTTCACCTCCAACATCCTTGTGACCCCTTAAAAATGTTTACCTCTCTGTCTGCCAGGTGCCACTGTAAATGCTAAAGACCATGTATGGTTGACCCCGTTGCACAGGGCAGCTGCTTCCAGGAATGAAGTAAGCAGTAAACTCATTTCCGTTTGCCAGTTCAAAGAGTCTAATTATCTCTCTGTCAGATGACTTCATCCTCTAATTCTATTATGTATTCACCCACGGTGATTATAGAACTCATTTAGATTTATGCACCAAAATATTGTGCTGACTGAAGGAAACGCAGTAAAGCGCGGATATGATATACGCTTTAAGCTCTTTTGATTGCTTCCCTCTCCCCAGAGGGCAGTGGGTCTGCTGCTGAGGCGCGGAGCAGAGGCGAACGCACGAGACAAGTTCTGGCAGACGCCGCTGCATGTGGCTGCTGCCAACCGTGCCACGCGCTGCGCAGAGGCTCTGCTGACCCAGCTGAGCAACCTGAACATGGCAGATCGCACCGGCAGAACTGCCCTGCACCACGCAGCTCAGAGTGGGTTCCAGGAGGTGAGACTTGAGTTACTTGGCTTCCCTTGTTGAGGTTTTCCAAAAAAAAAACATAAGAGTGGGTCTCCTACAATTTTATTTCTTTGTCTTGCAGATGGTGAAGCTGCTGCTGAACAAAGGGGCCAACCTGAGTGCCATCGATAAGAAGGAGAGACAGCCTATCCATTGTGCTGCTTACTTGGGTAAACAAGTTTTACTTTTATGCCAGCGCTGTGCAGCACAAATTTTCATTGTCAAATAGCAGTAAAAGCTCCTATTGTTGATGGCAAGCTATACTCAAATGAGGAGCAATAAAATGGCCAAGTCCTTGCGTCACAATCACTGACTGAACCAGTAGTTGGCGCATTTACATAAGTCTCTCTGTTTGTGGTTGTTATTGCTTTCAATCTGTCAAATTAGATAGAAGTCATGCTAGATATACTGGAATGTTTTCTCCTTTTTTGTGTTTCCTGTAGGGCATGCAGAGATTGTGAAATTGCTGGTGTCCCGCAGTGCAGACAAGAGCTGCAAGGATAAGCAGGGCTACACACCTCTCCATGCTGCTGCTGCAAGTGGTCACATCGAAATTGTAAAGTACCTACTGAGGATGGGGGCAGAGGTGAGTGGTTTTTACATAGATTTTTTTTTTAGACTAGCTAAATTAAACTGCCATATTGTCTTGTATTGTTTTATTAAATGTCACAGCGTATATTCAGTAGTCTTTCATCATCGGCATGAAATCTGATTTTAAGATTTCCAAGAATCCTTAAGGCACAGTCTGATCTCCTGTCACGTTTGTGTTTTACTGTCAGATTGATGAGCCCAATGGCTTTGGAAACACTCCACTCCACGTGGCTTGCTACACGGGGCAGGAGGCTGTGGCCACCGAGCTGGTGAACCATGGAGCTAATGTTAACCAGCCCAACAAGTGCGGCTACACCCCTCTGCACCTGGCCGCCGTCTCCACCAACGGTGCCCTCTGTCTGGAGTTGCTGGTCAACAATGGGGCAGATGTCAACCAGCAGGTATGAAATGTGCTGAAGAGTCTCAAATGGAAAATGACTGTACTATTAACTCTACTTATTGTACCTTATTTCTTCCTGTTATTAGTAATCATGTAATTTGGTGATAATAAAGTGATAATTATATTTTCAGTTCCCCTATAAGTGAGGATGTGGTAGTGTGGTACATTTCGTTTTTGTTTGGTTAGGCCATTATCAAAGATGATTCAGATGTTGTTTAGTCTTTTTATTTTTACGCTAGATTTCAAATTCGAGGTTTAAAGAAAATCGTGTGTGTTTGGATTGTAGCTGTGGTAATTAAATCGACATATGGGGGTGGATATGGAGAAGGAGTGAAGATAATACATATATTCTATTCCTGTCTATAGAAACTCTGGCTCACACATGCATTTAGCTGCCCAAAATAACAACATCGCCATAATATGTGTGAAAAGGGCGTGCATGAGAAAAAAAGTCCTAATAAATCTAAGGATTCATATTTTATTTAGCAATCCTCTATTTATAGACTATGGGACATTAAAAATGATGCTGTTGCCCAGTTTCAGTTGCATTATCATTGAAAAAAACTAACATTGGGAAGAATATGAGAGGCAGGGAAATCTGCCTTTTTAGTGGAAACATATATTAATTTGAATTAATATCAGACAGAATGGAAACTACTTGTTAGCTGCTGCTGCCTTCAGAAACACTGCATAGAAAATGTAAAAACATGCATACTTCAGCCTTAGATGTTGTCATGAATCGGTGAATTGTGATTCTGTTGTAATGATCTCTGAAGTACACTAAGATGAGATAATATGGTTTTATATTCTGTTTTTTTTTTGTTTTTTGTTTTTTTTTCCCTCCACAGAGCAAAGAAGGGAAGAGCCCCCTGCACATGGCAGCCATTCATGGACGCTTCACACGCTCTCAGATCCTCATCCAAAATGGTAACGATGACTGTGCCGTCTGATTGATCTGTCAGAAAAACACTGGGGCAATCTTTTCTCTCCTCCTAATGGCTTTTTGATTCACTCCCTCTTCCTTTACTTTCCATCAGGTGGGGAAATTGATTGTGTGGATAAGTATGGCAATACTCCTCTCCACGTTGCTGCTAAGTACGGCCATGAACTGCTGATCAGCACTCTGATGACCAACGGAGCAGACACGGCCAGGTAACGGATGCTTTAATACAAAGAAATGTGTCTCATGCTATGAGACAGTTGAGTTTAAATGGGGTTACATCTTTAACATTGATTGTTTGGTGTCTAATATTCTGTTCTGTGTCTTGTGGCATTTCCAGACGTGGGATCCATGGAATGTTCCCCTTGCACTTAGCTGTGCTGTACGGGTTTTCAGACTGTTGTCGCAAGTTACTCTCCTCAGGTTTGTTCATAAAAGTGTGCGCTCTTAATTAACTTATATCTATGTTTATATACCCTTGGACATACGTGTAACCGCCAGCTGTTTCTTCATTACCCTACAGGTCAGCTGTATAGTATAGTTTCATCTATGAGTAAGGAGCACGTACTATCGGCTGGGTTTGACATAAACACCCCTGACAACTTTGGAAGGACCTGTCTACACGCTGCTGCCTCTGGAGGGTAAGATGCAGAATCTGCTCTGTCACTGGAATATTAAATAGTCTGAAAATGTTCTGGTATCGCATGTCGTCTGTAACTCCAACTTAATTTCCTTCTCACGATCATCTTTCTTTACAGAAATGTTGAATGTCTGAACTTGCTCTTAAGTAGCGGTACCGACTTGAATAAGAGGGACATAATGGGAAGGTGAGTTTCCCCTCATCCTTGTTAGATGTCTGTGTTTTTTTTTAATTTGCTGCTAATGCTGTAACAGTGAGTGAAGTGCCATTCCCATGATGCCTAATGCATGTAAGTATTCTGAGTGACTGTATTCTCTCTCCTTGCATCCTCCCCTTAGGACACCGTTGCACTATGCGGCTGCTAATGGGAGGTACCAGTGCACTGTGACCCTGGTGAGCGCTGGCGCTGAGGTCAACGAGCCTGACCAGACAGGCTGTACTCCCCTGCACTACTCTGCCGCCTCCCAAGCCTTCAGCAGGTTGGAAAACTCATCTTTCTCGTCCTGTTTTCTCTCTGAAACGCCAGAAGCAACACACGCCACCAAATTCTGTTCAAGTCTGGCAGAAAGTCAACTGTTGTTCCCAAACACTGATTGGCAGGTGGAAATTATGAAATTCGCGAACAGTTGGTGAACAAAAAAACTTAATTTCGTGACCGTATCTGTCTCAGAATTTTGTGCTTCCTCTCATTACTCACACTAATTCAGTCCAAGCAGTTTACTTGCATTAACTTCTGAGCAACAACAAGCTTTCTTAGATAGCAGTGTAACTATCTAAACAACACAGCAAGGAGTCTGTATGCTGTACTGACGTCAAATAGTTTATTGAATTAAAGTATATCTTGTTCTTTTCAGAGTTGATCGTCATTTTTCTGGGAACCATCAGAACGATGAGGATGAGGCGAAGGAGTCGTACTTGTGAGTTTGGTTCCCCCCTATATCTTTCCTCTCCTGCATCTGACTGTGTTTAATGTGATTAAGTTTGTTTGTGGAAAACATTTGCGCCTAAAGGCCCCTGAATTAAATGCTGCTATTCTTTATCCCCTCTCTACATTTTGTGCCGTCTTTTCATAACAGCTGTTTGGAGCATCTTTTGGACAATGGTGCTGATCCGTCGATGGTCAACTCAAAGGGTTACAGTGCTGTTCACTATGCAGCTTACCATGGCAACAAACAGAACTTGGAGTTGGTGAGTTTTTCTGTTTTTTAATCAGAAATCCCTTCACAACTTAACTTGGCACATGCAATAATCAGCCATGTGTCACAAATGTCACACGTTACACGCACTAATACACATATTCCGCTCAGGCAGATGTCACAGATTTGGTCCATGGTAGATGTAAGACTAGCTGAGGTCAACACATTTATTTATTCTGTGCTCTAGCTGAGTGAAATATGTTTCCAGAAGTAATTAAGTGTTGTTTAGCCAATCGTTTTGCAGGCTGTGCATGATGAAAAATGTATAGAGTATAGTATAAAAGTATAGATTTTGATTGATATTAATTTGTGTAGCATGTTGTATTCTACTTATTTCTTCAGTAAATTAAATTAAATCCACCATTGTGGTTTATTTTAGCTCCTGGAGATGTCCTTTAATGCACTAGGAGACATAGAGAGCAGTATTCCAGTCAGTCCTCTGCATCTTGCTGTAAGTTTCACATTTAACCTTCAACTCTCTGGGTCAACACTGGCTGTAATCAGCCTCTGAATGGTGACTAAATGCAAAAGTTTTGACTGCCTTCCTCTGCTCCCTCAGGCTGATAAGGGTCACTGGCAGGCACTGCGTGTGCTGACGGAGACTGCAGCCTATGTGGATATGCAGGATGCTGCAGGCCGTTCTGTGCTCTACTTGGCTGCCCAGAAAGGCTACGCCCGCTGCGTGGAGGTGCTGTTGGCTCAGGGGGCCTCTTGTCTCCTCAATGACAACCGCCTCATGTGGACTCCAATTCATGTTGCAGGTATTCTGCTCTCTGCTGGAAGATTTCATGGCATAGGATTGTTTCTGATTACCAATTTTATGTTATAGAGAATATATATATTTTTTAATTCTCGTTCTTGTATTTTGTTTCATGCCAGCTTCCAATGGTCACTCGGACTGCCTGCGCATGATGATTGATTATGGGGAGGAGGGGGATCTCACCAACGTTGCAGACAAATTTGGCCAGTGAGTTGTTGTTGTTTTTTTAAAAGCATGTTGTTTGTACATCTTTCAAAAGCATTTTAATGCCTAAAGCAAATCTGAGCAGACAGTGAAAAAACACATCTTTATTGTCACTTCTGTCCCATTCAGGACCCCTCTGATGCTCGCTGTTCTGGGAGGTCACACTGACTGTGTCCATTTCCTGTTGGAGAAGGGTGCCTTGCCAGACGCCAAGGACAAGAGGGGCAGCACAGCTTTGCACAGAGGGGTAAGTCGAAAACGCTGCATACTGTAGCAGAGCTTCAGCTGCATCACAAAAACTTGTAGAAGACTAATTGACAGTTTAGATAATAATATAGTCAAATCGTGGACTTGTTTAAAAACCTGTCTGATACGGTTAAGCTTCCCTGTCAGCAAAAGAGTCAAATATTAACTGAAGGGAATGATGGTTAAAGCTCCTTTTTAAATTAGCACCATCTGTTAGGGCGCCAAAGCAACAGAGCCCAGGCGTAGTAGGTGGCCAGTCTCCAAGGTATTTAGCTTAGAGGATTAAATAAAACATTTTCAAATGAGGTATCTATTAAACAACATTCTTAATCTGAGAATTAAAAATTCCTGTTCAGGAAAGTAGCCTAGATCTAATTACTGCTGTTGTGATCCTGAAGTAGAATACAGAGAACAAACAGAGAAATGTGAAGGAAAATTATTTCTATCTTTAAAGTAAAGATGTTATAATCAATGTTTTTATGAGTGGAGATTGTCTCATCACCCCTTGCTGGTGTTTGTTCAGGCGGTGTTGGGCCACGATGACTGTGTGACAGCCCTGCTGGAGCACAAAGCTTCTGCACTGTGTCGGGACGCCCAGGGTAGGACACCGCTGCACTATGCTGCATCCAGAGGCCACACGGAGATCCTGGCCAGTCTGGTGCAGGCCGCCATGGCAACAGACCCACAAGATAAACTGCTGGACAACAAACAATACACCCCATTACACTGGGCTGCTTACAAAGGTTTGCTCAGTTTGATCGACTGGAAATGGCTAATCCCCCAAATCACTGTAACATCTGTTGTCTATAATGCTGAGTGTGTTTGTTCTCAGGGCATGAAGACTGTTTGGAGGTTTTACTTGAATTTAAAACATTTATCCATGAAGAGGGAAACCCTTTCACCCCCCTGCACTGTGCTCTGTGAGTATTAACATATGCTCTTGTCTTGTGTCTCACTGACTAAAACTATTTACTTTTACGGCCCAAATCAAAACACAATTTGTAGGTTTAGATGAAATCTTCAGTTCATTAACTCAGCCGTCTTGCTTGTAGGATGAATGGCCACAGCGGTGCTGCAGAGAGGCTGCTGGAATCTGCTGGGGTCCACATGATTAACACCAGAGATGCCAAAGGAAGGTGAGGCTGCAGAACAAAAGACTAATTTATTTGGGAACAAGTGTGATTCAGAAAGAAAGCATGTAACATAGATCTTAAAGAAATAGCATTTTTAAGCTATTATTGAATGTACTTTGTTACCTAAACCTATTCCTTCTTCTTGGAGGCCTAGTGCTTTGTACTTAAAGCCTGCCACAGCCCCTGACGGTGTAACGCTATTCACACAGTAATTGGTTTGACCGTCTCTGTCTGTGCCTGTAGGACCCCACTGCATGCTGCTGCATTCGCTGAAGATGTCGCAGGACTTCAGCTGGTGCTTCGCCACGGGGCAGAGATCAATACAGTGGACAAAAGTGGACGCTCTGCTCTGATGGTAGCTGCTGACAAGGGACACAGCGGCACCGTGGGTAAGTCTTTGACCTGTTCAGAGCGCATTGTTTTCTAAACAGCTGTTAGTCACACAGTCTTTTGTGCATCTCCTCTGACTATAATCGTCAGATCAGGACATCTGTAGTTGCAGGAAATAAATGTCTTTGTGTCTTGGTGTCGTCCAGCCATCCTCCTTCACCGGGCCAAGGCTGACCTGACACTGCTGGATGAGAACAAGAACACTGCCCTGCACCTGGCCTGCAGCAAGGTACGCATCACAACTATTCACAAGATCAACTCTGATAGACAGAAGCCCATGCATTTATTCACTGTCTTTTTCTTTTGTCCCTCAGGCTCATGAGATGTGTGCCCTGCTGATTCTGGGGGAGATCCACAGTCCCACTCTCATAAATGCCACCAACAGCGCTCTGCAAATGTGAGAAGCTAGTAACATTTTCAACAAATCAACAAAAAAAGGGGGCAGAGAACATGGAGCTCATTGGGATTTTCTGTAAATGTTTGTGAGCCTGCATTTCTGTAAAAGATCTTTTAGGCCAAAAGCCTTGAAACGCTGTATAGTATCTGGACATTACTCTGAGGCTGTATCTTTTGGTCAAAGTTTAGGGTATTCTTCACGTGTTCTAATGTTAGAATTGCACACTATTTGATCAATAGTTGGTCTGCCAGCTGTCTCTCACACTCTCCCTCCTTCTCCTCCAGGCCCCTCCATCTTGCAGCACGTAATGGCCTGGCTACGGTGGTGCAGGCACTGCTGAGTAGAGGAGCCACTGTGCTGGCTGTGGATGAGGAAGGTGAGGCCCTTCCATGCTTTGTTAGCCATTACAGAGAAGATGCAGCGTTAAATTGTAGTGAGTTTACTATAAATCATATATGTTTTTCTGCTGGTTGTTTTTCACAACCCAACATAGTTTTAGATTTTGGTCTCCTTGACAGCCATTTGTTCTGAAAATGTGCGCAGACCTGAAACTTGCTTGGGGTTCACAATTCACCCAATATGTCAAACATAACATTGTGTGGAAGTTGAAAGCTCAGACTTTAAGGAGTCACCTGAGGTTGTGTGTTCATGCGCTTGTGGACATGTGGGAGTTGACGACCAAACAACATTTGTTTGCAAGAAGCAAACACAATATCTAAGTTTTCTTATTGTTTGTGGGTTTGATTTTCTGACACCGAAGCTTGTGGGTGTGGTGCTGCTCGGTAGCCGACTCTTCACTTTTAGATGTCGGATCTTCATTTGCGCTAAATTAGCTAAATATGCAAAAGTCCTATTAGGATCATTTAAACCTGCACCCCAAGTGTACAGCTTGTTAGCTGCCACTTGGGGGCAGCTAACAAGCTGTAAACATCACATATTATCACCTCTCTAAAGGTATATGTTGAACGTGTTAGAAATCAGTGATTTATTTACACAAGACCTAAAAGTCTGTGATTTGAGTCAAGTCACATCTCACATTTTGTTAGTCTGACAAAACTTTTTTTTTTAGCTGCATCATTGCAGGAGCAACAGCATGGCAGGGTGTAAACTTAACAAACTGGGTCTTGTCTCAAAATGACATAATCACAAAACTAGCTGAGCTGGAGCCGGAGCTGAATGTCAATGAAGTCGGCTAAACTTCTTCTGAACCGGACGCTGGTACAACCTCCTCTACTGCCTTCCAGTGGGACCGAGAGTTCGTCTGACAGGCAGGAGAGACGCTTTGTGGTGTGCTAGGATTTTATAATTGTACTCTGACCAGGACGCAAATTTGATGATGAGAAATATGATGTTTTCACATCACAGATGATTAACAAAGACATTGAAACTTGAGAACGTGAAACGTGAGACTAATGTAGGCTGATACAGGAGTTTAACCTGGGGTGACTCTTCTGAGGGAAATATCTGGCTCTTTAGCTGCTAAATGCTCCACAATGTTCAACAGTTACTCACTAACTGTGTGTCTGCCGTTTGGTGCTGAGCATGTGGTGTACAGTGGGTTTTTAGAGCTTTTTACTAAAAATGACACTGATGAGAGAGACTTGAGTGAACTGAAAAACAAAACAGTGAGTTGAAAGACGCTAAAACGCTCCGTTGAAATGATGGATGCTGCAGAACTGGGTAACAATTCTCTGTAGGTTCATCACTACGAGCGATACCTTTGACATTACACAGTCATTTGATCCATTATTAATATGAAAATAATGGTTGGAGCAGCTTAAAAAGTTGTATGTGTGCACTAATGTGAATTTGTTGTCTGTCAATCAGGCCACACCCCAGCTCTGGCCTGTGCTCCCAACAAGGACGTGGCTGACTGCCTGGCTCTGATCCTCTCTACCATGAAGCCTTTCCCCCAGCGGGACCCTTCCTCCTGCTCCTGCTCCTCTCCCACCGTCTCCCCCTCCCCGGGTCTCAACTTGCTGAAGCACTGCGGCATCACCGCCACCTGCGCCCCCCTGCCCAGCAACGGCCTCCACAACGGCTACGTCAAAGACCGTCACGGTGCACCGGTTGGCCTGGACGGGTGTCTGTCTGAGTGAGGTCACGTGCCCCCCTCAGTCAGCTGCTATCACCATCATCACCACCAGGGGGGGACTCCCTTTAACATGGCCCAGAGGACCAGGAGAGCACCCACCCACATGTCTGTTCTGTGTATGTATGTGTTTGTGTGTCTGTGTGTGCGTGAGTGTTTGGTCTTCTCTTGAGGTGCAGTCAAACCTAATATGCAATTAGATCCCATTCCTCCATCTCCTAGTAGTGCTTAATATGTAGAGGCGGATTGCTCTACAAGGTCACTCAGATGAAGTGTGGCATCCAAAACAAACACTAGCAATCTGGCCATCTCTAAATCATTTAACCCTTTAAAACCATGTCGACATAATTATATAACCGACATCTAAGAGCATGGAAATCGCTGTATCCTCGACTGTCTTTCTCTTCATATCATTCAATATAAAAGTCATATCATGTTTAATCAGTTGTGGTGACCTTGTAGAGGAACATACAGCCTTCCCAAAAGAGTGATCAAAGAGTTTCTTTGTTTGTTTTTTGATTATTTTTTTTTCTTTCTTTTTATGTTTTTAATTGTCCGTTAGCCTAGATTTTTATGAAGGAACCACACAAGGGAAAATCTAAATTTTGCTTAAGAGTGCAATGCTTGTGTACTACAGTACAATCCGAAATTTGGAAAAGGGTCACAAAGATGTTAATTCCATAGTGTACACTTTAAATGTACGGCCTAGAATTGTTTGGCATTTTAAGATAATTTGGTAATGCTGCTGAATACATTAGCATGTCTCCTTCCAAAGGAGAGCCATGTACGGGTCAGCGTTGTAACATCGATTTGTTCTTAATGCTGACTTCATGTTTTAAAGATAAATAAGTGTTTGTTAAGCTAGAATGTTTCTAAGCATATAACTTATGACCAAAGTTGATCAACACTATTATGGCTATAAATTATTTATTTGAGATGAACTGTACTGTATAGAGAAAGACAATAGATCTTGATATACCTCGTCAACTCGTTTAGCAGCTGCTTCATCTTCACCCAGGGTCCGTAGGCCTAATGTTCTCTTTTTGTAGGACTAGAGAACTACTGTAGGATAGTGACTGACTGAGGCCTTGTTTATTTCTAGATGAAGGCTTTACTAGTAATATCTGCCAACAACACCTCATCAAAGCATCATATATCTGAGCACATAAATGAACAAGCCATTTCAATTTATTTCCCATCTCTTTAACAGTGTTTTTTGGAAAAGATTTCAGAATTTGAATGGCCTAATTATCGAAAGAGAGCAATCAGTTTTGGTTTTTAGGCACTCGTGACGTTTTTTTTTCGTTTTTTTTCTTCTTTGTGTTTTCTGAAGTTGAACTGGCCATCAGCGTCGCGGTTGTAACAAGCTCTCACTACAGGAGTGTTTTCTTGGAGCTGGTGAACTAGTCTTAAACATCTAATAGCTCATATCTCAACTTCTCGGTGGTCAACTCTGATCAATTTGAAAAGATGAGAGTGTTGTCTGCTATTTTTATTGGGCAGTTTTCAAGCAATATTTTCTTTTGGCCTTTTTTTTTGTTTAACGTTATTGAATAGACAATCACTGTCACAAGGGCTTTTGTTTCCCTGGAATGTGTTTGATTTTTTTCTCTTTTTTTTTTTTATGAAAAATTACCTAAAGACTAAACGAATGGCTCTGTGTGTGCCGGGCATTTTACTGTCAGTGTCAACACAAATGCACTGGATTGCCTTTATGGCATCTCATGAAATGCCTTTTGACCCATGCCTTCCGTAACACATCATTTCAGTTGGATTGCGTAATGGCAGAGTACGATGAGCCCTGAGACTGATTATCTTTCCACCCATTTGATCGCAACAGCATTGAACCACAGTTGCACCATAGTATCTAGTGGAAAATAAATTGCCCGGCATATCTTTTATATGTCCCGGCATTATCAATGACCAGGGAGTTGATATCCCTTATAGAAGCAAATAGGGCTAAGAGGAAAAGGAGAGGGATCTTTGCTTAGGCCAATACCTGTTGTTTAGATTTCAGGAATAGCAGAAATCCAAATATGTGCTTTTTTTTTTTGGTGTTCATTTTGTTGTCTCCTCATCCCATTTCTGGTACTAAGCATACTAAAGATGATTGTATCGGACCACTAGAGCTGTTTGTGACTTTTAGATGTTATATCTATGCTATTTTGTCGTTTTTTTTAGACCATCTGCTGGTGGTTAAATTACACTGAGTCAGATTGTTTTCATTGGTGTGATAACTTCATATCCACTGGTAATGAAGTGGCACAATTGCACACATTAGTTGACTGGATGAGAGATGAGGACCTAGACTAGGCTATGTCGTTAAAAACCCCCTGCGAAAAGTCTTTTTCATTTTACTTGATTTACTAAAACTGACAAAAGTCCATTTCAGAGCAGTGATCTCTCAGAGTTTGTGTCGTAGATTCGTAGTCGGCATTTCAATTGACCTCCATGCCTGATTGAAATGAAATGGAACTAATTGGTGACCCCCCAGCCTTTTCTTCTCTTGATCAAGTTATAATTTCCAGGAGAACAGTTATATTATTACTAATATTAGGGATAGGTACATATTTTTTTGTAATCTCAGGATCCGTGCTGAAGCAGCAGGCAGAATTTATTAATCCAATCAGATCTCAGCAGGATGATTATGTCTACATTTGTTTATTGATGGGATGTTCCATAATTTAATTCCTTTTTAACCCTAATCCCACAGCACTTAATTAGATAGTCAAGCACGCACTTTAGTACATTCAGGTTCTAAGTGTGCAGAATAGAGCAGATGTAATGTATGTACTTATGTTTACATGCATGTGTGTTGCTGCTGAATACAGGAAGGTAGGGTTGCAAAAGACAAGCAAAGGCTGCAACGAAATTGTACTCTAACAATGCATTATTAAAAAAAAAAAAAAAGTGTCTCTAAGTACTTTGGGACAGTGTCCACTGCCCACTGACTTTTTTTGTTTTATCTATTTCTGGGCAACCGGCCCAAAAAAAGTGACAAGGTTACATTACCCAGCCTACTGTTAATAATACAGACTCTGGCCTAAGTCACTTAAAGTCAGTCCAGTGATTCAACAGACACCTCAGGCAGGCTCCTCAAAAATACTCTACATACTCTGTCTGCCATCTGTAGGTGCTTTCTGTTTGGGCAGGGATGTTTTTTTGCTCTTGTGATGTCCTTATCTGACCAGTAAATGGAGCCATTGCCCCCTGCAACGATACAAGTTGCAACTGAATCCTTTTGTTGTATCACAGTATTCTTATACATGCTTTTTTTAATTATTATTATTTGTGTGTACCAGTGATAACTGAGTGATTGTGCATGGAGCTAGATCACACTTTTGATATAATAGTAACGGTTGAACAAGTGGAGCATTATACAATATATCTGGTGTCAGAAACGGAAAAGCAATGAAAGGTCCAATTGTAGCAATAGAGAGTGTGTGTAATAGTGTGCAGCACAAATATTGCACTGCCATCCATTTAGGCCAATTCAGTAAATCATAGCATAAATGCCAATGGAAGATTTAAATGCGGGTTAGATGTTATAATCTTTGGTCACAAATAAGGCCTGTTTGCCAAAACGTGTGGAGAGAGGGCGAAAACCTCTTTAGTAAAGCAGCAATGGATTTATGCATATGTTCAAGCAGTTTACAGTCTGACCATCAAATCTGAGCCATGAATTTTCTGACTGAAATGAATGTAGGGTCAGTTTAGAGCAGGACAATTTGCTTTTTCCCGACTTTAAACTGTTGCTCTTCATTTGTCTTGCGTAGATATGATTATACAGGTAGCATGTAATAACCTAATTCTCTACATATTATACAGTATGTGTAGTAGTCTTCCTGCATCGATGGGTCCGGATAGGTTTTTTATTTTCTTGGCATTATTGTTGGAGTATAGGCCTGCTGTTGTGTAATATCACTCTTCTTTCTCTCTCTCTCTCTCTCTCTCT
>NTHP01000022.1:524884-546940 GCA_003416845.1 Oplegnathus fasciatus
GGGGTTTGCTGTGACGAATAGGTTTTTCCTCACTGGAGTGAAACCACCTGAATAAATCTGGCTTATTTAAAATAAAATCTTATAAGAGGCTCGCTCCTAAGCTCGATACAGTACCTATGCCTTAAAGTAAGGACAAATATAATAATGAACCTGTCAAATAGAAACTTAATCTGACTGATATCTGAGATAAAAGGTGAGATGTGATGTTTACAAGGTTTATATTTGGTGCATTATATGATCTGATTGTTCTGCTCCATGTCCTAATATAGTAATAAGCTTGAACCCCCGTTTAATGTCCTCAGTTGTATAAATGCTTGTAAATACAAATACTATATTGAATTATAAATGTCATTCTCTTATTCCTCTCACTGTAATTAGATTGTGATTTTTGTTTATCTCAGTTTTTGTTTCGTCAGCCTGTGTTACTGTCTGCAGGGACGTCGACTCGGAAGTTTTTTTCGCGTGCTTGCTTTAGTATTTAGTTCCCTGTGAATGTTTCACAAGACATTGTGCTTCTCAGTTTAGATTGTCTAAACCTTCTGTGCCATTTGTTTTATTTATTGTGTTGCCTTTTACACAAACATGCTTGAAGATGTTACCATTTTGATGTATGGAAATCTGCCTTTTTTTGGTGCATTTGAAGTTCATTGCAGGAAGAAAATTGATTTTGTGATTTCTTTGTTGCCTCAGTTGTATATATAGTCTGAATGTTGGGTCCATTTGAAGTGTTAAATTTGAAGTTTAACATTTGCGATCTAACTATGTACAATGAGTTTTATTTGACAAATCATAATGGGGTCATTTGATATATTAGGTGATCCTGAAATATAGACATTGATCTTCCCGTTCTTCACAGTTAACAAACATCTGTTCACTGACATGTCACTAAAAATCATATCTTGGAGATTGTATAAATTTTTGTAAAGTCACTCTTATGGCTTTTGAGAGGTAAAATGCTTCACCATTAGTCACTTATTGCTGTAGTGAGACAAATAAGACTTCGGACGTCTGGTATAAAAGCCCACACAAGTGCAGTAAACAGATAAGTTTGGATTGTGCCCTTTATTATTTTCCCTGTTAATGTTTTTATTTGTTTTGTGTCTGTTATGTACCGTGCTGTACAGACGAGAAAGTAATAAAAAATGTCAAACTTCATCCCAAAAGAATGTATTTTCTCATTGGGATAACAAGATTTTTATATTTAGATCTTTAATTAGGGGGGGGAAAATGCAGTTCCTTATTTTACCACAGTATGTCATCAGAGATCTGCAGGGACGGCACATTAGCTGAACACATTATGCAAAAACCCAGAGGAAAATGATTGGTGCTTTTAAGAAATCAGGGCAGTCGGGAGGAGATGTGGGATGTCAAATGCTGTCGACCCAGGTTTAGAAAATGAAGAGGAAAGTTTAACCGCAAAACTCAGAGGGAGGAAGGTCTGACTGCTCTGACCTGACTCACTCTCCTTTTCTCTGTCTAACCCAGACACCCACATGTTTTCCATGTCTGTTATCCTCTCTTGCCAGCCTCGTCCTCATTGTGGTGCCTAATCCCTCACCATTGTGGTCACTGGAATGTGAAATCATGTGCTTTACCAAATACTGCGGCTCTGTTATAGTCTACACACATTATTATGTGATGTGGTTGGTTGCTACAAGGCGTACTGCAGCCCCCATACTGAACAACAGGTTATGCATACCTCAGAATATGCTTAGGAATATGTGTCAATGGCCTTAAAATACATCTACAAGCAACACATTCATACTAAATGCACAGCACAAATACTTGAGGCCTCAGCGGTGGAGGAAGTGTTCAGATCCTTAAGTAAAAGTAGCAATACGACAATGTAAAAATACTCATAGTATTTGGTCCCTGTGGGTGTTACACTATTATATGTAACTGCCATTTTACTCTTGTCGAGGTGGAACTTATTTTAACTACTTTTTGTTCGGTAGTTTAAAGGCATAACGAGCAGGATTTTCCTAAAAAACAACATCATCACTTATGACCCTCTAGAAGTGTGTGGTGGTGTCTGTATCTGTATCTGACCCTGCCCTCTGCCTGTATTTTCTTATTTTGCTGCGTTCGGGACTGTTCGACTTGTAGCGTACTGCACGTAGCGGACTTGTAGCGTCCCGAACATAGCAACCAGTTGCCAGATCGTAAGCATGTGACACCACCAGAACCTTTGAGTCGGGGAAGAGGGGCCGACTTTGAATGTTGTGTTTACAAACAGCAACCCACAAATCCTTCTCTTTACACCTTTAATCTATAAAAATGCATTATATTTTATAAACCCATCATATGTTTTGTATGTAAAAATTTTAATTGGTTAAGTAACTAGTAGCTATAGCTGTCAAATAAATGTAATGAAGCATAAATAAATACTCAATTAAAGTACAAGTACCTCAAATTTGTACTTCAGTGGATAAGACAGTAAAAAATAATCATTTCTGATTGGCTGCTGGTGACCGTTAAACTCATCCTCAAACATAGTTCCAACAGTTTAATCCCCTTCGTAAAACTGCTAGTAACCATAGCAACGGCACTCACCTTACCGGTGAAGGCCTGGTGAAAAACAGCAAAAACCATTCGCAAAGTTAACAAACTAGCTAACCTTACTAAGTGGACAACTACTCCTACATCTATTATACATGTGTATTTATTTTGGTCATTAATAGTGGCAGTTAAAAACAAAAAAATAGCTACTGCAAAGTGTCCAGATATGACAAAATAATGGACGAGTGAGTGAAGTGCCTTCCGCCGAATTGGTCCTAGAATTAGCTATAATTCAACGGCTCTACGTAAGTAACGTTAAGCTAACATTTTGTCTTTGTAAGGTTTATTGTTTAATTTTTATTAAAACCGTCGGCTACTTTGTACAATTATTCGTGGTGGTGTAATTTTATTGTTTTTCAATATATTGTAACGTTACAGTATCATGGGTTCATATTTTATTAGCTTGTAGCATGTTAGCCATCACAAATCATAACGTTATAACTAGCATATCATTATAGCTAGGAAACACATAATACAACAAATAAAGTTATTTTTTGTAACTTAGTTAGGTATAACTTCTTGTAGCCTAGTTCTGCATACATTTCAGTATGTTACTTGCACAAAATACAATTTAAGGCTAAATATGAACATTAATGGAGCTATTACAATTATTAGTAGTCATGGTTTATATTGCGTTGTTTGCCTTTAAGAGAGCAGAATGATAACTGCACTGTTACAGGTTACAGCTGCGTCATTTTTAATGAATATTACTTTACAACTTCGCAGATGGGTGCACGCCGGTGTAACGGGTGTGTATTGGTTAGCAGAGAGGGCGAAGAGCAGCTGAGGCGGTGCTTGACAGGAGGGATCCGCTCACTCAGTCTGTGCTCCGCATTAGTTCGCCGCTTTCACTCCGCCGACCTGCAGCCTCCATGCAAAGTTAACGGCCACTTTGCTTCGCATCTGAAAGCAGGAATTTCACCGGCTGCCGAGCTGCACCACGACGACAGACTGACAGCGGAGCGGCGACAGAAAGGTAAAAGACGCTCAAAAACAAACAGTAAGAGGTCCGGACTCGGCGTATTGATTGAAGTTTCAGTGCAGCTCTTAACGCCTTCTAGCTACAGATAAACGACAGTCAAATACGGGGCGACAATTTTAGCCTGTTTTGTTGCGCTGCTGTCAAGAATTTAATGTGAGATCCAAGGAGGTGCATCTGGTAGCTCTGTGCATGGGATTTTAATAAAGAGAGAGTTTGGCAGATAGTCGTGTGTTCATAACAGAGTAATTCACTAAACCGAGCAACAGCCAGCAGGGCAGGTCTATTGCATTTAACCCACAGTTCTGTGCCTTCTTTTTAACCCTCATAAACATGCATCATTTCATCAGTTCCCTTTGCATGCAGCGTGTCATGATTGTTAATGTCAGCCTGCTTAAGTTACATGCAGGGGAACCCTCCTCTCAGTCTATTTACAGAATTGAGTAGAGACTGGTGAGCGTTCAGGGGTATTTTAACTATTTGGGGTGTCATGTCTGAATATACTTTGGTGTAAAAGACTCAACTATATGTTTTATTTAAACTTATTTAGATTATGCTACACGTTGATATACTAGGACATTGTGCAAGCAGGTGTTATCACCCCCTGTTTGACAGGATCTTATCTGAGTGACCCCCATTTGAGATTATGTTTGTTGCAGGACCTGGTGCTATAGCAGTGGGGACAGTGAAACCTCAATCAAAACAGACATAAAACACCACAAAGGGTTTCGCTGTGTTTTTGTTTTCTGGGATGGCAAAATCCTCCACAGTGTGAAGTAGATGATGGGTGGGTGTTGGTGGGCGCTGTCACTGCTGTGTGGTGATTTATCGCTCAAAGCACTGTCATTTAACAAATGCAAATAGTGAATGTGACTTCCAGCCCTCATGCTAACTGGAAAAACGAAACACACAGGAAAGTCTTGATCTGTGTTTTTCCCTTTTTTTTGCCTGAACTCTCAGTTTCAGAGCCACTTTATTTCCAGGTGACTCTTTCCTGGCCGAGCCGCATGCTCATCACGAGCAGGTTATTTTCAAAGCTGGGGAGTCTCATCTGTTTCTAGCTGCAAGAGAGTTTTCAGGCACAGACAATCAATACTGTAGTCAGGTCAATTGTCCCATTGTTAATGTTTACATCGGAGGCTAGGGGCTGTAAATGAACTAGAATTCAGCCCATTTTGTGATCTGTGGTTCATACATGTTAGCTGTTTCTATATGGCGTAGCTAGCGTGATCAGGGAATTGGCATGAATGCCTTTTGTTTACAGGCTGTTTCACTTCTCTAAATACAGTAGTTGTATTTTCCATTTAACCTTCACTTCCTTCATTATATCATCGCCCAGAGTGTGCCTGAATCCTGTATTAATGACTATGATTTTAACCCCTTTGTTTTTCATAAATAAACTGTCATAAGTCAATACTTTATTATCATGGTATAGATGTGATTAGAATATGTCATAGTGCAGCTCAAGTCTCAGATGATGTAATATTTAGAAAATAATTCACACGAGCAAATATAATCAAATATATTTTCGTTCTTTCTGAAGACCCCGGATCCCTGAATTACTGACATGATAGTGGAGAATACTACGTGACTGCATATCAGATTGAATCATTGAAAAATGTGACATTTAATGTAGTTTCATTTTCAGTTGTGGATAGGTCTGTGGGCGAACCAGGCGAGACTCCCTGATACGTGCAAACACTTAATAAAAGCAATGTGGCTGTTGTATGACAGCATGCACCCTCAAGTCTGGGCAGGTTTTTTATAATTTTTTTCTTCTGAACGCAGCATGGTGTTCTACAAGGCTGCCTCCACACAAAAAAAAGCTATTATGTAAGTCACATTCAAGTCTGAACTGCGAGTGATGGGCAGTCCTCACTTTGAAGCCGGGGAGTGAGCAAAGCCTCGCCTACATTTTCCAAGAAATCTGTGATTCATACTGTGGTGAATGTCTTTTGGTTTTTTTCTTCCGTGTCGTTGTCTGATTTACAATCCATGTTTATTGTGTTCAAGTTCTCAGTTCTCTAGTGTTTCTACTAACTGGAGCCTGCTGTAGTTTGCATACCACTCAATTCTTCAAATGTTACCATGCAGTAGTAGACAAGGGGAAGCCCCTTTTTAACAGAGCGTGCTCAGCTGGCATCTTGCCATCACTTTTGACCTTGTGCTCATTTCACAACAGTCATATTCAATTGATAAATCTTACACCAGCCAGATCAGTATATCTCCCAAGAAAATCCACCTATCCATGCTTAACATAATTTAATACAAAAACATATCAGCTATGTATGAGCCCGGGTGCTTCCAATTGAGTCAACAACACATTTACAAGTACACAATACAGCGATATGTATTATGCTGAACTAAAGTGAAGATGTAGAACAACCAGAGGAAGTAGTGGTTACGGGCTATAGCTCTAGGGAGACATAAATGTGAAAAAGTGGCTTTTTCTTTCTCTGACTGTTCCACTAAGTAAGATTATTGCTGGTTTGTAACTTCTGGCTCGGCCTGCAAAGTGACCCCATGAGCAAACACTCCATTTATAGTAAAAGAGTATTCCCCTGTCTGTTCATGCAATGAGTCACAGTAGCATCTGCATGTAGAATGCAATTTAGAGCGCGGCCTCTGGTTTTGAAGGCCAAACCAGGCTCATGGTGTGGGAGGAGGTGGAGCTGCAGGGGGAAGACTCACAGTTACTGACTGGGCTCCCCCTTCCCTGAGCTGGCTGCCTCCCTCTCTGCCTGTGCCTCCTCCTACCTGTTAGTCACCCGTGGCAGCACTCTGACGGAGAGCAGCTGATGGAGGGAAACACTTTCCATAGCAACCAAGCATGTCCGTCCTCCCCCTTCTGTTAACCTGATGCAATCTGCACACACTTCAGTGAAGAGAATTGTCGTAGTTTCAGGAGGAAAACAAGTGCCCAACATTAGATGTAGACTTCTCTGTTCAGGCAACCTACGCAGTGTTTTCCAACCACAGAATGACGGAGTCAAATGGCTTGCACCCTGCAAGTGTTGCAAAACAGCAGATTTCCTTGACACAAGGCGTGGGCGTTATGACAGCTTGCACAAACATTAGCCTTCATGGAAAAGGTCATCCCCAAGTGTACCTTGAAATGATTCTTGTGAAGAGAGAGCTGTATGTTTGTTGACAGTTTTTCATCGAGACATTAAGGGTTCATAATTAAACGCATAGCATGTGTGAAGGGAAATGCCAACTAAACTTTCCGCCCATAATTCTCCAATTATTTCACTGTGTGATTTTTTATAAAGAAGTTGCTTTGGTGTTTTTCAGTTGAGCGGTCAGAAGTAAAGGCTTGTGTCAGGCTCTAAACAGATGGTTTTTCAGAGGTTTATGGTGGAGTAGATGTGGCTTTCACAAGCTGTTGCTACTTGAAGAACCACTTTAACATTGAAATTGTTCTTTACTGCTATTTGAAGAACCACTAGTGGCCCCGCATAGAGCCAAGAGGCTGTAGCTCTTGTGATGCACCATTTATTCTGTACTGATTATATGGAGTGATGTTTTGTTCAAACAGAATTATACCTCAGACTGTCTGTCAGTAGAGCCAACCAAAATAAATCACACTGAATGATGTGACTCCTGCTATCCCACATCTAAATCTTCCTCATATCTACGCGAGTCTGTACTACTCAAATGTTTCTATAAAGTAACATAAACAGTTCCCTCATAAAGCATGTACCATTCAACTTTAGCCAAGCAGTGTAACCTTATTGAGAGCCAGCCCAGAAGCAGTTAGTCACATGGTTTGTAATAAGTCTTAACAAGCCTTTCAGACATTCCTCAAACCTCCTGAAATATTTATACTTGCTTCAGTAAGCTAATTTAGATGGTGCCATTGTTTTTCAAAACTCCATCCCATGTTTGAGAGTGGAGACAACTGGCTCGGTATATATCACCATTCATCGCGTCTCCTCTAAGTGCAGGGGATGCCTCTTCCTGTGCTCCATGTTCCGACTGGTGCTGATTCCCACTCTGCATCATGCATGCAAATCATTATCTAATCAGGAAGTGAGGAATCAGATTACTCAGATAGGATCTTGTTGAACCAGACAATAATGATGATGACAGTCAGTTGGTGAGGAGGCAAAATAGACATGATGCTGCTCGTGATCACCACACTCCTCTGGAGAGCATAAAATCGGGAAAGGAAAAACAACACCCAGGTGCTATTAAAATAATAAGTGTGTTTTATGTGCGAATAAACATCTGAAGCCTATTTTTAGTTTATTTATGAGACAGATTGAGTCAGGAGCATATTTTTAGAATAAACTGTTTTAGGCTGTAATCAGGTGATCAGTAGCAGATGGCTTTTCACGATTCCTTCATGTGTCACTTTGCTGTCGGTACAGACCTGGCCCATCGGCTACATAAACAGAGCTGCTAGGCAAAGCTCCTGACCTTTTGAGGGAATTAATTGAGGACAATGTGAACCTTTCAGATTCCAAAGATGTGGCAAATGGATCCAAATCACACGTAAAGAGTGGGTGTTATTTCAGATTATTTAATTTCTTCTTCTCAGTACGTTCCTTGTCCTTTAAGTGCTCTGATTTTCTGTTCAGTGCAGGCAGCCGTCACTGATACCTGCGCTGGCTGCACTTTAATGTGTGATAACACCTTTGGACAACAGTGTGAACGACACATTTACAGTGAGGTCCTCTGCGTCAGCCTGGACTAAAAACCACCACACAGTCTTTTATTCGCTTCAGTTTTGTGTAGTTGATGTAGGATGGTCTTGATATCAGACATGATATCAGATTTACAGCAGCCTATGTGTGCATTTAACTCTTCAAAACTGTTACACCAGGTTCAGTATTTTTATCCTATTCTATTTGAAACTATTTCCCCACATAATTTCTTTTGTAACAATCACATTGTTAGTGGGGAATTACCAGAATTAATGAACTTAATGAACCATACTAGTGGTTTTTTTTGTTTGTTTTATCTCCTTAAGTACACATTGTTACTACTGACCATTTTCCAAAGCATGCTGTAGAGTTTCTCATTCTGAATTTGCCTTTCGTACTTTACATCCCAGCCTTCCATTGCCATTAATTTTCCATGCAGTATTAAAATCAATTAGCAGACTATTAAACCTTACTTGACTTGTGCAATCCAGCAGATAGCAAAAAGACTGTATTTATTGTTTTCAAAGGTCCATTATTGTTGAGGTGAAGTGCAGATTGATTTAGAAAGTAATGCAGTTTGCTGTGAGGGATTACACAACTCAGACATATTTCAAGATGAATACAATTAAAAAATGTGAAACTCTACAGCATGGATTGCAAAATATTCTGCAGCTATGTATGGGCTAAATCATGCAAAATCACTGTCCTATCCTGTAAAGCAAGGCTATGTAACTTTTGCTTAATGAGTGATGATTACCAAAATAGTTTAAAAGGCAGGGGTGTAGCATGTAGAGAAAAGTCATAAAGTAATATCAGTGACACAGCAATATCTTATCTAAAGCCACCAGGCTACAGGTCATACCAGACCAAGTAATATTGTAGCAGCAAACCCCCTGAGAGTATTAAATAGAGCAAGGGGGTATTTTATTGCTTATTAACTCAACATTTTGTTTGTAAATGGGGGAATTAGTTATTTTATCTTTAGAAATATGACATGGTCTTGCTTTAACAGAAATATTAGCTCTTAAATGTTCTTCTTAACAAGAAAGGAATCAGAAAAGCGTGTGTGTTATTTCTTGGTGCTTATTATGACAGACCTATACCTGGAAAGATCTTGGCTAACATAATTGTTTTACATATTGATTATCTATTGCATTAGGCATTCTATAAATTCTGTATTGATCCATCCCTATATTTCTTGTTGCAACATTTTATCGGTATGCATCTGCAACAACAACGTTAAACAGGATGTCAGGATGGCAGCTTTCACCCCTCCATTAACTAGTTCCACCTGTTTCTTCAATGGTTAATGCACTGTACATTTGTTTGTTTGTTTTCCTGTCATTAGGGAATCTCCTTCCGTTATGTTTTAAAAGCCTGTTTGCTTCCGACAAAAGTTTTCATAACGAAGCCCACGAAATGTTCATCCGGACTTCATGCTTCTGACTTCAGAACGACACGCCAGGCCAATTTTCATTGCAATTACAACCTCATTTTCTGTGTCAGATTCAGATTTCACACTCGCTTTCAGCCTTGTTTGACATTTAAGTCTCTTCCTTTGGTTTGGCGGGGAGGTCCCTTAAAATGCCAGTTTGGTTTTTCAACCTCTCCACAAGAAATTATTGTGTATCGCTGCATTTTAACACTTGTACTGAGTTTTACTCTTTTGCTCTAAACTAAACTAAAAACTCCCTATATCTGGTATTTAATAAATCAAATATGGGCCAGCGAGTGTATAGAAAGAGATTTTGGGTGCAGAGAATCCCTAGAGTCAAAGTACCATGGGTACCTTTAGCCTGACATCATTTCTACCAGACTTTTGGCCCAGTTTTGAGTGGCTAGTCACATTTTACTGATGGTAAGAGATGTAAAATAAATGCAAAAAATTGTTCATGTTTGGCAGTGTAGCTGCATTTCAGAGCATCATACAAAGAAAACACATGTCCACATACACGTTGAGGAAAGATTGCCGGTTTATGAACATGGACCTCGGCGGTTAGCCATAAAAAACTAATATAATCATTCATTGTGTTCACCAAAAGGGAAAAGACATTTTCACATGTGCACAGTGTTGACTACAGATGTTCTGCACGGCTCTACATATTCTCTGACTGACTTGTTTCTGCTACACTCAAAAACTCCCTGTCTACTATCATGGATTTTTACAGTGCGAGATGGAAGATGCTATCTTTTGCTTGCAGCCATGCTTTTATGTTTTACAAAGAGGCACTTCACTGTGCACCCACCTTCTCTTTTCTCTCCGTCTGTATCTCACTGTTTCTCTCGCTTGTGCACAGGCAGGCAGTTAGTGCAGAAGCAGGCACCATGTCCACCCCCACAAACCCAGAGGTGAAGGAACTGAGCCCTGTCGACTTTATCCAGCTACAGCAGTACATTGAATGTGAGTACAGACAGGCGGGCGGGCGGGCGGGCAGGCAGCTTTCTCAGCGCTTAACGCCCCCCCCTCCACTTCCACTTCCACCCACACACACACTCATTTACACTTGCTCATGGTTTCTCATATCTAGAGGAGGTAGCAGTCTGCCACATTCTGTTATTTGCAAATAAAGCGTGCACATCTTTTGTTTTTTTTCCCCAGATAAATCTATATTCATCATGTAATCCTATGTGTATGTAATATTTCAGAAATATAGACTGAAAATGGATACATGCAGCAGAGTGTGTGTGTACAATCAACACATACAGAAGTACATGTGTACCCCTGTGTGACCTGTGTGTCTTTGCTTCTAGACTGCAGCTTGAAGGTGAAAGACGTGCTGAGGGAATTTGATGCAGATGGCAGTCTGGCCCGGCACAGACATGGAGAGGTGAGGGGACGGTGTGTCCTGCTGTTCACCATCAGGTCCGCTCCTCCAAAACTGGCTCACAGTGATGTCAGCTACAAGGCACATAACTGAACTGAATTATAGCTCTCAGCAGGCCGGTTTAGTGAGAAATGATGATTTGATTTATGTATATTGGGCAGTTATTAATTGTCCTACGCTGATTAATTAGATTCAAACCCATCGATCATGTTGACTAAGCTGTCCATGAGAAATATCTTCAGCGCGCTCAAGCAAGGTTGCAAATGTAAATTACCTCCTTAGTTTTGCCCACGCAGCAAGGCCTTGCTGAACAGTGTGCTGTCTGCCCTCATGCAGTGTAAGCTCAAATGTGATTGAAAAAAGGGCTTTCCAATACTGTACGTCAGTGGCTGACACTGCCAACTAATTTGTGCAGGAAGCAACTGCAGTAATTTCTGATGGATAATTTGGCTATGTACAGTTTAATAGATAACTGGAAGGAAAGGTTGGTTGTTTTAATGGGAGAAAACACAAATATTGCCATAAAGTACTAGTTAATAGCTTTTAAAATACACAGAAAAATGAAGTTATTGGTAAATGTTGGTGTGTGCAGAATAATGATGCAGTTTTCATGGCCTCACTCTCGCGTCTTTTTTTCTTTTTCTTTTTGTGATCTGGCTGCCCTACGGTGACATTATTTATTACTGGGGCAGCTCTGCAGGGTATCAACCAGGGAAGTGGAATAATGTCAACAAGAAATGGGTTTGTGGTTCACCATTATCGAGAGACTATTACTTGTTAGCCCTGCAGCATATTATCTTGTGAAAAAGTCAGATACCAGGCCAGACAGATGGACTGAAATCTTGAATCAGGAGCTTGTTTTTTTTGTTTTGTTTTTTTATGTTATTGTCACGTGAAAACCCTGCGACCGCTCCAAGAGAGCGAGTGGAGACTCTGTAAAAATGATGGATTAAATGTTTCTGAGAAACATTTTGGGCTTTTGAAAAGCCTTTCAACCTGGATGCTCTTACATGACTCACAAGCTCTAAATAAGACGGCTACTTTAAGATTTTTACACAATGAAAACAGCGTGATCGTCATCTTCCTTTATTTTCAGAAGAGGTGAATTCGTAAAATGCAGAAGTTAACATGCACAGCATGAACACAGATGGTTAAAACATTTCATTTTACATTTCACAAAACCATCATAAACAAAATATGCCTCTCCCATTCATTTCTTTTCCCAGTGCATCAATGAAGAAGGCTTTCGTCTGTTCCTGAAGACTTATTTAGAAGTGGAGGACTTCCCTGTGGATCTCTGCCAGCGACTCTTCCGCTCCTTCCAAAACTCTGAACCCACCCAGGAAGACAGTGCCAGTGAGATTATACACCATGTATTAACACAACTCACTGCCTCCACGCTACTTTGCAGCAGGCCCTTATCAATTTACACCATGGCCTATTTGGCATACATTCATTTATCACCACATACTTGTGAGGCACTGTTTGTGCAGATATGGTAACCAGAGTATTCAAGGCCATCCCTCTCTCTCTCCTCCGTCTCCCCTGTAGAAGAGGTCTTTCTGAAGGATGTTTCGTGTTACTTCTCTCTGCTGGAGGATGGCCAGCCCAGGGACAAGCTGGAGTGTAAGTCCCTTGTTTCTTTTATGCCCAAAATAATACGAGTGATGACTTGGTCCAGCACTTCCACTTTCATTTCCCCTCTCTCTTTAGTTGCTTTCAAGCTCTATGACAGAGACGGCAACGGAGTCCTCGACAGCTCTGTAAGTTGCTGAGAAAATCTTTTGGGTGTGATTGTCAAGATCAAGTTGAAAATTCTGTCTTAGTTGTGGACCCTACTGATTCCATTCAAGGTTGAATACCATCTTGATCATTTAATTTAAAGTACTGTGTCATATCAGCCCCACTTCTAAAGTCTTGTTAATTTTGAAACAGGAAGTGGATAGGATTATCGCTCAGATGATGCATGCTGCAGAATACCTCGGATGGGATGTGTCAGAGCTGAGGCCGGTAAGTCCCAGACTGCTCTACTCTGAAATGTAAGTGAAAGCCTGTACATACTGTACTTTCAACCGTGACAATATAGTAAATGTATGTATAGATAGACACCTTTGTTTGCACAAGATATCTTTTACATCATTGCGTACGGTATATGGCTGTACTTGTTACTCATTTGCTAGGGTTGTTAAAGTGATAAGCTTCTCTGCCCCTATGACATGAACAAATTCCCACGCATGACTTGTTTCAGAAAACATATGGCCCTTTTTTAAGTAATAGAAATGTGTGTGGTGATTGGATAATAACAATCAAATGTCATTTCCTCAGGTTCTGAAGGACATGATGACAGCAATTGATGCAGACAGCAGCGGTACCGTGTCTCTGGAGGAGTGGGTGGAGGGAGGCATGAACAACGTTCCCTTGCTGGTCTTGCTGGGTCTGAAGGTGCTTTAAAAAACAGCATGTTTGTCTTTTCATTAAAGCCTAGACTCAGATGTATTTCATTTTTACAGCAGGTGTCTCACAAAGTGGTGAAAGGTACTTTTACTGCTCCTGTGAAACCCTGGCCTTGCGTGCCTCTCCTCTGTCCTTCGCCTCCTCCCCGTCTATAAGGGCCTTTTTGCCGACTCAGTGTTACAGGGTGTGGTAATGTCATCTCCTCTCATGCAAGCTTTGCACCATCAGAGTGCTTTTCCATTTACTCTGCACAATCTGTGCCCACATTTAACAAAGTGCTTGCATAAAATAGCAATCTTACGGCTGATGCACTGTACTTGACTAAAGAAATGAATCATTTTAATATTGGATGTACACATAAAGATGGTTGTCTTAAATCAAGGACAAGATCACTTTTGTGTTATGGGTGTTGTTAAATGTGTTGCCAGGAATGTAAAAGCCACTTACTGTTAGGCTGCGTATTTGCCCGATCACTGTGACGGTCTAAAACCACGAACTGGACTCTGTCACTGGGTTTGGCCTCTACAACAATGCCAGGGACTTCCCCTCAGGCTATTTCTAGCCACCAATGGACATTTGAAGCCTGGGGTGCATGAATTCAGCCCCCTCACAGTTGCTCTGTGCTGCTTCGCAGGCTGCCCGCTATGCCTCATGCAGTAAGTGATAGGCTGATGCATCATCTCATGAAAAAAAAAAAGCACTTCAGCGTGTAATCTGGATAAGAGCGCTGGTCGCTCTGTAAACAGATTGAAAGCAACCTTCTAATCTTGTGTTGAAAATTTGAGATTATAGTCAGTGTTAATTTGAATATCCATGGAGCTACACTGTATGTCATGATATGTAGAGCCACTACATACTGCATAATCAGCAATCTCATTAGGGCAAGGTTAGTCATGAGTGGGTGTGAAAAACAACTGTGAAATGCAGGCTTTGCCCATCGTGTTTATGAAAGGGTTTGTGTAGTTTGATCCAAAATTTAACAAAGGGAACAAAGCTTCATTTATTACAAACATTTATTATTTATATTATATTTATTATTATTTTTCTGTTCAAAATGTAAATAAGTTAGCACAATAACAAAGATCTTAAACCATTATGTTCTTCTTTTTCTCACATTGTCATCTTCAATTATTGTTCCTTCAACAACCAGATGACCCAGAAGGACGGGCAGCACCTTTGGAGGATGAAACATTTCAACAAGCCTGTTTACTGTAACGTGTGCCAGAGCATGCTGCTGGGCCTGAGGAAGCAAGGGTTGTGTTGCACCTGTGAGTACCTGAACTCACCAGAAGAGGGCGACACAGCGGTGACATTTATCACTGAAACTGTGGCATCAAAATTGAGAATTGCAGGATCCTTTTTTTAGATAAATACTCATCTCATAAATTTGACAGGGTAATTTATGTTAATGTAAACATCATATGACAGCTGGGTTATGTGTCCTGTTGTGCAGGCTGCAAATACACAGTCCACGGACGCTGCGCTAACAGGAACCCGGCCCCCTGCACCAGGACATATGTGAAGTCAAAGAGAGAAACAGGGGTATGCCAGCGTCTCCATGACAACATTTACAGTGACACAGTCTAAATTAAACGTTATCCTGTGTCTGAGTGCTCTTACATTTAAAACATTCATCCCACATTTCAGGTTGCAGTGCACGACTGGGTGAGTGGGAACTGTGACTCTAGGAAGTGTGATAAATGCCAGAAGAAGATCAAGAGCTACCAAGGCTTAACGGGCAAACACTGTGTGTGGTGCCACACGATGGTGAGGAAGCATCTTTGTTGTTTTTCTAGGAATATACAGTTATATAGCTTATGAGCAATGAGGAGGATGTGCATTTTGGTTATCAGGCCTCTTTCTCCTAACTTTCCTGTCTCGTTCCGCAGTAAATGAAACAGAAATGGAAAAAAAATCTTTTAAAAAGATAAATTTGGATCCTGTCAGTTGTCATCACTGTTGTTCTGGGAGTTTATGTAATGTGTTTTTGTGCTTTTTTACAGCGTCACGATGAATGTGCAGACCAAGAGCCAACAGAGTGTACCTGTGGGCTGCTCAAAGACCATATCCTGCCTCCATGGGCAATATATCCTGTTATAAAGGTACAAAATTATCCCCGGGCACATGTACAGTACAAACAGTGCCTGTCACACCAACGCAGAACATAACATCAGCTCAGGGCTGTTTCTTGTTGTTGGTAAAGCCCTCTCACCTGTGTGGCATTTTGACAGGCACGGTGTGAGGAGATTTTTCTTTGTCCTCAAAAGGCAAGAAAAGCTGTTGCATTTTCTCTTGTTAACTCACTCTCTGCCTTTGTTTTGTTCCCTAAAGGAGAGACCAAACAATGTAAAGAATGGCTGCTCAGGCTCAACAGATGACAGTGAGCTCAATATTACTCCTGATGGACAAGTGCTTCAGGTATTATTCTCCCCAACGAAGGCTTTTATCAATGCTGGACATTTACAACCTGACATCTGAGTTGGCTGAATTTGATTTGGCTATATGTACAGTAAATTTCACCTGTTTAATAACTCTAACATTTGTTTATCATTCAACAGATCAGCCCGGTGCCAAACACCCATCCTCTCCTAGTGTTTGTCAACCCTAAAAGTGGTGGCAAGCAGGGAGAAAGGTGAGTCCAAGGAAGAATACATTCATGAAGAAATAGATGTCTAATACATGCACTTTGTTTAGCCTGGTTTTATGTATTTCAGAGTCCTGCATAAATTTCAGTATTTACTGAATCCACGGCAGGTGTACAACCTCACGAATGGTGGACCTGGACCAGGGTGAGTAATTATGGTCAGCATGAAATGGAAATACATTTTATTTTACAATATTAGATTATTTCAGACCACCTTGTCCTGACTAGCTCTGCATCATGCTCTGCTGTTTCAGACTGAGTTTCTTCAGAAATCTGCAGGATTACAGGATCTTGGTGTGCGGGGGAGACGGCACAGTTGGCTGGATTCTGGACGCAATAGGTGAGATTGTTGGATCAGGAAAGCACTATAAAAGGCACACGTTAGCATCCACACCGCGAGCTTCTGGTGTTAATCACCGTGACGCATTTCCTTTTTATTTTTCTTGGAATCAGACAAAGCCAATCTGCTGGTACGGCCACCTGTCGCTGTGCTTCCTCTGGGAACAGGAAATGACCTTGCGCGATGTCTGCGATGGGGAGGAGGTGAGACGTGGATGAGAGCTGGAGTGTTTCCTTATTGTGACGATAATGAAACGGTTTGCTGCATGTGCTCTGTTGCCGTGTGTGTGTTTGTTTGAATGTGCTTCAGCATAAAAAACTTTCCGTCTTGTAGGATATGATGGTGAGGATCTGAGTCGTATCCTTAAAGACATCGAGGGGAGCTCTCAGGTGCTGATGGACCGCTGGAGCGTGCAGGTCATCACAGATGAGAATCAGGAGAAGGGCGACCCAGTGCCATATGAAATCATCAACAACTACTTCTCTATTGGAGTTGTGAGTTTCTCAGAAATATATCACACAAGAGGAAGTGTTTATTTGTCAATTTTGTATTTGTGTTCATTTCTGTGCTGTGTTGTGTTGACAGGATGCCTCCATTGCCCACCGGTTTCACACAATGAGGGAGAAACATCCCCAGAAATTCAACAGCAGGTACGTATTAAACTCTTTGGTGGAACATATTCAGTCACTTCCTCAGGAACAACAAACAAACAGAAATATCCCACTCATAGTAATAACACGGTTTCAAAATCATACCTGTAACAGATGTACTGTTCAACAACAATTCAAACCTGGGGAACACTGTTTCATTTTTTTTTGTCAACAGTTTTACTTTTATTTCTCCTGTTTGCTGTAACTGATAACTGAAAAAACTGAATGCAGATGGCGACAGCAGATGTCTGTAGCAGCAAGCGTTGCAACTAAAGAGCTGTGTGTGCTGAAAGCAGAAAATGTTCTGTGAAAATGAAATATCACTTAAACCTGAAAAAAAACACAATTTTTCATGACTGCAGAATGAAGAACAAGCTGTGGTATTTTGAATTTGCCACTTCAGAAACCATCTCTGCTTCCTGCAAGAAACTGAACGAAAGTCTGACAATCGAGGTGAGAACGCAGCATCAGCGTTACGAGCGTTGCAAGTCCCAGTGTGTCTTTGAAACAAACTGTTTCTATAGTGTGAAGAAAAAAACGGTTCCCACAACCAGGCAGTGCTTTACATTGTCTCTTGTCACCTGCTGCTGCTTCTTCCTCAGTGCTGTGGTACTCCGATGGATCTCAGTGGCCTGTCTCTAGAGGGGGTTGCTGTCTTAAACATTCCCAGCATGCACGGTGGCTCCAACCTATGGGGTGAGACCAAAAAAGGGGATGCTAAGGGACTGACAAGCCAGGACGAGCCCAAGGTGATCGTTGACCCAGAAATCCTGAAAGTGACCTCCCAGGGTATGTTCAAGTCAGACCAGGGTGCACATGAGAGTATCAGAAATCTGATTTAAAGCTGTCCTAATCAATATTTTTCGTATTAACAATGCCTCAAGTGACACAACTCTTTTTCACAACTTTTTAAGCAGAAAGGTCCACTGTACGCTACCTGTCCAGCAACAAAACAGAGCTCAAAGGACAGTGAATATTGGACTAACATTTGTAAGGTTGACACAAAATAAATGATAATTGCCTGAACAACCTTATTAAGTGATAATATGTCAGATGTTGTGATTTCTGCTTGATCTGCTGCTCCCAAGTGTCCAAAAAATCAATTAATGCAGCTTTAAGAGGCTCATTTGCACAAATCATTAAACACTCCCTCCCATGTAATGAAACCATTGATGATGTATTGCATTAACTGACTTTTATGGCCACTTGAGGGCAGCAGAAATAAACACAACACTGACCTTTTCAAGTTTATACGGCAGCTTGTTAGCAAACAGTAGCTTATTTACACATCCAGCAGTTACGGAGAAACATTATCATTCATTTGGAGTCGTGTTTGTGTCCATCTGTCCAATATTCAGTCTCCTTTGAGCTCTGATTTCGGTCTCGACCAACTCCTGAGGGAAATATCTGTCTCTTTAGCTGCTAAATGCTCCTCTGTGTTCACCAGATAGTCTCTAACTGTGTCTGTCTGCTGTTTGGTGCGGAGCAGGTAGCGTACTGTGGGTTTTTAGAGATTTTTTACTGTTTACACACAATATGATTTTGTTACTTTTAATCGATTCCCCCTCTGCACCGGATGTTAAGTATGTCCACGTGTTCTTGTCAGATCTCAGTGACCGTCGACTAGAGGTGGTCGGCCTCGAAGGAGCCATGGAGATGGGACAGATCTACACGGGCCTCAAGAGCGCCGTGAGGCTGGCGAAAACATCGCAGATCACCATCAGGTGAGAAACAGCCACACAGACATGTTCAGGCTCGTCTCGAAGTCTTGAGAATGGCTCCTAGCTGACTTTGATCACCAGCTGAGGATGATACTTAGCTGGTTCTTTACATAACAACAATTACGTATGCTGGCTTTCCTTTTGGCTTTTTAATTACACATTAGGGTCATTGATCTTGTTACCTGATGCACTTTGTTGATCCCTCTCTACTTTACCCCAGGACGAAGAAAGCATTACCGATGCAGATAGACGGAGAGCCGTGGATGCAGCCTCCCTGCACGGTAAATACCACACAGAAACAGTTTCTTCTATTAGCAGTAAAATGAGTGAAAAAAAATGTTTTTGATTTGATTGTAATTTACTGGACATTTTCTTTTTATTTCATTTACAGATTCAAATCACACACAAGAATCAAGCCAGCATGTTGATGGCTCCGCAGGCCAAATCATCTGGTTTTTTCAACTACAAATAAAACCTGCTACTCGTTTGTTGTACATAGAGGACTGACACTTCCTTCTGCATGTCTGTAATACATAACCGAAGCATAGCACTGTATGAATACAAACCGTATGGTAAGATATGTTTGCATCGTGGCAAAAGTTTTGACCAAATGTACTCAGTGTTTTTATCAATACTCAACACTCTGGCTGACTCCGTCTCAATGTTTTACAGTTAGTGGAAATGTTGCTCTGTAGGAACTTAAAGTAAGGTTAAAGTAAAGTGAATATCATGCTAAAAGACGAATATTCAGCTTCATGTGCCTTTAAAATCTTATCCTCTGTGGTTATGGCTTAGGTAGAGGACATACAGAGCGTTTGTGTAGGCATGCAGTTTGGACATAAACCATGTAGTATTGCTGTTTCGTTGTGGCTGTAAAGACGCTGTGAAAGCCAGATATATGTTCTTGTCGATTTGGAACCGAGCGCGAAAGATGGATGCGATTCATTTGAATTAATTCATACATTTCAGAAGATACTTGAAAGTGTTTTTTGGGGAACAGTGATTGGACAATCATTGCCAATAAAAGGGGCTGCATGTTGATCCACTGCGGCCTAATCTGCTGTTCCTGTGTGTGTATGTGTGTGTGTGTGTATGTGTGCGAGCTGTACTTGTTTAGCTGTTAAGCTGAGATATGTGCACTTCTAACTTGGTTCAGACCGGTTTAAATATGTAGTTATTTAAATGCTTTCTCAGTCATATCATTTCAGTGTATCTGGAAGATGTTAATGTAATATGCCTGAAATAATACACTGTGTAAAGATTTTAATAAATATTCTGGACTTCAGTGTTTGGTATTCTGGTTTTTTAATATTTAGATAAATCTATCAGTATGTGATAGATAATTTTTTCCACCACAAGGGGGCATCATCCACTTTTTAGTCTGTAATGGCTGCGACATTATCTGGTCCACTGACTGAAAATAATTGTTTTCTCTTCCTCATTTAGACTTAACTTGCCTTTGTACAACTTAATCTTTGTTGTCAAAGAGAGGAGCTGTGCGTAGAATAATTATTATTTATTATAATTCTTTTTTTTCTGAGTAATATTACCCCTAACTTTTAATGAGAGGTTGGTCTGCCAGCAACAAATGCTGCCTTCAAATGCTGCTGGACAAATCAGGACTACAGACTTGACTGCATACTGTATGTTTGGAAACTCTGCCAACAGCTGCTGGTCAGAGTGATTTAAACAACTGTTTGCTTATAAAATAAGCCACCAATTTAAAGAATTAGGTCACACATGTGCTTTAGGACAGCTTCAGTTTCAGTGAAGTTAAAGACAATATAGAAAAGCCTTAAAGATCCCCTCAGGACATGTTTTAAGACTTAAAAATACTCTGTTTTTAATAATCATTTGTCTTTTTTTCAACAAAAGAAGCCCCATTTAAAGATCCTGAATCTATGAATATGCAAATAGTTTTAATTTCACAAATTTGATTGTTAGACACGTGTATGTGTCCAGGAAGTTCACACTTTTGTAAAATCATCTAAAATCATCTAAAATCATCTTGTACGTCCACTTGTTAAACTCAAATTTAATGTGAAACTATCAGACGAATGTGAGAACAGACTTCTCGTGCTCAAGCATCACTCTGCACAGTGAAGCTCAAACATCCAAGAGAAGGAACAAGAAGCAAAAGCTCATTTTTAAGCAGAGGGAGACTTTAAAATCAGCCTCTGCTCCACAGGGGATGGTGTGAATCTGAATTTGTGGAGCTATAAGTTGAATTGTGACCCACAAGTTTGTATCACAATATCACTGATGAGAATAAATCAAAACTAAAATCCCATTTGGGTGCAAATCTTACAGGTCAGTAAAGTCACTGTGATTTCTACAGTAAAGAATGGGTGGTGCATATTCACAACTATTCTCTGAACTGGGGCGAGTTAATTCTGGCAGAAAAATGTCCACTGTGACTATTGTACTATTATATATGATATCATTAGATTATCATTACTCATATTAATGTAAAAGCAGGATTTTACTGTTGGAGCTGGTTGAGGTGGAGCTCATTTTGTACTATTTTGTATCGGACTGCAACTGCGACTGCATTTTCTCCATTTATCGATTGATTGTTTGGTTTGTAAAAATTGTGAAAATAGTGAGACCCAAAGTGACACCTCCACAATGTTTGTTTTGTCCAAACATCAGTCCGAACCTCAACATTATTAAAAAATAGATTAAAATTATTAAAGCAATTAAAAGGAAAAACAGCAAATCCTCATTTTTGTGAAGCTGGAGCCAAACGATTATCAAAATAGTTGCCAATTCATTTTCTGTCAATCAATTAAATCAACTAATCATTTCAGCTCTGCTTGTATAAACTGTTAAGTAGTTTAATTTATAACAAAACATCATATTTTATAAACTCTTCATATGTTTTGTTTGTAAAAAAAATCTTAATTTGTAAAGTAACTAAAGCTGTCAGATAAATGTAGTGAAGTAAAAAGTACAATATTTATCTCTGAGATGCAGTGAAGCACAAGTAGAAAGTGTCAGGAGAGTAAATGTACTTAGTTACATTCCACACCTGTCTATTACCGGAAGATGTATGTTTTTATAGAATAAAATTAATTAATAAACTGCTTTTTCCTGTCTTTACCAAAACAAAAACACTTCTCATGTTCAGCTTCCGAAATGTCAACCAGAAACGTCCGAGGGTGCACGTGAAGGCAGCATAAAGGATGCACGTCAACATCGCTATTGGCACTCATTTGTGTCCTTCACAATAAAG
>NTHP01000022.1:553802-623214 GCA_003416845.1 Oplegnathus fasciatus
AAAAAGGAAGGTGATTGTCTGCTGCCACCGCCTTCTCTCCTCATCCAACCTGCGTATGTCACTTCAGTTTCACTTCCTACATTCCTCGCATGCTCGCACTATTGTTCTCAGTGCCTTGCTGCGAGCGCAGTGACCTCATCGCGTGAAGCAGAATAGGCGGTGGTTTTTGAAAGAGGCCTCACAAAGGCCGCTGTCACGTATGAGAGTTCACACCACATCTAATAAGTCTGGAGTGGAACGGCGTGACTCTCCATAGATAAATAAACATACTGTATATGGCTTTAAAGAAGCTTCTTCCCAATGAGGCGACCGCAGTTCAGTGTGGAGCCGTGTGCCACGACTGCACATGCATGCACGGCCCTCCACATTTGTGTTGCACATGTGTCGAGGTTTCATTTAGAATCAAACGAGCCTCTGTTGGCTGCAGCTTGCGGTAATTGAAGCCACAGAGGATTGAAGTGCATCCTGAGCTGATGGCTGCCGGTTAACACATATGTTGTTTGTGTGTGTGTGTGCGTGCGCAGGAGACACCATCGCAAGTGTGAACGAGGCCACCGTGGAGGGATTTCGGCACAAGGAGATCGTTCAGCTCATCAGGGCCTGCGGCGACACACTCAGGTATGCAGATTCACAGAACACGACAAAAGCTGTGGATGTTAGGAAACATAATTTATTCTCAGAAATGTTTTTTTTTAATTAATTAATTAGCATATTCCATGTATTCTAGTGCTGAAATGGTTAGTGGCTTTGACAGAAAACTGGAAGCAATTTTAATAATTGTTTAATTGTTTAACTCAGTGGACGTTGAAAGAATCTAATTCATGTGGAAACAAAAAGCAAACAAGAGTGCTTTGATGCTAACCAGGCTATTAGAACCATCAGGAAATTACAAGAGGGACAAATCTTAACAGGAAAGAAAATAAAAACAAGGGATGCTCGCTGAGCAAATCAGTCAAATTCAAGATATGATGAAATCTGACTTGATTGTGACTTCACTGTCAGAGCAGCAGGAGAGCCTGGTGTCTCCTGTGCCTGAAAACTCTGGCAGTTTGGGCAAAGTTTAACATTTTTCATTTGCGTAACAGGAGGGTCATGTTCTAGATATTGTTTCAATCAAATTCAAGTTTGTATTCCAAGTTTCCCAAAATGTGTTAATGGGCACCCTAAACATTTGTTGGTTCCAGCCTCTTTAATGTGAGGACTTTCTGCTTTTCTTAATTTTATATCACTGCCAGTTGCGTATATTTGTGTTTTGGGTTGTTGGTTGGACAAAACCAGCAACTGGAACATGTTACCTCAGGTTCTGGGAAATTTAAGTGGGCATTTTTGTCACATTTTCCAGTGCTTGGAAAGAACTGGCTGGTACGATGTGCTGTCCGGCCATGTCGGAGGGCAAAAGTGCAGAGCTGCACACTTGCAGCCGGGTTGGCGGCCATCACAGATGCAGACAGGCGCACATTTTCAGACCCTCCTTCCTGGAAAGCATTTCGTAGTGTTGCACACGAAAAGTAACAGAAAAAGTTGTGTCAGAAATGAAAAAAAGGGAGCTAGAGAGAGAGATGTTCAAACTCTCTCTCACCTCCGCACAGCTGGCCAATCACTGTGTGAAGTGGGTGTGAGTGTCAACACCAGTCAAGTAGAGCTCAAGTATCTTTAACATCGCTGTTGGGATTCAATATCTGGCAGTTGAGTTGAGTCCCTGAGTGGGCGTTTTAATCTGAACCATGCTCTCTTCCTCATCCTCCTTTTTTTTTCTGCCTGTAAAAGATTAAAAGGACAATTAGCGCCCCCCCCGCGAGCTTTGAGAGCTGCTGTAAGAGAAGCGAGGTGAACCGCATCAGAGTGGCACAGACTTTATAGGCTGACATCACCAAATTATACTTACAACTCGAGTCTGTATAAACTCTTAAAGTGAAAACGAGCTCTGTAAGTTGGTCACCCACTTGTATGATTCAAGGGGTTTGCCACACTGAAGTGCCTTGAGTGGAAATTGTATATGTTCACTATCCGCCCCCCCGCCCCCTCTTGTAAACCGTTTAACACCAGATCCCTTCCCGCCACCGTCTTATGAAAAGAGCCTTTCATATGGTCGAACTTGTTATTTGAAATGCCCTTTTTGTAGCTTTTATAAGTGCTTCCTGTTACGCTTATTAATTCTATTGCCTTCTGGTTTTACACTTGCAGGCTTGAGACGGTTTACAGTGACTCAATCCGAAAAGCGGAGCTGGAAGCCCGGCTGCAGTATCTGAAGGTGAGTTTTTCTTTTCCGTGCTGCTGCAGCGGTTTTCTCGCTGTTTGTCAGCAGTGAGTCAGCCCGATTGTGTGTCCACCAGCCTCACCCCCACACACACACACACACATTATGTTACATGCTAGATATAGACACCACCTCCCCTTTCCTTCCCCTCCCCTCCACTCCCTCCCACACCTGTCTCCCCAGCAGCACCACCTGTTGCATCAGCAGTTTTCTCCAGCAGGCTCACTGATGGCCGCAGACATTCTTGACTCGTGGCTCAAGTGAGCGCGCTTTCCCCCCTCAAGATTACAGCAGCTGTCCGGCTCTAATCCGCGAGAGTCCGAGAGCCGCGACACAGCCGCTTTCTGAGACACTAATCCCGACGTTTTAAAGACTAACCCGCTGCATTTGGCGCGCTTGAGATGAAAGACGTTGGTAGCTGTTGTGTTGTGTGCTTCATAATGGGACAGACAAAAACACAAAGTGCCACCTAAAATCACCATGACAAAAACTGACACATATTCATATTAAGTTGCACGTCAGTTCGTCATATTCGAGAATGCCCTCTAATATGTCATCTTCCTGTTTTTCTGTTTCACACGTACATCATGATTTTTGAGAACACCCCCTTCGACACATGTAATTAAGCATTTATTTGGCCCGTTCACCTGCAGTGTGAGCACAAATAATGTGGCTTTTTAGTCTTTTATTGCTTTGAAAAGTTACATATCAAAGTGCCAGATCTTTGCTACACATTAGGGGTTTAAATGAATATGTCCTACCTTTTTTGTAGCATTGTTTTTAATGGTAAACTTCAAGTCCTTTTTCATGAGTTGTTCTACAGCCTGTATGTTGTGGTTTTGTCACCATCATTTAAGATGTCTGTCTTCCTTTTTGTAGCAAACTCTTCATGAGAAGTGGGACGAATATCGGTCGTTGATGGTGCAGGAGCAGAGGCTTGTTCATGGTAGGTCGTCTGTGTCTTGTTAGTTTAATTTACTTTATTTCACCTGGATATTCCACTCAGTGTCAGCACTGCTTACGTGCTCAAACATACATATAAAACAAACAATAAAAGTATGTCCAGTGTCCAGATTTCCAATCTTGTAATCATCCATTTTGAATAGTTTTTTGTTCATAGCAGATAAAACAAAACACACAAACAAAAATGTTAAAAACATTACATATTCTCAAACAAAGAAATGCCCTTTACTTGTTTCCTGCATGTCTGTGTGTTCAAAAAATACAGCTTAGTTAAACTTGTGGTGGTCCGCCTTCCTAAGTCTGCCCTTCTGTCCTGCAGGCATAGTGATGAGTGATGCTGCAGTGTACGAGTCCCTGGAGTCAGCAGGCGTGTACGGCAGCCTCGGCACTCCCAGCCCCGCCGCTCAGAGAGCCCTCCGCTGCACCGGCAGCACCAGCAGCAGCGCCAGCTTCCTCAGCACGGCCACCGAGGACGACCCTCTCTACCAGACCTGCCTGTACCAGGCAGACGGCAGCGTGGACTCTGACAACACCAACGCAGACAAAAAGAAAGAGCAGCCGCCGCAGAGGCAGCAGCGTCTCAGACCGGCCAGCGAGCTCTTCGCCACGGCCAAGACGCAGCTGACCCGCAGCGCCAGCACGCGCAGCTACATGAGGGGATCTTCGTCGTCGTCGTCCACCTCGGGGGAGAAGCAGGGAGGTTTCAACTCTCTGCAGAGGAAGCCCAAACAGAAAAGCTTCCGCAGGCGCCTCCTCAAATTCATCCCGGGCTTGAACCGACCGCTGGAGGAGGAGGAGAGCAAACTGTGAGCTGCTCTGCTGAACTTCACAGAGAAGAGACCCAAAGACTTAAAGCACCAGTGACTGTCAAACTTAAGTACCAAAGAAAAAAGTGCAAGAAGCCAAAGAGACGGAGACCAAAGTGTAATGGTTCTACAGTTGCACCTCCCCATGTTTGAATGGGTAGACCAATGGCTGCGTTCTGTAGCCCTCAGTGTTTCACAGCTGTACATAACTTTTCCATTTATTTTGTTCTTTTAAGTTATTTATTTATTTCCACATGTGTCCGTTTTATGTACAGAATGAAGGATTTTTCAGTTTTTACTGCATGCTCAGACTCTTATTTTGACAGCTGAATAAATGATTGTGCACCACAACATTTTGTAAGAGGCACACGTTTGATATCTACTAGATGTTCCTGTTTTATTTTTTCCGCCCGAGTCACGGTTCCTAAAAATAAAATATGTGGCAATTTCAGATTTTACGCTCATTATTTTGTGCAGAACTTGCAAGAAAAGCTATTTTGCCCCACAAGCCACAACTGTTTGTGGGAATTGTAGCTGCCAAACTTGAATTAGCGCTCAGACCTCGAGTGTACACACAATCTGTTTGTAATTTCCCCAGTGGAGATGTGTCCTACTCCATGTGAGACTTTTAAATATAGTAAGCCTTTATAGTTCCACAACTCGTCCTCCGTTATCACCCGAGTTTCAGAGGTTAGTGTGTGGTTTTGAATAGTTTGAGGCTTTTTGTGGTGCAAAGTATCCAGAATGGAGGCTGTTGTATCGGCTATGACACAGTTTATTGTTGGGAGAATAGTGAGGAATGTGAGGAGAAAGGCATGACCCGAAATTCCAAACACAACCGCTTTCTTTCAGCTCCTGCAGACGAATGCCGATTCCTCCTCTTCCACGCTCCCATATTCCCATGCCGGCTTCAGTTGTCCAAGAGCTCTCTGGGTGTGTGTGTGTGTTTGGGCGGGGGTTGCTTGGAGTCTTTTCATTCCTGGCTCCCAGCTGACCCATGAGGTCATGGTGGTCACTCTCTCCGTTGGCTCTGCGGCGTTGATCCCTTTTGTCCTCTGCCGCTCATTCACAGATGCGTCAGGAGTGTTGATGATGGTGAGCGATGGTATGCGGCCATGTGTTCGAGCCGGGCCCTCTTCATGCCCTCCTCTGACTGTTGTGAGCACACTAGAGGAGAAGCAGGAGGGGGTTTGGAAAGGACGCTGACATAAGGGATTGTTATGCAAGCTTGCCGGTGCTTGAAACATGGGTTTAGAGCGAATGGGCTGAATTCCTAACGAGGGGGTAATTATTCAAGATGATGGTACACTAAAAGCAATGTGTGAAAGGGCCATTTAACAGAGACAGAGGGCCCAAACAAGGAGGGTGCAGTTCAGCAATTAACCCAGTGGGAGGTTAGTATAAGGGGGTGGCTAGTCAATAATACTGTTGCAAATGTTTGGATGTCGCCCGACTGCTAAAACACCACTGTTGATTCAAAGACTGTGTGGCGAGTTTGTTTTGTCTGTGCAGCAGTGTGTTTGAGCACAAACTGCAGATAGAGGTCAGTTTCTGCTTCTTGTGCTGTTTTTCCACTGTTTTAAGTAGAATTATGTATTGACTTTTTAAATTTGACTTCATTACCATCTGTACATTGTCACCAGAATGTATGGAAATTCGTATTATGTAGAGACAGGCTGGACACCAAAGGCCCGACTCAAACAGTAAAAACTGAAAATGGATGCCTCAAAAGGTGGCGTGTACACGAAACACACTGGTGTCTAAAAACAAAAAACTCCTCACTCGTGACAGCAAAAGGAAAAAAAACTCTTGTCTACAGAGTGCCTCAAATGTTAACTTAAGTTCAAACCGTCAATCATTTAGTGGAGATCAGGGCTGCAAATAATTATTGTTATTGTGGATTATATCAGAAAACTGAAAAAAATGCCCAAACCTCAATATCCCAGAGCCATCAAATCATCAAATGTCTTGTCCAAAACCCCAAAATATTCAGTTTACGATAATGTGAGACCAAGAAAAGCAGCAAATTCTCAAATTTAAGAACTTGCAACCATCAAATATTTGGCATTTTTGCTTTTGCTTGATTCATTTTCTGTCGATCGACTAATTGATTTATCAGTTAATCATTGCAGCTCTGGTGGAGATCAAGAAAACTGAAAATAAAATTAACAAAATATCTTAGACAGTCTGTTTACTGTGTCATATCTTGCCTTTCATTCACATCAGGTCACATATTCTTGAGGTTACATTAGCCGCTCCTAGCATAACACACATGGATCTCTGACTGAACTGTCTGCGGTCGAGTTGCATTATGGGTAATGTAGGCACCAGGTTTTGACGAGGAAGAAGTATACGTGGAATAAAAAAGACGGTATCTTCACTTCTGCTGCATCAAATTTGATCCTTTTTTGTAATCTGTCCATCATGAGTCCGGCAGAGTATAAAGACTCTTGGCCTCTTGATCCCCCTGAGGGCCCCTCTGGGCCTGTGCCTGTTAGGCCCATTTGGAAATCCATCCATGCCTACATCACAGCTGCTCTAATTCTGCTCTAAATGTCTGCACTTGTATTAAAGTCTCTGGAAACAGTGCTTTCAGTGTGGTGAAGTGATGCGCATTTGAAGTTTTGATCTCTGAATCTGCAGTTTTAAAGACACAGTTATCAAATTAATAACTGTACCTACTGTGAGAAATGAGCTTTGGGAAGAGGAAGCAGAAGGACCTGTAGGACAAAGTTGAGCCTCTGTGGTGAAACGGCTCAGACCAGAGTGCTATTTCTCAAGCATGTGCGTGCGTCACAGCTTCTGATGGGCCGTTAGTGCCTCTGGTCAAATTAATGGATCGGTGCAGATGTTCTTGTTGGTTAAAAATAAGGAAGAGGTCAGATGTTTGCACTCAACACTTGCAGCATTATTTTACACACATGTGCACAGAAAGACACCAGACAAAACCACAAATGTTAGTCTCACGCAAGAAAGGAACCTGTTTGAAGCAGAACTGTCACTCAAAAGGGAAGCTTTCAGTGTCATAAAGCGTGGGTGGCCTGTGTGGTGTTTTTGGAGTTGTGTCTGTTGTGTCTGATAGGTTGGATAGGAGCTTGAGTGGGCCGCCAAGGCACAGGATGTGGGTGACAAATGGGTGCCGGATATCCACCATAAAGATAAGAGAATACAACTGACTGCAAGGTTTTAAAAAAAGACAGCATCATATGCATGTGATTATCTCCACGTGTGTCTGTCGGAGTGTGTGTTTAACAAAGAGAGAGTAAGTAGGTAACGTGCGATAGAATAAGCAACACTAGACTGGACACCTGCTTCAAGAGACAACAGGTGTGGATTAAAGAGGAGCTCAGGGTCAAAAGTTACAAATAAAAACTATCCTTTACTTATAAAATGTCCACAAAATAGTGAGTTTAGCACACGTGACCAACAAGAGGAAGCTCTCCAGGGTGACTTGGATGAATCAGCTTTACTGCAAAACTTAACACCCATCAACTTTAGCAACTATCTGAACACTTGAATAAATGCAAATTTAATTTCATAATCTGCATCTGAGATAAAGATTCTGAATTTGGTTTCCCAGCAGCAGCAGCAGCAGCAGCAGCGAGCTGATACCTTAAAAGGTTATAGTGTCTCTATGTGGCTTTAACAGCCGCTGCTCATAATTTCCACCCAGCAGCTTGTTAATGGACAGCTCAGTTATACTTATTTAGGAACTGGACAGCTGTGTGTTTTATCAACCCCTAGATACAGTCCATAAAAAAAGTTTTCCAGTAGCTGCACGAGTCTAAAAGATCCAAAAACACATTTGTACACGCACTACAGTGGTGCTTGATTATTAAGATCCATTAAAATATAAAAATAACAGCTTCCATATGAAAGTTTAAAGGCCCTGAAAACACATTTTCTCAATTAGCTTCTTCTTCTGAGCGATGGGCTCCTACACGAACACATCATTTTAAACATTTCTGTTTTTGTGATTTTCTTTCCGTGCTGGTTGGAGGGAGATGTCACAGATTTCCATGCGCCAATCACAATTGAGCAGCATTTGAATTAAAATCTGATAACAGGGTGTGTGGTTTATTTGCAAACGTTGCCAGGCACTATCAGTGAAAAATCTGATCAAACAACGCTCACACACACTCCCAATGAAGCAGATAAGTATTTGAGCGTTAAACTCTGAATAAATAATAACTAAGGAGGTTTTTCTTGTTGCTTATTTAGTCATGAATCTTTAATGTTGCAGAGAAATACAAGTTTTCAGGGGCTTTAACGTGAATCAGTTTGCAAAATAAAACCAGTTACAGTGCGTTACTGGATCAGTTGGACTTCTTGGTGGAAAATTGTTACTTTTTTCTGGCTTGCATGAAAAGGGCAGCGGAGGGACATGAAGCCTGTCGGTCAAATTTACCAGAATGATAAATAAAACATTTCTGTGAGAAGATCATTCAACAAAAAGTTGGAGAAAGGCTGCACTGAAAATTAACTGTATATGTTGACTCCTGTACTGGAAACTAGAAGTAGAGTTATTATTTAAAATAAATCTTTGATTGTCAATTTCTCTCAGCTTGTGAGGACAGTTGTATTGGGCTTTTTAAAGCTTTTTAACCGTGATCACAACTCCAGCAACACTTGTAGTATAAAGAACTGCTTAATCGTGCTGTATGATGACCCTGAACGCGCTGGTCTCACAATGAAGTTGCTCTTTATGCTACAAGTAAGACCTCTTCAGACTTTTTCCCTTGTGACGTTGTGCCAGAAATCCCTACTCTTCTTCACATATTTAACAGTACTTAAAACTTGGGTTTGGAGTTTGAAAGACATAGGCGTTTACCAGACAGGGAGAGTCTAATGAAAGATGCTGCATTATGAGTTGCATGATGGGAATTGTAGGATAGTGGTTTTTTTGGAGTTTGAACCATACCAGTGACTAAAAGTCAGGATATCTCGGCCCCTGCTGCATCAATTTTGACTAATTTTGACTGAGAGAGCAATGCTAAAATGGCTGAAGTGCCTCTTTAAAGGATAAGTGGGAAAAGTAATTAATAAAATTGGGTTTTACTGAATAGATCTTTCATTATAAGGAAAGCCACTGCAGGATCTGTTAGGATTGACAAAGTCAGTGTCAGTTTTGTCAGTTTTTACTAGCTAATGAGTGTGTGTTTTACTGGAGCTGAGCAGGTAGTGAAGGTGTCGTCTGTTTGCAAAGGCAACACTCGACTGTCCACAGAAATGAAAGAACGGCGTGTTCGGTTACTGTAGCAACACTTCCTCTTCACGTGGCCCTCTCCAGTTACAAAGTAAGACCTTAAATGACTTCACCCACCCAACCCACACAAACACACACACACACACCTACTTATAAACTTAAATTTCCGGCTTGAGCGAGTAACAGGTGTGAAAGCCTGTGTCCATTATTGCTTTTATTTCTCTTTGCTGCTCATGTGTCAGGCAGTCATGACCATTTAGCTTTAATGCCACACAGGAAACACAACAGCTGCACGTGGCTAATCCCAGTATAAATTTAGGGGTGAATGAATGAATCATTTGTTTTTTGATACTTTTTTTTCTATATTAGTAGGTTGTAAAAACATCCTGTAGTAGTGCATCATAGGCTTAGTCTTAATGCAGTACACATGTGACTATGACTCTGCATCTCTCTGTCTTTTCTATCCTGCTTACAAAGGCATCAATAATAGAGCAGATCTGGAATAAATCTGAAGCCCTGGACGGCTAAATCTGGATTAATCTTAATCATTTACAGGTTATTTTCTTGATTTTTTGGGTATGCTTTTCCCCTGAAACATGTGCACAGTGCAGATGGTGTACGACAGGCCTCACACTGAACGTTCAGTTATTAAACGGGTTCCTCTTTTTCATGATGGTTTTATGATGTTTGAGGACACAAAGTCAGATAAGGAACCACCTGCCAATGTACCCACCCCAGCACACATGGGAGAGAAAAAACAATAAAAATGTTAGAAATACTTACCCTAAGTCCAATGAGCTGCTTCCCTACATGTGATCAAACCTATACTTTTACATAAGTGGGTCAAAAACAGCCTATATTCGAATTAATTGCTGTTGTTACTGATAAATCTATGCTATATTCATGATTTTTCCATTCATGATGATTCCACCAGAATTATTAAAAGTTTGTCATTTTAGTAAGTAGGATATATCTCCAAGTTATGCTACTTAGTTAACTACTTACTTAGCTATGAAGAAAAATATTTCTCTTTCGTTTTCTTTCACCTCTCAGGGGAGTTTCCTGTACTTATAAGGGAAGTTTTTGATCACTGAAAAAGGGGATTTTAATTTTCCTTTACTTTATTCTGTATTTTATCTATCTATATTAGGAGTAGTTTGGGATAGCTACCTTAGTAGTTTAGCTAGTGAGTGATTCTAAGTGTATTCTTTTTCCTGACTGCATTGTAATAATAAAATAAATAAAGACTTAAGTAATAGAAAAGACACAATTGCAACAAACATTAAAGTTCAAAGACTATAAGTACATTTCTGGCATGCTTCACTTTTCTGTTTTTAATTAAATTGATAGTGAAATATTCATAGTTTGCTCATTTACATATTAAGTCACACATTATTTACAAAATTATATACATATATATATATTAAGGAGCCCCTGAGTGGTCACATCATATTTTATATTTTATGTTTTATATTTTTATATTTTTTCTAGTTCGTGCGAACAAAATAGTAAAACGTGCATTCGAAATACTTCAATCCTGCGCACAACCTACTCAAAACAAGGGATGTCCACGTTTAGGTGCTCTGACTAATAATAATGCCTTGACTAAGGGTTGACAATATGTCTCCATGCATCCCCAAACTGAAATAAAATTTAATTACTGAATCCCTATCCATAATACTGTGAAGAAATAAAAAATAAATGTGGCTACAAACTGTCTTGTCGAAATTGCTCCTTCCTGTCTTTCTGGTGTTATGAAACTGTGGGTAGTGGGTAGTGGGTCTGCGCTGCGATTTAAGTATTTCATACACATGTTTTACCAAATGAGCACACATAATGAGTAAAATGTGCGCACAAACTACAGTAGAGAAAAAAAAATGATGTGACCACTCAGAGGCTCCGTAATATGTACAGATCGTTGACAAATTCAAGGAAAAACCAACATGAAGTGTCTTAGTATGGAGTCACCACGAGCCTCCAGAACAGCTTCAGCGTTCCTGGCCAAGTCTGTGGAACTCTGTTGGAGGGATGAACATCATTCCTCCACAAGATATTCCCTAATTTATTTATACAGCTTTTATTTAATCAGGTAATCTCATTGAGATCAAGATCTCTTTTGCAAGAGAGACCTGAGTACAGCAGATAGAAAGAAAAACAAACAAAGCCAAACGTAACAAAAGGACATACAGCATCAGGGACAGCCACAGACATCACGAAATAGATCTGAAGATGAAAGTTTATATTATATCATTTGGTGTTATGGTGATGGTGGTGGAGAGCATTGTCTCACACGTTGGTCCAAAATTTTCCAAAGGTCTGAAACTGGGCTGAGATCTAGTGACTGTAAAGGCCGTAGCATTTTATGTACATTATTTTCATACTCATCAAACCATTCAGTGAGCCCTGGTGCACGGAAGCATCTGCATTTGATATTTGTCTCCACTCTTTTATTCAGGTTTTTCCTTTAATTTGTCCCCTGTCTGTATATAAATACAGTATATATATATATATATATATCATATATATAGGCTAGTGTATCAGTAGGGTTATGCAGAGTTGCAGTGTAACAGTTTAGTAAGTTACTTTTGTAGCTATAATAAGTTGTTGTCACGTTAGCGCGGTGAAACAGTTGTAAACAAACACTTTAAAGTAGATAATTTGACAACTTAACACAAGAACACATGGCTTAAGTTAGCTTAACTTAGTATCAGGACAGCATTTAACTTTATGTTAGCTTAAAAGAAGGATTACTTATTGTGATATATCAAATTAAACGTTCCTAACAGTAAAATATTGACAAAAGTTTGGCATTTTTAACTGTCCAGAACCACGCTGCAAGATGGCGGCGGCAGAATCAGTTAGATAGACAATTAGCAATTAGCTAGACACTAGCTACTGAATTTACGCTAGCTAGCGCTAAAAACTACTAAACTACTCGGTTATGGCAGTTACATCCACAACTACAATATAGTTAGCTAGATAATGTTAGCGAGCTTAAAAGAAAGCTAATTTGATTATAATAGCAGACCCGCTCTCACATGATTGTAATCTGAGTGTAAATGTAAAACAATTCATTTTGTAATATTAGTTTCTGAGGTAAAACGTACTGATAATACATGTAAAATGTAAATTACTGTAGCTGAGTGTTTATGCTTAAGACAGTTGACAGTTCACACATGGTCCACAGTTAATACTGTGTATGCCATAAGAAAGGCACATGGGTCAGTTTGACCCACTTATGGAGTTGTTGGGGTAAGTTGGGGTAATAACAGATTATAAAAACTACATTTTTTTAAGTGAAAGAGGTTAAAAAAAGCAAATGGTGGAAATCAAAAACAAGAATTTTGAGTAATAGCTGGAATATGACAATTTTGCCACAAAAATAGTCAAAAATAGAGACCAGCCTGGTCATTTTTGACCCACCAATACGTCTAAGAGTTCAGGACTGTTATATAAACCCCCTGACAGCTGTGAGTGTGAGGGCAGAGTGTGCACACAAAGACAGAGAAAGTCCTCCAATACAATGGCAGGAAGTGTCATGGGGTTATATCTTTAATCACAATGTGGCCACAGTTCGAAACCTCTTCCCAGAAACTGTAACAGCCAAATATTTCAGTTAAATTATTTGCTAAAGCCATCACATTTTTCACTAAATAAAGCCCCCAAACCATAGCTTTGTGTAACCACTAGTATCTAGGGCAAGGTGCAGACCTGTGGACATCCACTTCCAGATCTGAAAGAAAGAGAACGGCGACAGTAACTTCTTCCTGTCTCCAAACACAGGAAGTGGTGGGGATCAGCTTGTACTGACGTCTTTTATTTTTTTTCCAGGGGATGCTGAACAAATACAACCACCACGTCCGCACTGACAGAACAGTACAGCAGAGTACAGCATATTGTCCTCATCTCCCACCGTGCCAGAGCAAATGAAATCAGCATGCCCGCCTGGAAGCTCAGGCTGCAGAGCATGGAGCGTCTGGGATTCAGGAATGCTGTAAGCTGTGGTGTTTGTCCAAGAGGAGAGAGGAAGTTGACTCACCAGGGTTTTTTCAAGAGCCAGCTCCAGGAAAACAGAGAGGATGGAGCCCAGAGATACTGTACTGTGTTCCCAGAAAACATTATGATTGGAATTAGCTGTAATTCTCTGTTCTAAGGAAGATAATATTATGCTTTTGTTTGATGATAACTCAGGAAAAGTCAGAAACAGCCCCTTTTCTATGGTAAAACCACCTGAAACTGATACGGGGTGTGGTCTGAAATGGCTTTCAGTATCCATAAAGCGCAATCGTATATCTTATTCATATAACATGTGGGTACATAGTATACAGACAGGTGCTCTTATCTCACTTTCTGCCCCCACACACTCCACTTCAAAGTCTTTCACTCTCAATCCAAGAGGGTTGAAGTGACTCATCTGTGGTGATGATGACCCACACACTCACTTCATATTGAGATTTTTTTTTTTTGAGGGGGAAGGTGACATGTAGATGACGACTATGAAAGGACACGCTTCGCAAGTTGTTGCTAACATTATATTTTTAATCAAAGTATTGGGGAAGGAGGAAGTTTTGTGCGTCTGTCTAGTCACTTTGTGGTTTCTCAGCTGCTGCTGCTTCTTCTTTTTCTTTTTCCATTTGGTTTTAGATCCCATGATTACTAGAGTGCGTCTCACAGCACGCTTCTTTGTTTTTCTCAGCAGTAATTTTAGCGCTAAGGTCGTTTCTTTTTGTCTTTTGTCTTTAATCTTTAACACCTAAAGTATAGACTTGTAACTCTCACATGACTCACTGTATTGTCATTTGGTCCCTTCGGTTTAGTATGAGAGCAGTTTGTTGGGCTGAATTCAGCACCAAAACAGACAGTGACTGTACTCTGCATGCTGATGAGACCGGGGAATTCACTGTGATTTGAAAAGAGACCAAACTTAAGCACACTGGGGCAAAGCTATTATCCATTTCCAGCTGAATGGCAGCTGTGGTTGTAACAGCTGACATTTCTCTTCCACCCTCTACAAGTTTCTTCAATCCCTGTCTAATACTGACAAGCCAGGCTTTGTATTGTTTGGGGATTTCACTTGCATCAGTGCAATCAACCCCGGTGCACACACAAACTCTTTTATAAAGTCCCCTCGCTTACTCTTAAACAACTGGTTCCTGACCTTGAACAGGTCCAGGAAACTTTGAGACAATAACACCGCTATTTCATCCATCGACTGTATCTGGAAAAACAAGAGGAAATTCATTGAAGAAAAAAAAAAAGTTTAAGATGAAAAAGGGCCAAAGTCAGCCAAGAGCCAATATGTGTGAGTCACTGGTGGCGACTGTCCCAGGCCTGGAGAGGAATAAAAACAAAAGCACCAGCAGCCCACCACCACTGCGACAGGCGGCCGCGCAGGCCTGTGAGGAGATGCGGGCTACAGGGAGTTCCTGGAGATGTTCAGTGCTCCCTCATGGCTTTCTGGCTTGACCAAGTGTTTGGGGCCTCATGTAATGCTCCCTGACTGTTTTCCTGTGGGACATATGAAAATATTCCCCACCCTTGTCTGCGCCTCTGCTCCACGCCTCTGCTCGGAGACAGACCACGACAACATCCCCCGAAAACCAGAAGGAAAGCGACTCAAAACCGAGGTGTGAATGAAAGCAGAGGTGCTTCCTGTGACCTCTTTGTTTAAACTGTTTTTCTTACAGTGGTGGAAAGAAGTAAATTTACTAGAAGTACTGTACTTGAGAAGAATTCTGAAGTACTTGCATTTTACATGGGTATTTCAGTTTTATGCTACTTTATAGGTAAATATTGTACTTTTTACTCCACTACATTTATTTGACAGCTATAGTTTTACAAACAAACATATAATGAAGTTATAAAATACAATATAGACTACTGGTAAAGAAGAAATCAGGGATATCTAATGTATTTGATGTGTGACCCCATTCAAGAAAGCACTACTTGGAGATATCTATGATATCTACTTGGTTTCAGATGAGTTAAGCAGATCCACCAAAGAGACATTTCCCCTCTTAATGTCTCATATGGTTTCATTTAAACAACAGTTTGACACCCAAAGAGGTAAAATTATACAATATTTCAGAAAAAGTCCAAGAAAAATGCACATACACATTAACGTAGCAGTAATATTAATCCAAAAACATCATATATAATAGTAAAACACCAAAAGGAAGGTTTTGAATGCAGGACTCTTCCTTACAGTGGAGTATTTTCATGTGGTATTGCTACTTTCTTCCACTGACTGTAACTCAATTATCCACACCTAAAACCAGTTACTGTGACTGTCGACAGGTCTGTCCCAGAGGATGAACCCAGTGCTGGTCCAGCCAAGTGCTGGTCCAGCCCAGTGTGTGTGGCCCAGCGTATGTGGGCAGTCAATGAGGGAGGAATGTGAGAGTGGGAAGGCTCAAAGGGGGACATTCTTGTGACCTACAAAACGGATGACAGAAAAGATTTTGTCCTCCCTGGTGACAAAGACAAGCATGAAGACAGAGCTCATTATTCAAAATGTGCTTGTGATGAAACGCCCCTGATGACAGCGCCGCCAGGCCTTGCGTCATTTTCACTTAATGTAATCTGGATGGAAAGTCATTGTGCAACACTGACAGCCACATGGGGAGTTTACCATGAGTTTGTGGAGTAGGCCTATTGATTATAGTCTCTCACATTAGTATCTGTGTGGTGTAAAGTTTAATAGATTTTAAGTACACAGTAACACATCCACATATCTTCCAAGGTTTCAAACATTCATGGCCATTTCTCCCTATTCATTTAAGCATCTTTATTTAAGGCCTCTTAGCAGCAACTGACATATACGTGTCACATGTTTATTTTATTGATGACACATACACTTACTGTGTTTTTATCTTCTGTATTTTGTGCCATGTGTTGTGTTATTTTATTGTTTTTTCCCCTTTTCATTGATAAACCCTAATTTTAGCAGTCATTGTATTTTTCATTTATGTGTCTTTTTAAGCCTACAAATCATTTTAAATCACTTAATGTATTATGTTTTTTGATGTTTTCTTACCTTTGCAAGTAGGTATACTCATTAACTAACCAAAACTAGTATTAGTTTAGGTTATATTATAACATATATGGCTAAAATTGCTGATGTTCCACAGCTGTTGAATATCCAGCCAAAAACCAAATGACAAACATTCACTAATTTTCCTTCTAAAACAGCAAGATAGAGCAGCACTGACCTGTGAGTCCAGTAAATAATGAAATTTACTGAGATGACATTACTCAGCTGTGTCAGCATGCTGCCCTCCAGTGGTGAACCAGCTCACAAACAGTGGTTTGTGCATAGAAACCACGGCGGTGAATCATGCAAAGTGCAACATCAAACCCAACTTTTTTGCTTTCAAATGTTGTCATTTTTATTAAGTTTTTGAATTTTATACACAGATTCAAAGACTCATACAATATCTGTAATGAAATGCAAGGTGGCAAGGAGTGAAAATAACAGTTAGAAAAAGAGACTTTAAAGATAAAAGCAAATAGTGGTCATGAGGTACTCAGACATGAACTGTACATATGATATTTAAATAATTAGGCTCTTGTTCAGCATCTCGATTCATGTAACTGATCCAGTTTTCATGTAACTGATCCAAAAAATACTTACTTAAGAGGTAGGTCATGTATGTTTCCTGCACAACATTAGACCATTTCTCTTTCTTTCAGCTGTACATTTATGTCTTGTTGGATACAAAACCCCCCCAAAAAACTGCCTTTTTCACAGGAGAAATTGTGACGTGTCATAGCAGGAAAAGCACAGGTGTTACGTATAACATTAACGACGGCTTCGTTATATTCAAGCGTCCCCGTGTGACAGTGAGCCAGCATGCACAACACCAGGGAGCAGCTAAATGGGATTCAGCTGTCATTAATTTCCTTATTTACACCTGTGCTTTTCCTACTGTGACATGTCAAAATGTCTTCATGAAAAAGGGTCATTAGTCAGGTATCTTCTCCTTGTAGTCTCTACAATGTTCCAACCAATGTTAAAACCAACATTTTACCTATTTAATACTTTTAAATACATACAAATATCATAAAGCAATGAAAAATATCAATATTCCCCTTGAACTTTGTTAATGACTTCTAAATTAAGGCTTTCCTCACATACGGATCCAATATATTTGTCAGGCTCAGTTTTTTACAGCTTAAACCAGCATAAAACTGTGAACTGTCAGTCTCGTAAAGCCAGCAGCATTGACGTGAGTCAGTCAGTATCATGTGAATTACCTTCAACAGATTCTCGCGATCCTTCAGCTGAATTTCAGCCCCAACCTGAAAGTCAACACAAGCCAAGCAAATTAATGAGCACTCTGTCAAACTGTTCGCAGCTGCTAAAAGTGGGGTCTAAAGCTGTCCACTATCCGATGATAACTGGTTGATTTATATCTGATTATATCATAGTTGATATCTGATGGGATTGCTTGGGCCAATTTCAGGTTTTATATTGCAGAGAAAATCTGCAGAGGAACATTTCAGCCACTCTCTTTTACCAGATCAATAATTAGAGAAGGTTATAATTAAATATAGCCTAATGAAAGGAGAAGCTTCAAGCCTCTTATAGTCAGCCGGTTGGGGCAGTGCCGAGTCCAGGCCCCAAGGGCACAGTCGAAGACATCCTGTTTGCAAGATGAGTTTCAACCACACGGTTTAAGATCAGCACGGCCAGAACCCCAACATAACTGACATAGCTGCTCGGCAATGGCAACTACACCCACAGTCTGTTTCCAGGAAAGTTTGAACAACACTCAGCATAGCAACACAGTCTAAAACATCTCACTCTTTAGTTTATAAAGCATCTGTCACGGTACAAACAGAGCCATTAAAAAGGTGTGACTTCTGCAATAGCTTCATGAGAAATAAATGTCTTTACAAGCCAGAATTACAGAATTAATGTGAATAATTTGGATTTTTATTTCTGCACAAACCTGTCAGCTGTATAGACCAGAGTACATAAGTACATTTACTCAAGTATTGTACTTAAGTGGTGCTTTACTTGAGTATTTCCACTTCATGCTACTTTACACTTCTACTCTGCTACATTTATCTGACAACTGGAGTTACTGGTTACTTTTCAGATTAAGACTTCACATAAAAACCATATAATATAATATAATATAACATAATATAATATAATATAATATAATATAAGAAGTTCTTAGGAGGAAGACCTGGTCATCCACCAATCTCTGGGTTGGCGATTCGATCCCCGGCTCCTCCTGTCCACATGGAGAAGTGTCCTTGGGCAAGAAAGCCTTTTGTCTGTTCAGGTATATCAATGCAGTCTATTTACCATTTAACAAATGCAGTGCATTGTTTCCGATTAAACAAGTGGTTCCCAAACTTTTTGGGATTACAAAACAAGCAGTGGGGCCTCTTGACACATTTCAGATGTCTCTGAGTTGTTAGCAGTTCCACCAAAGAGACATTTCCCCTCCAAACTTCCCAACGTGGTTTCATCTGAACAACTGTTTGAGGCTCAAAGATTATACAATATTGCACAACAAAGCAAAGATTAGAAAAATATGAATTTGTGTAGCAGAACTTTCCTCTCTCATTAATCATCCCATAACCCCCCAGATTTATCTGGTGACTCTTTGGAGGGGCCAGACGTGCCTAAACTACACTACCTAACTGTAGTAAAACTGGCTCAACCTCAGCTACAACAGTAAAATGCACTTACGTATGCTATTAATGCATTAGTATTAATCTAATAATGTCATTTATAACAATAGTAACAAAGTGTTGGTACTTTTACTCGAGAAATGGTCTAAATACCTCTTCCACCACTGGAAACTGCAGTTGACTAAGTCCGTTAGTAGCTGTTCCGGAGCTTTCGGTCGTACCCCACAATCTTCCTCATCAGACGTAGTTGAAGAACAAAGATATTTCGGTCTCAATATGTTGTATTGTTTGCTCCGCAGCACACAATTCAGCTCCAGCATATCAAACACTCTCTCTGGTCTTTCTCCCAACTTATTCCAAGTGTGACGTCTTGTCAAACCGTCAGCTCTATTTTTGCAACAAGGGCGCAGTTAAGACCAAAACCAAACTATATTAACCTTTTGAGAGTTACGCTTTGAATGTCATGCTCCCATGTTGGACCACCAGATGGAGCATGAACAGTATGTGATGCATCCTCTCATTGGCGCAAACATCAGCAAAAGCTGAGAACTCTGATGTGACCACAGACATAAAGGATAAGATGTCACTTGCTCCTGTACCAAAGTGATAATAAATTGTCTTGCAGTACACGCTCATATAACACTGTCACAACCAATTGAAACATAGCGACTCTGTTGTTATACACAATAATGAGTTAAACAAAAAGGAGAGTAAAGGCTTTGGAGAGGAGGAGGTCATAATTCATGTGATCTGCATGTAAAACATGAGATGTCTTTTATGTATTTCATCTGAGACTGGAAAGTGAAACCCGATAAGGACAGTGGTGACTTAAGCCTTGTGGAGGAACACGGGAGCGTTAGAAAGCTGTCTCACGTGTTAGGTCCAAAAAGAAAGGGGAAGAGTCACACAGAGGCCCCAGTCATGTTTTCGTCATAGGCAGAGCAGCTTCTCCAAATATGTCGATATCATGGTGTGTAAATTCTGTTTTCTTGCAACATTTTCCATAGTGTGGTGTTAAAGGGAGTATACAGATTATCCCTGACATTTCGTGCCAACATGCTCTTACTTTTCACATTTCTGTTTTGTAAAAGAAACACAGTGGAAACACGATGGATTTACTTTTGTCTGATGATGTAGCGTCTATCAATGCAACAGTTTAATAGGAAATGTGATGATGCAGATGACCAGAATTTGGTTTGTACTGAAGTGTCAAAACCTTCCCTTGTTAGAGGCATTATTAAAAATGTCTCTTCTTTTTATTACTACTTACAACGTATTTAGACCAGACAGATCAAGCTGTCCAAGATTAATCACAACTAGACTGAAATGTCTCAACAACTATTGGATGGATTACCATGAAATTTTGTACAAGCATGCATTGTCCCCAGAGGATGAATCCTACTGACTTTGGCGATTTCCTGACTTTTCATAGAGCGCCACCATAAGGTTACGGTTTTAGTAAAATGTCTCAACAACTATTGGATGGATTGCCATGAAATTCGGTGCAGACATTCATGGTGCCCAGAGGATGTATCCTAATGATTTTGGTGACTCACCATGAGGTTGATATTTACGGTTGTAAGCGAAGTATCTCAACAAGAGCTGGAGGGATTGCCATGAAATTTGGTTCAGACATTTATGTCCCCTTCTGGGTGAATATTAATGACTTTGCGTGATCCCATAACCTTCCCTCTAGTGCCACCATCAGCTCAAATGTTTAATTTGTCCAAGACTTTGGTTTATGACCAAATACCTGCACAAATTCCCATCAGCCTCAGCTGTATTTTGTGTTCAATGCTGTTTAACTGTTGTTGGTCAAAAGGTTGTATTGTTATATTGTCCCAATCACATGCCAATATCGTTATGTAAATGAAGTGGGCAAAACATTAGTACTATTACAATATTACTAATATTAGTAAACATTATTAAAAATACCTCTCAATCTAATGCTGTCCAATACAACTCCACCACCAAGTATAGATTCAGAATATACCACTGAATGGAGTCAAGTAGTCTTCACTAAAACCTAAGCAAGGTTGCATTTATTACTGAGCTGTTGCGTTGCATTGCGTTACATCATACAGGTGGTTCTATATTTCAGGCCCTTCAGTGTATAAGAGCAACTCTGTAAACAGTAAATATTAGATCAAGTGCACATATAAATAAAACACATACACATTTGTACACAAAGACTTCATATCATGTTGCAGGGATCCAAACAATCCACACCCTGTGTACCCCATAAAACCATCAATGTGCTTAGCATGAAGAAGGCAGTGGGCACAAAGGCATGTTTGAACCTGATCACCTTGTGCATGGAGTTCCCGATGTTCTACCAGCTGGGAGAAGCTGATATTTTGGCTGCTGCATATGAGCTGTGTCAGACAAATTTATCTGCAAGTCCTAAAATAGACTGCTCCTAGATGTAGTAAAGAGGCAGGTGTTGCTGAACTCCCGTCATGTTCTCACAGTGTGTTTTCCGTAAGTGTGAATGTCGAGGTACGTGTGAGAAAGAAGCCGAGAAATGGATTTGATGGGTTAACCACAGGCTTGTTTTTATTATTCTTATATTCAAGATAAGATTATTTTATCGCACCATTTCACAAATCTCTCTTTTTTTTTAGACTGCTGCGCTTGTAGGTCGTCTTATATCAGATATATCAGAATATTTAAAGACAAAATTATCAGAGTCTATGTGATGACACTATTATTATGCAATCTAAATATAACAGGAGCTATGGCACATCCCTTGAGTGTGTTCATGCACTGACCTGCTGTGTACAACTGGTATGGAATGAATGATAAAAATAAAAGAACTAACCTTAATCTCTGTTAACTTCCTAATCAGTGAATGAGGCTGTAAAGTCTTGAACTCAGGGCCAAAACCAACGACTAATAACTGTGCATAAGGAGTCATATCCTCTAAGGTTTGGGGAAAGATGCAAAGCACAACTGATACCATCTTCTATGCCTCATTTACATCTGTATGCAAACTACCAGGGACCTTTTTTCCGGCTGTAACAGTGGGAGCTTAAGTCGGCCTATCTGATGAAAACACTTTGTTATTGGTGTCATTACAATGTTGATCTCCCTCATGGATCCCCCACAGTTCTCCTGGTTGCATGCAGATTTTAAATAAGATGTTAAGCCGGTGAAATCTCACCAGAAAGGAACTCAGACGTGCGTTCGGGGTATGACAAGTTTGGACTGAAGAACTGGAGGATTTCTCCACAATGCCAAACATCTTCTCAACTCAAAAATAGCTCTCTGGGGGAGCAACAGGTGGTGGGTGGAGCTCTGGCTTTGCACATGTGACAGTACATATCAAGTACATGTGTGTGTGTGTGTGTGTGAGAGAGAACAGTTGCACATAAAGGCCACATTTCTTGCACACCACATTATAATGTCCAAACAACAACTACTTCCGCACACACAGATCACAACTGACAACAGCTTTGTCCTTCCACCAAATAACTTGAAGTTGTTCCTTTTCATCTGAATCTGCGCCCAAAGAAGGGATCTTCACAAAATGTGCCCTGTGTCCGACAACTCAGATCAGATAAGCAGTGACATCAGTTTCTGTGCAGCATGGAGGCCCAGCCAGTGCTGGCATGACATCACAGATACCCAGTCATTCACAGAAACAGAAAAAAAAAACCTTCAATGGGATGGTGATTAGTTTCAGCTGCAGACTGCAACCAGTGGTTCATGAGCCAAACATTTGTACCGTCCAAGAATTTTGTCTGTCTGATGGCAGCCATGTAATTCCTGCTCTTGACAGAACAATCTTGGACAGGCAGCAGGAACACGGTGCTTCTCTCATTGACAGGCAGCTGAGTTGTTACCCTCATTTAAATATTCAAAAATTTTGGAATCACAATTTCAGCCTGAAGTGTGTGGCCTTTGTCCTCTGTTGCACCAGACTGCAAAAAGCTCTTCCTCCCATGGTTTTATGAATGAATTCAGGGGCAGTGAGCACATCGTTAGTGGGTTCAAAAAATGGTTTGAGAGATCCAAACTCCAGGCGGGAAGAGAGGTGAAGATCTGGGATCTTACAGAAGGCCTGCAAATAAATCATCACAGCCAAAATATCTTAATGAGTTTCATTATAGTTTCTGACTGGCCCTCATTTACGTCAGGAACATACAAGAGGTAGAAACAATTATAGGAACACCATACAATGCTGCAATACAACAACACCACAAAACATTACCCATCATGAGTACACTAATTGGATTGGATTGGATTGTTGTACAGGTGATATTGTGTCTAATCCCTGTACTTACCCCCCCTGTTCCTCCCACTCCCTGTGCAATGTGCACAGTTTTTCCATGCTAGGATACTACCTGGCCCCAGATTTTGCCGTGTGGTAATCTGAATAAACACAAATTAATTTAGGAATATGCAAAATAGAAGCACAAAACTGAGATAACGAAAAGGTCTCATAACTTGATTTTGACAAAGGGACCCTCTTCAAGACAGGCTCTCAGCAAGACCCACCTTAGGGCCCTCGTGTCAGAGGATATTGTGCTTTTTGGACGCATATTCCCAAATACATTTTGAATTAAATTAGCATTAACCAGTTCACACATAGCAGACCTGGAACCTTTGGGACCCCTGGACTTCTAGAGCCATGGGACAGTTAACTGTTTTACCCAGCTCTGCCCCTGTAGAAAACAAACAGCTGTTTTTTGTTATCTATTCATTGGTACACACCAGATTAGAGTTTAAAAAATGCAGTTTTTAAGCAATATTTCTCTTCTTTTTCTACTTTTACCATAAGACACCAGGCATTAAAAAAATTATCCTATTAATAGAAAAGATAAGCTGCTGCGACTTCCTGTTTATAAATCGTAAAATCACATTTTTCCATGTTGTCAGCAAAACTTACTACAGTACTATACAACAAATAAATGCTTTTGGGGAGTTACATAATTTCATAGTCAGACAATAATAACGTGTCAGCCTCTTCCTGCTCAAAATATGGAGTTATATTCATCTTTATCGAGTTTAATTTAGCTGTGTGTGCGTGCGTGCCTGTGTGTGTGTTTCAGGAGCACAATGCTGCGGTTCATCGCTGTACGCGCGTCAACGGAATCCCGGAGTGCGTCATTCTCTTTACGTCTATTCTCTCGAACGCGCGCTGTGATTGGCCAGCGGAAATCTCCCCGCCCACCGCCCAGCCTTGTATGGAAACCTTTCTCTGACGTCATGGGTACAGTAAATCTAGTATAAAAGTTTCCTCGAGACGCGAGCGGAGGGACTGGTCCTCAGCTGCGAGACGCTGAAGATGACCGACGGTCGTTTGTGGAGTACAGACAGTTCATAACACCTGTAGACGGGCCTAACAGGTAAGATATATTTATGTTTTTCATTTATTAGACTTGAATGCGGAAGCAGTGTATTTTTAAACATTACAACTGAAGCGATAGTGTCACACAGGGGATTTAAAATGTCTTTAAAAAACAGAAAGCAGCCGCCCCTTCCCTATTTATTTAGCAGAAAGCGAGCAAAGCGTTTGAAGGTGTATTTACAGGTGTTGTATCCACATCTCCTGCACAGAGAGATAGATAGATATTTTATTTATCTCCGGAGGGAAACTCACATGTCACGAACAAACCACATTGAACAAAGATTGTGCCAAAAAAGAAACAAATATCAAAATACAAGCGCTAACATAAGAGTTACAAGTAAAAAAAAAAGGTTGCACTTTAAGCATGTGCATGCATACAAGGTGCAAATTGCTGTAAGGTGTGCACAATGGATGTAATCGTACCTTATAAGTTAAAAAAGATGTATTGCACTTTGCCAGAGAATCTAATTCTAAGTCCAGTTAGAGTTTGAGTCCAGCAGCATGTGTCAGAGCTCAGTGGGCATGCAAGATAAAACAAATATATTGCATTTTGCCATCCATTTACTAGCTTTATTTGTAGAATCAAGTTTGTTGAAATCAAAGTGCACCAGGGAGGCTGGCGCAGTGCTTTCCACATGTAACATGTGCCTCATGTGTTGGCACCGTGCCCCTGAAAGTGTGAAAGTCAACCCTGCTTACTGTACCTTCAGGCATGTGCAGCTGACCGTATTTACTACATAGTAACATATGATAAGATGACTTACTGTTGCTATGAGGAGCTGAGAGCTTCCCCCCCAACCATAGCCCTTCTCATAAGATGAAGGATGCTTATTAATTTCTATGCAGTTTGTCTTGCTGGAGGCAACTGCACCAGAACCCCTCACCTGTCCAGGGAGAGGGATCCCTCCTCTGTTAAAAAAGTGTTTTTTGGGGGAGTTTTTCCTTATCCGAATCATGGGTCCAAGGACAGAGGGTGTTGCATGCTGTACAAATAGCAAATTGTGATTTGTGATATATGTGCTATATAAATAAAATTGACTTGACTTGACCCTCAGGGGGGCCCCAGAGCCTCTGGTTCACTGTGTGGCAATTGGTTTACGGTAACCTAACTCAGGAGGATCCTGAATTATTACCTAGTCTTGAAGTTTGAACTACCACACAGCAAACCTGGGCCTGTATAATATTCCAACACATGAATACTGTACACACTGCACAGAGAGGGGTAAAACAAGAGACCAGCCACTCATTTTTGCCCCAGGGACCCCTAGCAGGTTAACTGGACATGGCTTGAAGGTTTAAGATAAAGATCTGGAAAACCAGTTAACATTTTTGATTATGTGTTTTTCAGTCTTGCAGCCATGACTTGCATACACCCCCAGCATGGATCTCAGCCCTACGAGAACAACCTTGTCAGCTCAGAGCTTCAAAGCACAGACTTTATCTCCAGGCTGGCTGCGGATATGAGCAGCCCACAGGACAACCTCTCCGCTCCATCCCTGCCAAGCATCAACTCCCTGGTGGGCACTCAGGCGGGCGACTTTGACGCATATTCATGTCAGTTCACCGCAGCCCCTGCCCACGTCACTCCGTCGCCAGGCCAGGAGACCCCCTTCAAGCTGGATGACCTACAGGTTTACGGCTGCTACCCTGGAGCGTTCACACTGAGCTACCCGGAGGAGGCCGCGTCCCCTGCTGGGTCAGATTATTTCGGCAGCCCGGCATCGGCCTCGTCTCCTTCCACCCCTGGGTTCCAGAGTCAGCATACGTCCAACTGGGACTCAGCCTTCGGGCCATACTCGCCCAGTCCAGGATACTGGGCGGCAGAGGAGACCTCAGCGCCACATGCGCCCTCTTTCTTCACTTTCGGCTCGGGGTCCATGGAGGATATGTCTCATTTGGGTCAACAACACTTACGAGAGCAGGATCCTTTCCCTTTGGCCCACCCTCACCCATCTGCACTGACCTTCCCGGCCCTGGTGATGGAGCAAGCACGTAGCCTGGAAGGCGCAGACCAGATGGATGGAAGCTTATCACCCAAGTTAAAAAGCCCAGGTGGAAATGAGGGCTGCTGTGCTGTGTGTGGGGACCACGCCTCCTGTCAGCACTATGGGGTTCGCACCTGTGAGGGATGCAAAGGGTTTTTCAAGGTAAAAAGATGTGACTTGTCTATGCAGCCAATCAGTCTGTTTTTATTAAAAAAAATGTCATCTAACTGAATATTTTGTGCCAGTCCTTGAGATGGGTTTAAAGTAATTATTCTTTTTATTTCACAGCGTACAGTACAAAAGAATTCCAAGTATGTTTGCCTTGCCAACAAGGACTGTCCTGTGGACAAGAGGAGGCGGAATCGATGTCAGTTCTGCCGTTTCCAGAAGTGTCTAGTCGTAGGCATGGTGAGGGAAGGTGAGTTCAGTGCAAACCCAGATGAACTGGTGGTGGAGTAAAGATGGTGAAGATGAACTGAAAGTGACAGTTGATGTCGCCATTTTTCCAGTTGTGAGGACGGATAGCCTGAAAGGACGAAGAGGTCGCCTGCCGTCCAAGCCTAAAGTCGTCCAGGATGTGACAAGCGCTGTGTCTCCGGTGAGCATGATTGCTTCACTTGTGCGGGCCCACATCGACTCAAACCCCGGCGTCGGGAAACTGGATTACTCCAAGGTAAAAAAAAACAAAAAAACACCGCACAGAATCCCTCTTTTCAATTCTTTGGGAATATTTGTTCACCCACGTAGGCATCTCAGGGGCGTAGCATAGAATTCTGGGCCCTGTACATAGGCAGTCTCTGAGGCCCCCCTCATGATTTTAAAATTATTATTACAAGCATTTTTCATGGGCCCCTCCACACCTTTGGACCCTGTAAATTAGTACCCTTTGTGCCCCCCCGTCCTACACCCCTGAGGCATCTGCTTGAACTGCTCTGCTGTCTGCAATTTCAGTATGAAGAGACAGAAGTCAGTCCGAACCAGAAAGAGGACGCCAGTGACATCAAACGCTTTTACGACTTACTCACAGCCTCCATGGAGGTCATCAGGAAGTGGGCAACGAGTATCCCAGGTTTCTCCGAGTTCTGCCCGGAAGACCAGGAGCTGCTGCTGGAGTCTGCGTTTGTTGAACTCTTCATCTTGCGTCTTGCGTATCGGTGAGTGCAGCAGACAGATCCAGGCAATAGCGATAAGCTGACATGCGACACTACACAGTTGAATTTAGGATGAAATTAATAAACAACGCTGTTTTTTCCTCTGAAGTTCCAATCCTGAAACGTGCAAGCTCATCTTCTGCAATGGGGCTGTGCTTCACAAAACGCAGTGTGTCCGAGGCTTCGGGGACTGGATTGACTCCATCTTGGAGTTTTCTCAAGCCCTCCATCGCATGAAGCTGGACGTTTCCTCCTTCTCCTGTCTCACAGCCCTGGTTATAATCACTGGTAAGAGCTTCAGTCATCCTTTAAGACTATTTAACACATCTAACTTTAGAAGTGGAGGAATTTTTCTTATTTATTTATACAGTTTAAAGTTACAGGGACAGTGCACTTTAATAGACACTTCTGTAAATGTGCCAGTTTATCCATCTTGGCTAATTTTCAACTGCAGTCCCTGGGCAGGTGTAATGACAGCTACAAAAGACACATAAAATACTTTAAAATAAGGACAACAATACATAAAACATAAAACAAAGTGCGCTTCAGGTTATTTGAATATGGTCACACACTTGATTGTCTTTTAACCATGATTTTAAATTCATTTTAAATGAACGATATGTGTCACAGTCTCTGATAACTGATGACTGTTCCATGTGTGAGCTGCTCTCACTGAAAAAGCTGACTGTCCGAAGGCAGTCCTCCTCATAGGTGTTATACAATCCCCTCTCGCCACAGACCTAGTGTGTCTACCATCAGTTGTTTCCTGCTTTATAAAAGCACTAAGGGGGCGATGCAGAGTCTTATATAGACAAGACAAGCATCTGTAAATTTGATAAGATTGTCTCAGCTCAGTAAATTATGATTTGTTAGGCAGTAACAATGGTGATGGGCATTTAGTGTCCTGTCAAGCACCTTAAGAGCCTGGCGGTTTACTGACTGTACAGGTTTGAGTGTTGTACAGGAGGCTTGTGCCCAGCTAGTCAAACAGTATGACAAATGTGACATGATCACGGCATTGAAATACAGTGTAATGTAGGACTAGAATCAGTTGTTACATCAAGATATTTGAAATCAGATACCACTGTCAGCTTTTCCCCTGGAACATAAACATTAGGTGTGAGATTATCTGTAACAATCTGTATCTCTTTTTCTAAGTTAAATCAGAGTTATTTTTATTCAGCAAGGAGAACAGTTTGCACGAGGAATCTGGTTTCACTGGTGTGGACAACACAATGCAGTTACACAACACCGGATTGACACGACAGGTGTATGGCAAAAATGTAACACGGCCTCACGTATAGTGCAGAGCAGTTGTAATATATCGCAGCAGACTAAACATAACCACAATGCAGGTTTACATTCAAGGCCAAGGAATTGTTCCAACGTAGCAGCACTGACACTACTGACAGCACAAGTGTGTGTCCTCTTTTAGCTCTGTAGTATTCCTCTTAATATCATTTATGTTTTGTATCAAGATTTTCTGAATAAAACCCAGAGTCTTTTTAAAGCTGATTAAAGTCAAAATGATTGGATTAAAATCTTTATAAATCCTATCAATCAGATTTGTGAAAGCAGACTCACTCTGACTCTAACATGTGTCTTTTTGTTTTCTTCTGCAGACCGACATGGTCTTAAGGAGCCAGCGCGTGTGGAGGACTTGCAGAACCAGCTCATCACCTGCCTTAAAGACCACGTCTCTGGCTGCGGCTCCGACTCGTTGCGGCCCAATTACTTGTCCAGACTTCTCGGGAAGCTGCCTGAGCTCAGGACTCTGTGCACTCAAGGCCTCCAGCGTATCTTTTACCTTAAATTAGAAGATCTTGTTCCTCCGCCACCGATCGTGGAAAAAATCTTCATGGATACGCTTCCGTTTTGAGTGTGAGATGGAGTTCGTATGAGAGCCAAAGAGAACAGACTGATACTTAAGGTAGTGTTAAGTGAAACTGCTGAAGAAGCTGAGAAGAACAGTAATCCTAAGGGATTGTGCAGCTCCAGAGGAAAAGGGCTACTTCTGAATTGCAAAGTGAATGAGTTATAAAACTTGCAGAAGCAACATGTATATGGAACCATCACAAAATGCTCTTCCCAGTTTGTGTTTGCAGGATTTTGTGTACTCTGCAGATGGAATTAGACAGGCCAGCTCATGGACCAAAAGGCGACTGTTTACATTCAACAAGGTGCCATGAATGGAAACATTTCTGATGGAGGGAAGACGATTGCACTTTCCAAACAGTCACTAATTGAATACAAATCATATATGCGTCATCATTTCAAAGATGTAATGAGCACAATATTTTTGCTTTTTTTTTGTAACAATCTTTTGTTGTGACTGTAAATTGCACATAAAAAATCCGACAATGCATTATTGTAATGTCTTCAGCTCAAGTATTAAACATGGTCATCATTATATTTCTGTTTAAATACTTAAGGTGCTCCAACATGTTCAAACAAGCAAATTATTTCACAGAACCACCTTCCAGCCTCACTCAAACCTCCACTTTGCTTCATATTTAATGCCACCATATGTATTTGGTGATACAAAAGTAGGTTCAACCTACAGAATTATTCAGTAGTATCATTCATGTATCATGAATAGACATTGAGCAGCTAATATACTGTGTATCATCCAGTACAGTCTTATACACTGGTCTTGTATGTAAATTATTTTGAATCTGTTTTAAACCTGCTGGTGTTTTTGCCACATGAACTGTATTCTGCAGTCTGTTATTTTTACATACTAAGAAGTTATATTTTACTGCAGCCAAACATGAAATAAAATTTAAAACTGCATATTCCAATTTGTCATCTTTATTCAGAATATTTAGAGAAGTATAATGAATTATGTAATACCTGCAGTTGAGGTTGAGTTATTATGTTTAAAAAATATGTTCTTCCTAGTGCTTGGGCGGCAGATTTCTATTGTAGCAAGTGTTTTAAATTATAAACACTGAATTAACAATACTTCTTACTTTATATTAAGTAATTTAGTCGACTTTTTATTCTTCCATTGTGTGGCAGTGCTGAGTAACATGCTGTGCCAGCAGCCTGTAAGCCTGAGTCAAGTGTAACTTATATTTTATTTATAAGGACAACACACATTGATAAACATTTCTGTAAATGTGCCAGTTGGCTGATTTTCAACTGCAGTCCTTTGGCGAAATGTTTTGAGACCAATAAGGTGATGGCTGAAATTTACATACAGAAGACAACAAGACGCCTTAAAGACAGACAGTGCACAAGCCAACAGGGAATGGCACACATGCAGACAGAGCAGCAACAAGAAATAAGACATAAGTAAAATACGACAATCATAAAGGAATCGAGAATAATACCGAGATATTTGACATGAGAGACTACTTGGATGTTCTGTCCAGACACACAGACTTTGGGATCACAGTCAGATGCAGAGTGTGCCTTTGTAAAAAACATGCAGACAGTCTTCTTGACATTGAGGAATAGGTATGAATCATCAAGCCATTTGGTCACATTTGTCATTGTCGCTCTGAGTTTAGAAGCTGCTTGTTCCTTGCATGGGCATAAATTACAGTATCGTCTGCATACATCTGAACTTCACACCCTGTGCAGACCGATGCTAAATCATTTACATATAAGCTGAACAGGAGCGGTCCCACAATGGATCACTGAGGAACAGCTATTTCATTGCTCAGGAAAGGTGATGTTTCCCTACCCACCTTTACACACTGAACCCTGCCTGCAAGATAGGACTTCATCCAATTCAGCATGTTAGAGGAGAACTTCGTTTGGCAACAGATCAGTACATACTGCTGAAAAATGTACCCCCGTCCACCTCCCTCCCAGTTATGTGCTGGTCTCTTTTTAGAAGCCAGTGGAATTCCCAGTCCGGTCTCAAGTGACCCAGACTACTTCATCATTGTGTAATGCCACACTCTCACATGCATGTGTGTGCGTGTGTGTCAAAACATGAATGCACACCTTTTACTGCTTGAAGTAAATGTTATGGACAAACTGCTACAACCCGGGGCTATAAAAGATTATTTATGGATGATATAAATTACTCAGGTGCACCTGTTAATCGCACCTGTATGATCCACTATAATGGTCCAAAACAGGCAAAGTCAGCAAGAATACAGAGGCTCGTGAATGATTAGCAAGACTGATTAAATCAACAGGAAGAGTAACCATAGTCAAGCAGGACATTTAACTCCGAGTACATGGAGACCATTTTGACCTGATGATGGCGCCAGAAGATCACCAAAGTTGTAACAAATCATCGTGAGGCGAACATGAACCAAATTTCCTGGCAATCCATCCAATAGTTGCTGAAATGGACTCTCAAAACCAAAAAGGTCAACCTCATGGTGGCGCTAGATGAAAAGTCAGGGGATCAATAAAGTCATTAGGCCCCATCCTCTGGAGACCATGAATGTCTGTAGAAAATTTCATGGCAATCCATCCAGCAGTTGTTGAGATATTTCAAAGTGGTGGACGAACCAGCTGACATTGCCAGTGTCTCCATTACAGAGTTTGTCCACCAGAGAGCGCTGACAAGTTTATTTTTCAACTGTAAAATGTTCCAGTCAGCACACAATTAAGGGATTTAGTTAATGTTATATGTTGTATGCAAGTTTGAAAGTGTGAAAGGAGCTATAAAAGTAGCCACTCTGTTTTCAATCGTTCAGTCTGACATTGTGTTCATGGTAGACAATTTCTTGTCAGGAAGGGTTCTTTTTGTTTTTTTACCCCAACCAATCAACAGTGAGCGACGTGTTCATCCCACCGACGTTATTTGCAGTTGACACTATGGATCATGGTTGACAGGGAAGCGGCAGTAGTGGCCGCTAATGTTCTTCATTTCCTATTTTTCAGGGATGTAGCTAGGTAGCCAGGTGGCTATGGAGGAAGATGACATCCTCATTCTTAATACACTCAGTGCACATCCATCTTCAGCTGCACATTGTAAGGTACACTGTGGTTCTATCAATATGCTTCAGTGCCACCGAGATGAATTCCTGTAGATTTATAACATGAGGACTGAACCGATTCTGATCTGATCCGATGTCGTATCAAACCCTGAGAAAAGACTTTGCTGTTGAATTTTGGAGGTAACTTATAGCTGAATTATCTGAAGCAGCAACCAGCTGGTCTCATGCATCTCTTGAGTTACAGATTCTGAAATTCTCCCGTCTGGTGTTGAAACGTAACTTAATATACAAGTTGGAGGACTTGATAACCTTGCCTATGTAGGACTTATGCAACAAGAGCAGCTGGATGAAGTCAGCATCACTCTGATTACAGACCGTATGCGGGTGATGGTACACTGATAAAGATAAGGCGGGGTAGGGCAGCTCTCTTATGATGTACCCATCATGCCTCAGTGGAAACTGGGGAACGGGAGAGCAACTTTAATGTGGCTTGTCTGAGTGGAGTTTGAAATGCCAGTGATAATAAAGGATCACATGCTTCAGACAGAGTTACAGGATTAGAGGCCAGCACAAACTGTCCACAGCACATTGTGCAGGACTCTTATGTCTGTGAGAATATGAGAATGTCACATTTATAAAACAAGATCGACAGAGAGGCTTTGGTTTCACTTGCAGGCGACAGGCCCAGGGTGCGTGCCTGAAACTTGTTTGCAGAGCGTCCAGCAGCTGGCGTGAGTGTGATGAGTTTCATAAGACTCACATCTCAATGAGACCAGCAATGTGGCACAACCTCTCCGCTGTGTCGCTAATTAACCTGCATCTTAAAAGAAGTGTACTGTGAAAAAGGTCAGGAGTGTCTGGGAATCGAGCCGCCAAGTATCTGTAGCTGTCTGATTTACTTATTATTTATTATTCTTTAGATTTATATCTGCTGTTTTGGATGCATTTATTGTATCTATTTCAATCTAATGTATCCAATTTAACTAAGAGTCTACAGCCATGCTAGCAGCTCTGTGAGGTTGTACTTAGGCACAGCAGTGTTTTGAGCTAAATGTGGTGTGTGGTTATAAACCAAAGTATTGGACACATTCACCATTAAACGTGGTGAAGGGAAGAAGTTTCTCTTGTGCCTGATGGGTGCCTTTGTGCCTTTCCTCCAGTAGACTTCCAGTACTTCTCCCACTGGCACTGGTGTCTCATACTGGGCACTCCCACTGGAACAGGGTGTACTCAGGCTATTTAGTTTCATTTTATGTTGCTGGTTGGCAGGACTGTAAATATGGATTCAGCATTAGATTTCTAGGAAATACAGAATATTACACTGGACGAACACCAAGTACATTTTCATTATAGATAAGACTGACATTTAATTAAGTTTATATATATGATATGGACATTGCAAGTAATGGAAAGTAACTAAGTACATTTACTTAAGTGTTTTTTTAACAGTCATAGTCATCATACTTTTCAGATTTAATATCTTTACACAAAACATGTATATGTACAATCCAATAATGTAGTAATATAACACTAATGGTACTTTTAATACTTTATAAGTAGATTCTGTTGTGATACTGCTGCACGTTTAGGTAAAACTTTAAATGCAGGATTTTTTTATAGTTGTTTTGTCATCTTCTATTTTATTTTATTCTTTTACAATCTTATTTTATGTTTTTCTATACTGCTGTGTGTCTTTTATATCTTGTCATAACACCTTTTATTTATGTCTTATGTGAAGCACTTTAAATTGCCTTGTTGTTGAAATTAGCTATACAAATAAACTTGCCATCCTTTTTATGTACAAAGTAAACGATCTGATACTCCACCACTGGACACTGAAAAACCTGGACACTGAAGTGTCCCTCTCATGTCCTTAAACAGATTTAGAGCCTCAGAAATGTCCAAAATGATTTAGGAATCAGAGAGCATCTGAAGAGCTATTTATATATCTGACTTAATGCAGATGTTTTAAAAACTCTTGTCACAGATCGAGCCATATTCAGTTCCTTCTGGCGGTTTCTCACAGGTAGGACACACAATGACATGGATGTGCTGGTGCTGCTGAGAACTAATTAACATCACTGACTTTGGTTTTAAAGTGAACGACATGACATTTAAGTGATGAGTTCAAAAGTTCAAAAAGAACATGATCTTCTTCATGTCACACAGTAAACACTCTATAGGTAGTAACAGATATACAACACTTCCAAGAGGTGGCAGTGTTTCCTCAATAGACACAAGGGGTTCTGTATAGACCAGGGGTCCTGCACGTACACTGTTCGGAGGAGTCATATCTCATCCTTACAGACAGTGACAGGGCAGCACAGAGCCTGTCTGAACACCTCCAATAATAGCCACGACTAAAATAGACAGTCATCACATGAAATCAATAATGCCACTTAGATATGACAGAGTGGGCTGGCAGGCTGCCCACACACTGGGATTATCCTGACACTCATCACTCTGAGCTCGCTCCTATAGCTCTGACCTGGAGCGTAGAACATACATAAAAACCAATGTCAGCTGCCTAATGTGGTACTTTATGCGTGAAACGTGCCTATATTAAAAATGTTTGAAGACCAGAGGAGCCACTTGAGTCAAAAGGAGATAATCAAATCAGAGGAATTAAGTTTCAAAAGGACTGGGAAGTAGGCAGGGATGATTTATGTCAGTGCTTCGGGTCTCTTCTTGAGGAAGAAATTGGCGAGTACTGCCATCCAGTGGCCGTGCATGCTTACACACAGCTGCTTCCATGCTTAGGAGGAGCATCCAAAAGGTGGACTTACTCCACTACAATTCATTATAAAAATTAAAGTCTGAGTTTAAAATCAAATTCATTAGATATTGCCAATGAAAAACACACCCAGTCTTACAATACATGCGTATTTCTATTGTCTGTACCTGCTTTTTTCTCTTTTAAATGATTTTTAATTTTCTTTTCCAATTTCCTTTCATTTGTTCTTAACTCGTGTAATTTTGTTTTTATTGATCATTTATTTTATCAGCCTAGTTTTTATATTATTTCTCATTTTTTACAATTTATTTCACATTGATTTCTAGTGTGTTGTGCCATGGTATTATGACATTCACACATCACTAATTACATCATGGATTTAAGCCCAGTGTATCTTTTCCTGGTATCAGTGTAAATAAAAGATCTTTGGTCAAATACTTTTATGGACTTGTGATCACTACCACAAACGTTTGCAATTTATTTTGTCTGTGTATGTTTCTATGTTCATACACTATTCCTCACATTAACTGTAAACTCAACCACCTGTAGCTTTGTGTCTACATAATGTAAAAGAGGTAAATACTAAGAGTCTTCTGACAACTTTAGCCACGTTTGTTCTAATAAAGACTAATCCTACAAATCACATGTACACACTAAACATGTGCTTTTGATATTTTCAGTCCAGCTTGAAAGACATCCAGTTTAACACTTAGACTTGTTGTTTTGAGAACAAAATAATAACAGGAGGAAGCTTAAATCAGCATACTAGTACACTACAAACGTCTGTATCACAGACTAAAGCAACATCAGCTGCTACTGTATACTGTGCTTAATTACTGATAGCAACCTGTAGATGCATTTTCCAACAACCACTTTGGTGCTTCGATCCAAAAAGCAATAATCAAATTGCAATTCTCAGTTAAAATACATATTAAGTTATGATGAAACTTGACATGAACTTCAGAACTCTTCAGAATTTCACAATGTCTTATTTCCCATCTCAAAAAAAAAAGTTATTGTCACTGGGGCTGAAAAGACTGAAAAGAATAAATATATAAAATAAAATAAAGGGGAAAACTCATTCCCATCCCTAATTATTGCCAAACTGCTAGTATTTTACCACATGTACTACATTACAACATGTGATTAATTTCATTAACTATTTTCAGAACTAGCCACGCAAAATGATTTTCAATAAACATTTTTAATATAACAAGCACACAATATTAAAGCAATGTGTATATCTGCCACTCAATTGTCACTATATTCTGCATTTAGAGTACTTCCCACATCAGGTGACTAAAAATCTGTGAAACCTAGATGAAGTATTGAAAATGTAGATACAGTCGTGCAAATTAAAAACTTTAAGTGGGCAAAGACTTAAGAACAAATTTAAAAAGAAATATCCATGCATGCATATACACAAAAGGCCTACATTAAGCTTCTTGTCCGATATACTGTATAGTAAATCGGAATTAAGGCTTATAACCCGAACCACGGGAGGGTACTAGGTGTTCTAAAACTTGGACCAAGATTGTTGGTGGGCCTCGTCTCCGGACTGCAGAGAAACGAGACAAAATAACAGTTAGGGGACAAAGAAAATGTGCACAAATTAGTGCAAAGAGCTGAAGCAGACTGGTGGAGCAGACCACTTACTTTTGATTCAAGACACCCCACACAAATGGAGCAGCAGCATCATCAGCCTCTGCAAGACAAAACGCTCTGTTATCTTTACAGACATGTGTTCAAAGTCTGGTTCAGAGTACACGAGGGGAGAGAAAGAATGTCGCTTTAGATTCTGTGCATTGAATATTTCAAACTCAAAGCACCAATTGTTACTAACATTTTCAGAAATACAGGGGAAACGGCTAGCCTGGCTTGGTCCAAAGGTAACAAAATCCACCTACCAGCACCTCTAAAGCTCACTAATTAACACGTAATATCTTGTTTGTTCAATCCACACAAAAATCAAAGTGTAAAAACAACAAGTTTTGTGTATTAATAATACCTTTGTCCCAATCCTCAGTCATGTTTGTGTTCACCCAAGTACTGACTGGGACCTGCCATTTATGTCCACAATGTCCATTTGTGCTCCCACCTGTAAACGGAGCATAATTCAACTCAGAAACACTGTAAGCACATGTTGACTCTGCAGGGTAAATAAAGGAGACAACTGAGCCATAATCTTACCATCCTCAGAGTCCACAGATATTCTGTCGACACAGGTTTCAGTGTGGTGTGTCAGCTCATGCCTGGGGACCAGGTGGCGAGCATTAAAAGGGCAGGTTTTCAGCTCACTGGCCAGTTTCGGATGATTCTACATCAGTGAGAGATAAGTTAAGTAGCAGTCAAACTTATGGTGTGATGGTGGTAAATAACCAGACTGTGAAAACTCTGTAACCGGTAGTCCTGTAACACTCAAATCAGAGATGGTACTAACAGCAAAAAGCAACAGCTAACAACGTCGTGTGTAACTGCAGTCATACAGTTAACTCTTTTCTGTGCCTGCCTACACAGATATTGGACCAATTGAATTACAGTACCGACCAAAAACACACGGCCCCTGGAGAAAAATATGCAAGGGCTGCTATGACGGCAGAAAAATAAAATTATGGTCATTATAATTTTGTCCAAATGAGTACACAGTCAAAAACAAACAAATATTTGTGCTGATTTCTGAGAAAAATCAACAGAAGGGACGGCATTCCCTGATTTGCATGATGTGGAGGAAATATTAAAAGGTAGGCTTTATTCCACTGCTGCTGTTTTAGACTGTAATAGTTTTAACGAGGTGTACCTAATAAACTGGCAACTGAGAAAAAAAAAAAATGCACAAATGCTGCTGTGAGAGAAAGACATTTTCAGTTTAACTACACGATACACACGTCCCTGCACTCTTAATTCAATGTAAATCTACAAACTTTTTTCCATACCTGTTAGTTGCAGTAAACAAGCGCTCGACTCACCTTCCTGCACTTTATAAGATGGTAAGGGAAGCGACAGGCCCGGATCTGGTGGTTCTTGTCAAAAGGGCACTGCAGGAGTTTGTCCGGGTCAGTGTTTCCTTTAACATCTTTAAAGTAAGAGAAGAACAAATTAATACATTTCACCTATCAATATGTACTAAAACAGAAGACAGCTTTAAGCTGTTGAAAATGTGGAAGAATATCTGTCGTGTTACCATTTTCCTCGGCCAACTCTGCTCGCTCAGCAGCAGCTGTCTTGCATGGACCGCTAGTGGTTCCAAATCTGATGGTGGCCGCCATCTCTAGCTGGGATTTCTCCACCGAGGAAAGGTCAAAGATGGAATTCAAGTCACCCTGAAACAACAACAATGTAGACAACAGATAGCATCAAATACTGACTGAGGTTGCTAGATGCACATGTGGCATTCAAAAGCTGCACAACCATGACAACCAACCAATCAGATCAATAATCAGCAGGATTCTGTCCAACAGGCAATCCAACAGGTGTGCGAAATTAGCTATCACCTGAAAGTGTGTTTGCTTGTTGGTGTAGTTTTGGTTTGGTTTGAATGTTAAACCAAACTGGAACACCTGGGCCCAGTTGTTCAGGAGTAATCTGATCGGATTTCGGCTATCTGATTGGATCAAATCTTGAAAATGGGGTGTTCAAAAGAAAAAAAAGGATTCTGAAATCGGATTAGATGATGTAATCCAGTCTTGGTTTTGATCTGGATCAAACCTTCAGTGTGTGTTGTTCAAAACTTTTTAGTTGGTTTGGGATACCTTTGATCCAGAAAATCAGGATTATCCTGATCCCAGTAGAAGGAAGGATTCAGGGTGGATTTCAGAAACAAAAAGTAATAAAACTTTTAAATTGGTCAAATAAATCAACATTTTCATCATGTAGTGTTTATACATTTAAAGCTATTAAAGGCAATTTATTTTAGAAGCATTTTGTTATATTTGTTGAAATTCTCTTAACACCTCGACAGCAATCAACAAATCAAATGCTCTGACAAGAAACAAGAAAAAAATCTGGTATCTGTGGCTGTCGCAGGACTGTAATAAGCCCGTCCAATCATTTCATTTGGTCCGAATGAAATGATTGGATGGCGTACCTGCCTGTCTACCTACCCACCTGCATTGTAATATGTAGTCCCATTCAGAGCACTGCTAATCAGGATTTGGTAACCCCGAAAAGCTTGTATCTGGATCAGGGTGATCCAGTCCGATGTTGCTTTGAAAAGTAAGTAAGATGGATTAGCTGATCCTAGATAGCGAAACATGGGATTTCCAAATCTGGACCATTCTGATCCAGATTCAATTTTTTGAACTGGGCCCTGGGTCCAAGGATCAGCTAATCCATTTTACTTTTGTGCCAAATCCAGATTAGCAGTGCTTTAAATGGGACTACATATCACAATGTAGGGTACTAGCTGTGTAAAGAACAACAGGTAGAACAGCCAGTGTGGGGTCACTAAGTGTTTTTATTTAAAGACCCAGACCAACTTCCTGCGTTCTCTCAGAATGAGAGAACTGTTAGAAACTACTATACTTTTGACTAGCACTGTCATTAATATAATGTGATAAATGAAAGTTAAAATTAAATATTTTTTGTTGGATATTGACGCTATTTGGGGGACTATTTTATGGGGACAAAGTCCTTTATTTTTTTAATTTACTGTACTGAAAGGCTTAATAGGCCTAATGTGTACTTTACATTACTGTAACAGTTAACCAAATCAAGTGCAAAATACAGGCTAAATAAATGTATATATACAGTAAATACAAATGTCAAATTATTTGACCAATTTAACAGTTTTATTACATTTTATTACTGAAATCCACCCTTCTCTGCATCCCAATCTTACTATAAAGTCTGAAGGTTTGATCCAGATCACAACCAAGACTGGATTACTGATCTAATCCTATCTCATGATCCTTTTTTTCTTCTGAAGAACCCATTTTCAAGATTTGATCCAATCTCATAGCCAAAAGTCTGATCAGATGACTTCTGAACGACTGGGACCTGGTTTTAGTCCGACTTCTATGCAAAAATGAACAATCAGAGTCAGCAGCAAGTATGGTCTACTTATTGCTAAAGGTTTTTAAAATATGGCTTTTTAGAGACCATTCAGAAGAAAACCATATACTAGTGTTTTGTGCTTTCTATTAGCAGCCTTTGGAGACGATAAAGCTCTCTTAAATTGAATTTGGCCAAAATTTACCTGCACATGGAGGCCAAATATCTCTTGTAGTAAACGTATCGACTTCGCCGGCTTTGATTCAACTTCTGAACGACTTCAACACCATTTTTAATTGTTTTTTTACTTAGCATGCGGTCCAAGGCTCACCTGGATGGCATTAAGACCAATAATTGCGTTTAAATTGCGGTGATATTTTAAGGCTATTTACGTGTAAAATATAGGCAGATTTTCTGGGAACATTCATGGAGCAGCTATAATTAGTCATTCGTCAAATATTGTCTTTAAACTGCGTGCAGAAAAAACTGGCTGGCAGCCAAGTTTGCTAGCAAAAACTTAGCCAAGTCGCAGAGCTAGCTAACAAGTAACGTTATAATTCACTTACCTGAAAGAACTAAGCTTAAGTACACATTTAAAACACTAAAATCTTAACTTTATGAAGTTGTAAACAAATGGTTTAAATACAATCAGTGAGAAATGTAATAACATCACGAAAAAACAACCTTTTATGAGCCTTTGGTTTGTCTGTTTCCTGCTCATGACCGGAGAGTTTTACTACGTTATTACGTAACTCCGCCCCCTCTCTTTTTGGCTGACGTCGTCACGTGACTCCATGACGACCGTGCAATTAAAAATGAAAGTTATTTAATAATTAATTAACTAAAACTACATTAAAATTGAACAACTTTAGCTCACTTTTCCCGTGTAAAAATGTGTTGCATATGCGCCGGGAAAATATCTGAAGATGTGAGGTAGCATCCAGAAAATAAGCAAATAAATATTCTGCCTTATGTGCGCTGCTGGAAGTAACTAAGTACATTTACTCAAGTATTGTATTGTTAAATACAATTTTGAGTTACTTGTACTTGATTGATTGATTTATATCTTTTATTTCGAACATGAAAATAAAAAGAAAAGATAGATAAAAAACAAAAGAATAATAACAGAAGAAATGAACAATAAACCTAAAACAACGATCTCAATAAACAAATTCTCCTAAGCTACACAAAGTAAATATTACATGTTCGAAAAGGAGTAGGATGAAGCATTAACTTATTTATTCCTACCCCTTCTCACCTACTCAACAATTAATCCATATGTACAGTATATACAATCTAGAAACATAAATAATAACCTATACAGCCCCCCAATTAATCCATATATACAATATTATAAACAACCATCCCAAATTCTTTAACAACCCAGATATCATCCCAGTATCAATGGCAAAGAAAACTTAAACAGCTATGACAACCTCTTGAATATGATTTTTTTGTACAACGTTTTAAACACAATAATGTTTGCTGGTCGTATATTAACGTCATTACGGTAACCGCGGCTTTTCAGCTTTGCTGTGTATTCGCGTCATTACGGTAACTGTACAGCTTTTTGTGTCTACTGTTTATTAACGTCATTACGGTAACTAAACGGCTTTTTGCCTCTGCTGTTTATCAACGCCATTACGGTAACTACGCGGAACTTCATTGTATCAAACATGGCGCTGTCCTGTTCCAGCCTGTGTAGCCATTTGTCTTTGATCCGACTGTGTGGTCTCAGGACGAACCGGATAACAAATGGCCTTTATTCTCCCTATGTGTCCTGTCAGTCCAGGTATGTCTAAAAACTCTTTAAGGTTCATTCGTCCACGATTTGTCACTTTTTGTTTTACTCGCATCTCGCTTGAGCCGTTGCTAAATTAAGCTAGCTAGCTGCATATCTGGACTCAACCGTTTGTTGTGTTTGAAAAAGAAACATTTAAACTGATAATATGCAACGATGTAAAGGGAGTTGCCCTCTTTATATTTAAATTATTTTATTTTGCACTGACATTGGTACACGTTCAGCATAAAAATAGTTGTTATTTTTGTTTTAAATGTATCAGGGTGTGGAGGTGTAGAGATGATTTCCAGGATTTTAATCATTTTTATGATGATAGATGCTCTTTTAGGAGGATTTTTTTTAATGTGTCTTCTCCTTTACAGGTTGCCCCTGTGTAGACACTACTCATCGTCCAAAGTTAGACGAGGTCTTGGTCGATATGTCGCCTCCAGGCTCCAGAAGGCAAATAGCAAATATGAAGGTTTCCTCAAAAGGCGATTTCCCCGCTTTTATCTGCTCTACCACACTTTTGTGGAAGGTACGCCCTCTGTATTTCAATGTCAATACTGTATTTGTAACCTTATGTACTGTAGATACTTTTGTTTGGGGTTCTGTTAGATGTTTTTATTTCTTTAAAACTACATTTTACTGATGGCATAGCTACATAAATAAAGTTTAAAATAGAATAATAACAATACAATATGAATGGTTTTAAGTTTAGAAACATGAGCACAACAGTTTTGGAGTCCAAGTTTCAAAGATAAAATAAGTCATCAGAATCGTCTTTATTGGTCAGGTATGTGTACACATCAAGGAATTTGACTCCAGTTTTTCGTTGCTCTCAATGTACACAGAAATAGACACACATAGAGCTAAAAACAAGGACAACAAGCTTTTCATAAACATTAAACTACTATATACATATACAGTGGTGGCCAAAATTATTAGAACACTTGGCATATTTAAGAGGTTTCAGTTGTTTTTGTTGAATTGGCCATTAAAATACCCATAAAAAGAATGAAATATCTACAAAGTCATCATNTACAGTATAACAGGTAGCTTTATATACATGAATTAGGTGGATATGACCGTATACACAGCGTGCATAGATTTGTGTTTGAGTGATGATATTTACATGATAAAAAACAGTGTGTATTTAAACAATGAAAATATAAAATTTACAAGTACAGTCGATGTTTGTGTCGCAGGGTTATTGCACAGGGGTTGTTCCTGACACTATGTGACTGGTGTTAATTGTTCATCAGAGTGACAGCCTGTTCTCCATACTATATCCAAAGCTTCTGTACATATGGAGCACTTATGGAGAAAGTCTGATTTTCTCAGTTACTGCACGTTATAATTAAGTTAGTAAAATTTTATTAACTTCATTAAAATGAACACAATTTTCATGTGAATTTGGTGTAATTGCAGGCACTGTATAACCTAAAACTATACTTATTATAAGCAAAATGAAGCTATTTTATAATGGTGGCACCACACACTATACAAAAAACTCAAAGGGTGACCTAAACGTTTACATGGGACTGTATAGGACAGTGCCTCAGGAGGGGGGTTAGTGTATAAATTTAAATACAGCCCATTTTGATCCACATTTTTATTACCATGAACATAATCTTTAATCATTGAATGATTCCAGGATTCAAGCTACTGCTCCGAGACGCCAAAGATGTGAGGAGGATAAAAGCAAAGATGTTCTCTGATGGAGTACAGTTCCAGGATTTGCCCTACAGGGAGATGGAGAAACTCAGACAGGTGGGGTCTCCTCACTGAATGTACCTCACCACACTTATAAACAAACAGAGAACTGGGTATTTGACACACATTAGAGCTGGGAGGCAATTCTTTTCTTCTTAACTTATGTATGTGGCTATAGCTGAAATAAAACAAATGTCTCTGCCTCTCATATTGACATTATCAGTGTTTGTGTTTTTTTTCAGAAACCACAATTCCCAAACTTAGTGTAGCAGTTTCATATTGTCACATTTAAAACCAGATATTGAGTCACATTTTTATCCAGTTTTAGTCCAATTTAATACTTTGGAAGATACCTACTGAAGCCTTATATTAGAGGACTGTGGATTTTGACCCATCTCTTACATCGGAGGGATCGCTTCACATCCAGTATGAAGAGGAGGAAAGATTACAGTGACCAATAATTCTTTCAGTGTACTGTACATATGTAAATGTGAGTACTGTATTCAGATAAAACTTGAAAAACCTTTCCTTAAAGGTATAAAGGAAGATTTTGCAGCACAAATGAGAAAAGAGTGGCTTTTATTGCAGCGCAAAAGGAGACAAAGGGTTGAGTTTTTCACAGAGGATGCTGAAACCAGTAAAATACCTATACCAAATGACTTTACACATATGTATCCTCTCTAGTAAAGCAAAAGAGAAAGTGGGCACATGTAGATTGACACTGGGGAGGTGGGAACGTGCAGAAATGTCCCTTCAACATCTCCGGTCCAATTCTGTGGAAGATAATTTTACCCAGAATTAAAATTAAAAATGGAAAATTAAAAGAGAAAATGGCAAAATACTATCTTCAGAATGGGAACATAATCTACAGACAGTTCTCATGAATCACTACAGATTTGTTTATAATTGGTTGAATCCGATTAAATCAGATGTCTGCGGTTCACCAGCAGATTTTACAGTCGGAAGGAGTATAAGAAGTGATATCTTTATGGGTTTTAATACCTTGCCATTGTTTAATTTCAGGTCTGTAATGTTTTTTATCTCCTAGTAGCTTTACTTACTTTACATTTGTTTTGCAGTTTCGCAGAGACGTGATCAAGGCTGTTCCACTGGTGGTGATATCCATCCCCCCCTTTGCCAACTACCTGGTTTTTGTCTTGATGTGAGTTACTTTGGAATAAGCATCTTTTTCATTATGTTCTTGTTAATACTACATTGTGTCCTACATTGTATTGGATCTTCCTTCCTATCCTGTCCCTGTTGATACATATTTTCCCATCATCATCCATGTGTCTCACCTCTCTCTGCTGCCATCCCCTCTGTTCACTGCCAGGTACTTTTTCCCCCGCCAGCTCCTGATCCCTCATTTCTGGACCCCCAGGCAGCATGTAGAGTTTCGGGGAGTGTACCATTCCCTCAGGGCCCGGCACCACTGGCCAGTGCTCAAAGGGCTCGAGAACACGAGCCACAAGGTCAAAGACGGTCAGCTACAGACTCGCCTTAAGGACCTGTGTGCTACAGTAAGTGAACGCATCAGGAATACTGTATTATGATGAGGAAAATGCTTGTTTTCTATTTGCAAAATATGCGACTGGGTGCAGAACACATGCTGAAGAGGTTGTATCTTCTCCTTTCACACATATTGGCCATCTGTTGTAGTACTACCAGCTATAAATTGCACTCTTCTATCGCTTGAACATTATTATATAGCAGAAATTATGCATTCACTTTTAACAAGGTGATTGAACAGATATAAAGAACAAAAATTTAAGACACCAGGGGTCTCATTAATCTCATTTCGATGCAAAGAATCCAATTTATCAATTTCCTCTTGTGCTTGAAAATGTGCGCACATTTAGAACCACTCCTGACTCCTGAAGTATAAAGTAGCATCAAATGAAAATACTCAAGTAAAGTACAAGTAACTCAGTATTGTACTTGAGTAAATTTACGTAGTTACTTTCCACCGCTTGTAATGGAACATGGTCGACATATCTGACCTGACACTTCATAACTAGAAAGATTTAAAATTATGTCACAAAAATACACCTCAGATATACTTCAAATTACAAAACCTGACTAAATGGCCAAATAACGTTATATTAGTTCCCGTCATTCTAAACCAATACCACTAATTCTTATGTTTGCATATATGAATAGAACAAAGTTGTTCCTCCTGTACGTTTACAAAGGATTATCAGTTAAGTTTAATGCATTATTTGGAAGTTACACCCTGTGATGCTACAGTGACTTCCTGTTTACACCGGTAATTGCTTTTGATTGGACGGCGCTACAGATGTTTCCTAACCACTGATTTACACTTTACTTAAGTCCTTACAAGCTAAGATGTTCTACACGCGAGTTTGAAACTAGCAAGTACTTACTATAGTAGTAAATAGCTCCCCACTCCCTGCACCATGTTGAATCTCCAGTGTGAAGACAACATTGCAGAGACCCCTCTTGATGTGCCACAACACTTCAGCTGTGAACTGTATGAATCTATTTACCTGTGACCAATACTCTGGTATAAATAGTTACATCCATTATTCCATTACAGTGGGATAAACTGACTTTCTGTGCATTTTCAGGTGCAAAGTGGAGCAAACCCTAAAGTGTCTGAAATCCTTGCTGTTCGGAGCCTGTTTTCTGGACCCCCTCTGGGTATACAGAGGATGAGTGTGGCTCAAATGGTCAGTAAAACCCCCCACTCTTCACTAACATCCTGCACAAAGAAAAAAAACACTCATTCAGTTGACATGAAATCTTGTTAAACCTGAACGCCACTGCAATATCTCTTCTGTCTGTCTTCATGGCCAATCAGAGACACATCAGCCCCCTGCTCTTCCTGACGCCTCGCCTCCCAGGTTTCCTGATTGGCCGGCGGCTGAACTACCACGCCCTGGAACTGCTCCAGCTGGACCGGGCCCTCTGCAGGCTGGGCCCTCACCAGCTGAGTGACTCCGAACTCAGACAGGTCAGTCCAACATGGCCAAACATGATTTATATGATGAACACTGTGTATTCCTTAGTTAGCTGTGTTTTAGATCTATCTATAAATCTATATTCTATTCTATATTCTATTTTTCTCTTTTCAGGCTTGTTATGTAAGGGGGCTCAATTCTAATAGTGTTGGCATTAACCAGTGCCGCGAGTGGTTATCCCAGTGGCTTCAGGTGTCCTCCGCATTGAAAGGTATTTTCTTTTGGATGTGCAGTATTTTTGCAATTTGTGACTGTTTGTTTTGTCTAATATTTAAAGGAATAGTTAAAAAATTTGGGAAATATGCTTATTTACTTTGTTGCCGAGAGTTAGATGAGAAGAGTGATACCACGCTCATGTCTGGATGGTAAAAAAGAGGTGACAGCCAGTGGCTTAGTTTAGCATAAAAATAACAGGAAAACGGCTGACCTGGTTCAGTCCAAAGGTATCAAATTCGGCCTGTCAGCAGCTCCAGAACTCACTAATTAACACATCATATTTTATTTATACATTATTATTAGCTTCATATGTAAAAGAGTACACCACTGATTTAGCATTGAATCCCTATTGAATTGTCAGACTCATGCTGAACCAGAAAGATCACCTTTTGTATTATTCCATGCATTCTTTTTCCTTGTCAAAACATGGTGCCCACATTACCCACAATGCACTTGTTGTCTTCAGACCCATCTAAAGCTGACTCAAGTGACAACACATGGGACAATTTATCAGACTTGACGCAGCTCCCTCTGGAGCCACAAGCTGCTTTATTTTGCTGTGTGAAATCTGTGTAATTCTCCTTTAATGCACAGATATGAAAGTGGTGTTGATCTTCTCTTCTAACTCTCTGCCAAGATGTTGAACTATTCCTTTAACCCTCTGCCTAGCCTAAAATCGAATGCTATTTTTATGCCTCTTTTTTTCAATTTTTTTGCAGACTCAGAGGTGTCGCTGCTTTTGCACAGCATTGTATTTCTCTCTGCCAACTACCCGAACAGTCCCAGCCGTCACTGACAGGAAGCCTGAAGCAATCTGCTGTAGAGATTAAGTTCTTGTTCGTGCACTGGGCAGCACAACTTCCTAAGAGTTGTCAACGTCTCCCTTTTTGCCAAGGAAAAAACATTTTAAAACTGTTCTTGGCAAGATTGTGAGGTTTAAGAAGGGGAAAAAAGCCCAAAACTTGAAGCAGGTTTGCAGTAAAGAAAAGGATCCCATTAAATCTAGATGCCTTAGAACTGTCCTGTTTGCCAATTAAAGTTCCACTCATGTGAGTGACGAATACCACAAAGTACATGTCCAGTTAACAGGATTTCTGTTAGAGAAATATGGTGTCTTTATCAGGGGAGCAGTATGGGATTCTGCTTAATAATAAATTAAGACTTTAAAATCTTGCTTAGTGGAGTTCTCATGTAATCCAGACCCTCACTAGGGACTTAAATTGATTGTGATGCACTGAACTATATTAAGTGGTGATGTTGAGGTAATATCATGAATACCTGCCGCTGTATATCAAGCTTGTTACCACTGTAAAGCGTAGACTTGTCATTTGTTTACTTCTAAGCTAAGACATCATTACACAGCCACAGAGACACGCAGGGAAACACAGAGAATATCGTTATTTTGTGCGCTGTTAATATTTCGCTTGTGGAATGGTAAAATTGTTCGGACACATTCCATTCACAAAAATACAGATAAGATCGCTTTTATGTGGGCGCGTTAGATATTTCTACATTTTCACATCCAATGCATAATGTATCTTCTCGTACATTTACCTCACTCTGTGCTCTGCTCTTACTTCTTTACAGTGAATAATGCTTATCATTGCAGAGTTGTAGTTGACCTGTAAAAGGGGGATTTTGTGGCAAAGTAGACTACACAAAGGCACCTTCTAAAAGGACAAAAAAAAAGATGATGGATTCTAAATAGTGATTTAAAAAAAAATAAAAAAATTATTGCTTCTGCAATTGCAAAGACATTCAAGCTCATTCGTGTGGTGAGAAGCTGAACTTCTTATTGTAGATGAATATCCTTTTAGGGTGCAGCGCAGCAGTTACAAGCTGTCTAAAAAAAGAGTTGTGATGGCACTTTACTTTATTGTTTACTTGACGTTTTCTTGCTTTGGAGGCTTGAAATGACATGAACTTATCCCGGTCAGACCACGCATCAGCACAGGATTTCATTCAGGCTTCTGGTTAACGGTAAGAGGAACTGCACATCACTCGTGCTGGTGTTCACTGTTGTAAAGTGTAAAATAGGAAATGTCATTTGCTTCCTGTGCCTTTCGCAAGGATTGGCACAATACATCTGAAATATGAGTTTCAAAAGTTCTTTTCTGTTTATGATTTATTTTGTGATATTATTTGCTCAACAGGTTTTGAATGTTGTTGCTGTGCCAATATTATACACATTGTAATGGAACTGTCTGAAATAAATACCTATTAAGGTGCATTTATTTTCCCTGTTTGTATTTACCCTTAAAGCAACTTCAGATGTAATTTAAAGAGTCTTTAATAAAAATAGAAACTGGGAACCAGCAAAACATAAAAACTGCGTCAAAACAAAGGCTCTTAACAGAACAAGAAAAGTAAAAGATGTTAGAATTCCTCGCAACCAACAAAAACGTACAGTGACAATAAAGTGGACATTAATATTTTCTATGATTTAAGAACAAATTCTAAGAGCGTACAGTATGGAAGCAGAGATATTGTTAACCTATGAAAATATAATCCGAAATCAATACGAGGGAAAATATATTGTTCTGTGCATTATATCTGGAGATAAGATGAACATATTAAAACTTTCCAAATTAAGCTCCCAATAAGCGTGACCCAAACAACCAACTCCTACTCAGGCGTGAATCACATGACTTCGTAGCCGCTGCGGATTCCTCTCATCAACACGCAGGCGAACACGATGCCCATTATCTGGAGGGAAAACAATCACACAAAAAGGAGAGGACATTGACGTTAGAGATATTTTTTGACAGACATATAATGCAATCTTCACTTATATCCTGTTGAGAAGTCTTTAGAGGGCCGAAGCAAGATAAAACCACCAGGCACGACAATAAAAATGCGATAAAACAGATTAAAAAAAGTACAAAATAATTTGTTAAAATGATGAATTAATACAAAAACACATTAAAGCTATCTTTCAAATGAAATAATGTTAGGTGTAAGGGGGTTAGAGTATAGTAAAGGAAAAATGAACTGGTTAGGAATTCTGAAGTAATGTCTGGTCAGATTATGTTTCCAATGCAACATGATTTTTATTTTTTTATTGATGTTACATACCTGCAGGAAAGCGATCACAAGAGCTGCAACTATCACCCACTGGATGTTTTTCTTCAGTAAAGCCTCCACAACATCATGACAACCCTAGAACAAAAAAGAAAGACAGAAAAGTTAGATTCAATCTGGACATTTTACTGGTTGAGTGGTTCTTCGAGAGGTGCGTTAAAACGGTAAAACATTGACTTCTTATTAACAGTTGTGTTTTGTTGACATTGGCTTCACTTCCTCGCCATTTAAAGTCCACACACGCCCATTCTAATAATAATTATTGCAAAATCAACCAGTTTTCCCTTCAAATCTTTTTTTCTTTTCTTTTGACCAATTAAGACCCAATATGTCAAAAAAGTATTGTCTGGAATGGAAACAAACAGCTCAGACCGAGCCACACAACTTGTGCTCCTGCACAGGACGACAGTTTGGACAGTAGCTGCGGTTACATGCACACTTTTTTGTCATTTTAATTGAAATAATTCTGATTGAAGGTTTCGGGTCAACTGTTTACATGAGATGTGATCTAATACGATCTGGTGTTTAGATGCGCCAACGCATTTAATCAGAACAGCTGTGTGACATGCACAAAAGTGATGAATACATCATGCATTCGTCTTCCTCAGTGGCTACCTTTCAGCACCAGCCCGTTCAGCAATATCTCTTTGAAAGAGATATTGCTGATTGAAACACGTTTGATCAGCGCAGTAGTTGCCATTACTGTGTCTTAATCAAGCAACAGTTTACATTGATACGTTCTGTTGATAACATAAATCTAGGGGGAGGGCATGTGCAGAAAGGACACAGCCAGTAAGTAATCACGTTAATCGTTTACAAAATAAAATTTTCTTTTAATCGGTTTATGAAAAGGTTTAAACTAACCCTGTGCAACCGATTAAATATCAATCGGTTTGGGACTGTTAATTCTGATTGAGGTGTTTATATGGAGCATTTTTATTCTGCTCTTAAACCGATTATAATCGGAATATTAGGCTCCAGGTAAATGGAGCTAGTGAGTTTGACTGCGGGATCATTTGTGTGTATTGTGAATATTCGCCTCTCCATCTGTCTTCGGTGAGTGGCAGTTTCGTGATTGGTGTGTCAAAATCAATAAATATTCACTGTATCTAGCAAGTCACACATCGGCTGAATTAATCTGGCTTACTACAGCGGTATGATCCCAAAATAAACAGATTTTGCTGTGATTTAATTGCAATAAACGGATCAAAAGGATGCTGAAATAACTACATCATGATGCTGACTTATAAAAAGTCTGAATTCATGCTTTGTCAGGTCTGTCTGCAAGACGACAAGCAAACAACTTTTAAAATGCTTGTTTTCTGAATGAAGTTCGGCTCCATCCAGAATCATAGACTCCACCTTTAATAGGGAAATATTTTATCTTTGATTTGTTATATGGGCTATTTATCCACCAATATATTCCTTCTGCTTACCAAAAAAGTATGTCATCCAACATAGTTTGGGGTCAGTTACAGATCGGTCTAATTTACATGCACCTGTGTGAGGACTTGCAACACACATACTGTGTGTGTGTGTGTGTGTACACACCTATTTGGCACAGAGCAACATTATTACTCCATTGGAGTCATATTTCTGTCTTAATATTTACTTTCCTTCTAGCTCCGGTTTGGTGTTAATCAACTACATCTCTTTAGTTTGGTAGATGTTTGACCTTTTCCAGCAACAAGTTGCTAACTCTGTCAGTCGCTTGGTGCTGAACTGGTAACAGTGAGTTTGTCAGAGTTTTTTGCTGCTGTTAGAGACAGGGCTGATGACAGTGGTGAAACTGACAATGAGCTAAAAAAAAGGATAAAAAGCAAATCAGCCAGGATGATTATGTCAGCCGATATTAGATGAGTGCAGATGTATCTGTGTTGGTGTGTATGTCTACTGATAATTAAAAAGAAACTGTGGTACAGAACTGCCAAAGATACAGTAGGTTTGAGGGAATCTAGAAACAGCGTTGCTATAACTTTGTTTGTCATTACATAGTTTGTCCATCAGATATCATGGGTGTCCTGCTCAGTACACAATTCTTTAAAAAACTAATGTAATGGATTGTTATTCAAAATGTTATGTGTTTATGTAAAAAATAAGCACTGATTTTTGTAAATTCTCAAGTATTAATATTGATATCAGCTGTAGTCTACTTCACACCACAGCCATTTGTTTTATTTATTTATTTATTTTTTTTGGGGGGGGGGACATTATATGCCTTTTATTGACAGTGGACAGTAAACAATGTATGTACAGTATGTAATCCAGCGTTCCTGTTATCAGCCTTTACTGTTTACTGTTCACTCTCATACATTTCCTACTACTGCTGCTGCTTTACATTAAAAGCTTTCAACTGTGTATTGTGAAGCAGTCACAGAAAACACAATGAAAACTACTTGCACTGTGTGCAGCAAGGAATCAGATCTCAGTTGCTCATGGCATGATGGGAAAAGGCTGTTTATTAACTAACTTTATTAAGACAACATAAGTTTGTTAGTCTGTGCTGTAAGCAGATACAACATTAGTTCTTTTGTTGTATTTCTGACAAAGTAGCTTCTCAATGAGTGTTTGTTGTGGCATTAAATCACATTTGCTGTTACCACCAGTAACCATGGGTGTCGCCATATCAACCAGCACTGAAATCTTGAGGATTATACAGTAATTAACCACTGGGGGTTTACCTTCTGGTACACTTTGGCAGCATCTGTCATGGCCCGCACTCCACAGTTTGTAGAGACATTCACACAGCATGAGTCAGGCACACTGTCTCCATCAGGTTTGAAGTGTCTCCAGTCAGAGGAACTGTTCACACCACAGCATTTCAACTGGAAGCGCAAATGAAAAACATTTAATATGGACATACCAGCTATAAGGTTTGGCAATGGTCACATGACTAACGTACAGTAAAAGGATGTAACTTGTGTCAACAGATGGTGCAAAGAAAAACAACATGTCAAGCAGCACCGACCAACAGGATGCAGCAGTGTTATGTGAAGGTGTTGTCAGGTTAAGTAAACGGTGAGTAAGAGAGTTTACACTGAACTCACATCCTCCTGCAGTTTATCCACAGTCTCTCTGAATTTGTCTGTACTGTTTTTGTAGTTGACAATCATATCAGTGAGACTGTCCTGGACGACAGTTGAGAGCTAGATGGGAGACACAACATGGGAGTTAAAACCACACCTTCTGCAGGATTATATATGACACACAAAACAGTGAAGTTCTACACTCACTTTGCTTCTGAAGACGTATCCAGTGATTGCTGCTGCAATCTCAATGATGATGATCAGCGAGAGAAGGACGGCAAACTAGAGAAAATAAGAAATGAAAGATATTTAAGTGAATTACATGAACATAATTACTATTATACAGGTTTTTACACACATTAGTCATTAATTTGTACCACAAAATTCCACACAGCAAAGTTAATTCAACCTTTTGTGTGGTTCACACAGATACCACACTATTTGAATTACCGTTGTGACCATGCAGTAGTTCTCTTTCCAGGCACCGCAGCAGCCGAAGAAGGCGATGAAGAAAATCACCACACCGACTCCGATGAGGACAATGGGAGCTCCTGAGGCTGATGGATCACTGATCATGAAGGAATTGTGCAAGGCCACTTGAGCCAGGATTCCCACAACAATCAATGCTAGGCCACATAGCTGCAGAAAGGAGAGAGGGGGGTTAGTTTAAGGTGATCATTTCTGCTCTTTTCATGTAATACAAGCATGTTTCTTTGGTTTGAGCCAACAGTGGAAATTTAAATGTTTTATTTGATTATCTGGTAACACAATGGAGGTAAAAGAAAGGTGGTAATAATTGGAATTTTATAAACAACTGAATACCTACTTTGGAAATGTAACCACTACTAAATACTTAGTGTAATGTTGAAATTTACACACCACTGAATTTATTACTTTATATGACTCTGACAGCCGCTGATCGGAATTCATGTAGCTTGAATTCCACTCTTTAAAAAGTGGTTCAAAACTTAACATAAAAACGTAAAGGTATAACGAGTAGGATTTGTCGGTTGCTGTTTGTAAACACAACATTCAAAGTTGGCCCCTCCTCCCTGGCTCAAAGCGCACACACTTCTGGTGGGCAACTGGTTGCTACCACAGACTGTATATAAAGATGGACGACGCGTCTCCACTTCCACTGTATAAAAGTGAAGCCAAAAAACTTGCGCTGGCGACGTCACTTGGAGCCAGAGTCTGCGCAGTAGTGATCGGGGAAGGAGCCGCGGTATCGAGGTCCCGCCCATACACCCGCCCAACTCATTCGGTAATCAATAATTATTAACTGCTAACTAACGATCACCTGCCAAAGTTAAAGTTACATCTCCTCTCTACCGACGTACAATTCCCGAAAAGCCTCCGCGACTACTTCACTGTGATTGACAGCTGTCAATCATGACATCACACCCCGTTTCTATAGCATCAGCGTGATAGGAACTACCTACAATGACAGAAACCATCTTTAGGAAAAAGTTATTTGACGTGTACTTTGATTTTTTAGTTTGGCCCATGTCCCATCTGCTAACATGGAGGGGACGGGATTTATGACCTACACTGGGACCAGCCACCAGGGGGCGATTGAGATGTTTTGGCTTCTCTTCTGGGGAGCTGTCATGTCGTCCATCCTTAAACACAGTCTATGGTCGCTACGTTTTTATAGAGTCCCGCACCTCACACCCTGCGCGCTGCTTTTTGGCTGGGGGGGCTACACACCACTGCCCAAAGGCTGACGCCCAGAAACGTCCCGAACACAGCAAAATAGGACAATACAGGCAGAGGGCAGGATCTCTACAGATACAGACGCTGCCACACACTTCTAGTGGGTCACAAGTGATGATTGAGAGGGATTTTTTTTGTTTAAGTCTATACATTAGTTTTTTTTGGAAAATCCTACTCGTTATACCTTTAAAGTGTCCAGGTTTAATTGTTTATCCTAATGAGAATGTTCACATTTTGGTGTCTGAATTAAACCAACTTAATTTTAGCAACTTGATTGATTTCAATTTTTTATATCAAAAATTGACCAACTTAATTTTAGCAACTTTAATTTTTTTTCATTTAAATTTTCTTTAAAAAAAATACTGGACACTTGAATTTTCTGTCTGAATTTATGAACCCTGTACTAAATGCCAACATCAGCACGCTAACATGCTCACATTGATAATGCTAACATGCTGATGTTTAGCAGGTATAATGTTTACCATGTTCAGCATCTTAGTTTAGTTTGTTAGCTAACATTTGCTAATTGGCACTAAAATAGGCTAATGGAATATCATTTGTTTTGCAGGTATTTGGTCATAAACCAAAGTATTGGATAAATGCAAATTTGGACCTGAGGGTGGTGCTAAATGAAAAGTCAGGGGATCACCAAAGGTTCATCCTCTGGGGACCATGAATGTCTGATTCGTGTCGTGATTATATTTAACAATTAGATAAATAGATATCCGATTCAAACCTTTCTTTGCTTCCACATGAACACCTCACTCAAACAACACAAGTAAACACTAATGCTAAACAGATAGGGGAAGTTGCAACAGTCTTCAGTTCCTGTATGCAGATGTAAAACGATCAGATGATAAAATGTGATATTCATGAGTCACTGTTCTGGGCGGGGTGACGAGAGCAGTCCACCAGATCTTTTGCAAACATTGTGTGGGGGACCTGTTTGACCACGATCAGCTGGGATCAATGAGCTCTAAAGCAAACATGACAGTGAAGTGCATAACATTTACTCTGACGATTGTTTATCGAAAGGAGAGCAGGCAGTCCCCTCAGGACAACTGTCGAATTTAACCGCTAGAGCTGAAACAATTAGCCGATTAATCGATTAGTCCATCAGCAGAAAAATAATCAGCAAACGATTGATTGTTGAAGTCATTTTTTAACCAAAAAATGCCAAACATTTCCTAGTTCCTTCTTCTCAAATATGAGGATGTCCGGCTCGCTTTGTCTTTATGGTAAACTAAACACTTGTATTTTGTTGGTCATCACTTTGGGATTTTCCATTTGTGATGGGTATTTTATGCAATGGGCAAAACAATTAATCAGGAAAATAACTGGCAGATTAATCGATAAGGAAAATAATCGTCAACCACTCAACTCTACTGACCGACAAACTTCTGACTGCAGCAGAGACATCAAACTTCAGAGTTTAAATTGTCATAGTGAACAAGTCTAATCTCAACAGGCAGAACTGTAAAAAAGTGGAAAATCACTTATTACCGTCATATTCTCTACATTTCTTTTACGGTTACCATAAATTTGTACCTCATCATCAATGCTGACAGGCTATGAAAATGTCTCATACTTGATGACGATACATTGACGAGGTGTTTGGACGAGGACGTCATTGGTCAGGTGATACACGGAGATTAAAAAAAAAATGGCCACAAGGCATGAATTACTGTGAATGTGTTAATATCCATTTGGAAACCCAGTGACTCAGACTTTGGACTTGTCATTGTTTGTGACTTAAGCATAACTACAATGTTGCAATGAGCATGACACACTGTACTGATAAATAGGGCTTCAACTAACGTTTATTTTCAGCATTATTGTGAAATTATTCATCTTTAGATTATTTCCTCCATTACTCCTTTAGTCTATAAAATGTCATAAAAGTGTCAAAAATACCCTTCACAATTTCCCAGAGTTGACTTGTTCAACTTTCTTGTTTTGTTTGACTAAAAGTCCAAAATATTAATTTTACTATCATAAAAGAAAATTAACCCCCCCCCCAGCAAATATTCGCATTTGAGGAGCTGGAACCAGTGAATTTTTGGCTCTTTTGCTTTAAAAAATGACTTATTGATTGAATATTAAAATTGTTGCCGATTAATATTCTCTTGTTTGACTAATCAATTGTTTCAGCTAGCTGATAAATAATCTAAAGATGTAGCTATAACCTTAGAATGCTTATGTAATCACTTTTGAGACAGACTGAGATCATTTATTAACCTTTTATTAACTCTTATGAATGTCACCAAGCAGACACAAACACATCCTGACGGGAAGTAGCACAGGATAGACCCATAAATTCACCTTACTGTTATTATATTAAGATTTAGTGGCAAGTCGGGTGTTTTCTGCCTTTACTTTGAGCAAATTCCCTAGAGCAGTTCTGTCTTAAAAAGGAGCATAGTCAAGTCACTGTAAACAAACTAACAGAAGCCCCAGGAACAACAGCGCCTAACCAAACTGGTCTTACTTTTAAAGTAAAATAAAGTAAAATAAACAGAAATGCTCGTGTCAGGACAATTGCCTACATATTTAATAATAATAATACTAATAATATATTGATTTTTTATAGTGCCTTTCTGGGCACCCAAAGATGCTTTACACACTACTGTCAGAGGCCTTAATGTCAGAGGACCCACAATAAGCCCACTTTGTTTTGTTATCCATGTTAAGCCCTCGCTGCAGCTGAAGACCTCTCCTTGTTGGAACTACCAATGTAAATATTTGAGAGCGAGTCAAATAGGTAGCTAATGATTGACGTAGGTAAACATAAAGGAGTGAATAGAGCAGGTAAACAGAGCAAAGACGGCCACATCAATCCCAGAATAGAATAGAATGAAAGAATACAACAGAATAGAGTGATAAAAATAAAAGAGTTTATCCAGGTTGCGGTTATATTATTTCTCCTTTAGCTTGACTTTAAATTCTTGATGAAAATGTGTGGAGCTGAAATGTTTCTATATACTGACTGAATAATCATTCAATCCATTTTGATACTCAATCACTTAAGTCAATTTTCAAGCAAAAAATGACTAAAATTCACTTTTTCCAGCTTCTCCAATGTGAATATTTGATGGGTTTTTTTTGTTCTATTGTGATAAACTGAATATCAACAAGACATTTGATGACTATAGATTAGACTATATATAGACTAAAATAACTGAGAAAATATAGAAATATTAACCAATAAGGTAACACGTTACTTTAACTCCTCCTATTTAGCATTTACATACACTACAATGTACAGTAGTTGTGAGCAGATATAAAGAACATGTTTATGTGTTTATTAATTGACAGTATTTGCCAACAATTATAACTTCTCCTATGAAGACATATTTTATATTATTACAACTGTGTTTTACTATTATTATTCTTTATCTGTTCATATACCAGCCTCCACTCATGGATGCTTGACAAATACATGAATGAACACTTACCTCTGCTTACAACTACATTATAGTGTATTAAATTATTATATAATACTTATAAATGAAACATTTGGGGGTTAAAGTAAAGTTTTACCATCAATAATGAAAATAATTATTAGTTGCAGTCCTTTCACCAGGTGATTATGGCCCCTTAGAATCAATGCTTAGAGCAGGTAAATAGCTCGATGCATTAAATTTCCTTTAATTAAATAAAGACAGGAAATGATTGTATTTGGCAACAAAGAGGAAAGAATGAAGCTTGATTCCAGAGCTACAAAGACAAAAGGTTAAGAGATCTCTGTGTTTTAATAGACTCAGATCTGAGCTTCAGCAGCCACATCAATAACTAAATCAGCATTTTATCATCTTGAACAAAGCAAGAATTAGAGGTCCAGACAAGATTTAAAGAAACTCATTCATCTAGTTTCTAAATCACTCAGTAATCTCGGGCCAAAATACATTTTTGATCTCCTTGAAGAATATAAACCCAGTAGAAACCTTAGATGTTTAGGAAGCAGTCGGCTCGTAGAACCTCGAGTCACAACCGAACACAAAGAAGCTGCTTTAAGCTAACATGCTGCACACAGATGTAACCAACTTCCTGATTATCTCAAATGCCTCTAGCCACTTTCAAATCTAAATTAAAATCTCTTCTGTTGTCCTGTGACTTTGACTGATTGGTTTCTCTACTCCACTTTTATTTCCTTTGTTGCATTTGGGGCAACTTACAACTTACTACTGCACTGTAACTGTATTTTATCTCATTAAATTTTCATTTTATTCTATCTTGATTTTATTGCTAATTATTTTGAATAACTCCAGCACTTTTCATTGCCTGTGTTTAAAATGTGTGACAATGTGTGATATACAAAGCCTTGCCTAAAAATGTGCACTGGGTAGAGAGAATAAATACATCCTTGTCACTCTGTACTTCCGCCTCTTCTGAAAGGACAAAGATCATTATCAGATTTGTACTACCGAGTGAGTTCACTGTGCAAACACCGCAGTTTAAAGCTTTAAGTGGCATTGTGTCAGTGACGGAGGAGGGAAAAAAAGGAAGAGGCACATGATACAGTTACACTTTGAAATCTAGTCATAAGATTCACATTCCACCATTACCACCTCTCGCTCGAACACACACTGAACCGCAAACAGGTTCAATCCAGGAAAACATTCAGGTTAACCTAGGATATCTGAGATGAATGTCCTCATGTTCATGTTCCTCCACGCTTTGATATTAAACAAACATGTGAGCCTGTCTACAAGGAAGCATAAACCAAGACGGGGGTGTCATGGGCTCATCAGCTGATGATTACATCCTGTGTGTGCACCTTAAAGTGTGTATCACAACCACAGTTCATGCTCAAAGTCACGGGGTTGGGAGAAAGGAATAATGTCACCGAACCAGCCCAGAGAGACCGCCAAAAAGATAAGCTGATTTATCTTGATAACACAAATCACACTGCACAACACAACCTGCCCCTTATGTCCTGTGTGCTCGCCCGTTGCTTTCATTTTTGTTCCACCACAACCTCCTTTAACTTCTCATTGTGTCACGTCCTGTTTAGGTACTTCCACTCTGCTGCCTTTTAGTAGTAAACAAGTAAAGAAGTGGTTAGCTGCCACTCACCCAGAAAATGAAGTTGAAAAAGAAAAGCAGGAACTTGACACATTTCATTCCCCCCGCTACACCCATGGCTTTTGAGGATCAGTTTCCTGGATCAAAAACAAAACAAAAACAAACATTTTAATCAGTTATTTGAACATTACATCAGCTGTAATATAAGCAGTAGCACTGTGGAAGATCTGAGTCACTTTCAGGCGGAAGCTATAAAAGGCCTTGAACAGTGAACAGGACAGCTGGAAATTTTTATTTATCATTACATATTTTAATGACACATTGTTTGACTGAATACAATTACAGCCCATGGCACATGTCCATAATGTAATTAAAAGACAAATCAAAGTTTAGAGCCACCAGCTGCCACTTTGTAAACAGTAAACGAGCCCTCAAATAAGAGCAGAAATGTGTTTTAATTTCACCAAACACGGACAGGTCGACTTAAGTAAAGGCCCTGAATCTTCGTCTGGGCCCTGAAGGGATCAAAAAGTGCCGTTTTTGAGGAAGAAACGCAGCCCGAAACGGAGCCCTGCCCCGGACCGTTAACCACCGCGGCTCGCAACAATACCAGCTTTGTCACAGGCCAAATTACATCAACCAGAGCGCCTTTCTCTTATTGAATTAGTTAAGTTTGATAACTGAATTAAGTCTTAGATAAACACAAGCGGCTAAGCAGATTCAGAGACGTTTCTTCCACGAACTTTATGGCGACTTTTTGTTAAGAAGAAACAACATCGTTAACGGCTAAAACGGTAAGATTCCGAACACGTTAACGGTCAAGTTAGCTTGCATAACGACAGAAAAAGTTCGCTATTTCGGCGGGTTTTTTAGGTTTACCTTTGAGAAGAAGTCTGTAATCCTTCGACGAAAGGCGTAGGCGACGATGTGTTAAAATGTGAGACTAACTTCTACCGTTTATAGTCCCTCCCTCGGCTCCTCTAACAGCTCCCCACCTCCTCCTCCTTCAGCACTTCTGTCCCCTGACCATAACTTCGTATGCTGCCTTCATGGTCTCCTCGTTAAACTCACAACTCTTGCCTCACGAAAACGTCCGCTGGGTCTGGTCGCGTGTAGTCGTCAAAAGAAGTCTCCCAAGTTTTTCAGTGCACCAGAATCCATATTAACAAATTGATGAATCATTTAAAAAATCAATCGATTTTGCGTCACTTAAGTAAAAAGTAGATGTGCAAAAATACTCCATTAATCCAAAATACTCCATGGATTACAGGGCCCTGAACGCACCAGTGTCAGTTAGTATCTAAATTGAAATTTTAGGCTTTATTAATGGTTAATAAATCATTTACTAATACCTCATAGATCATTTATAGGCTATTAATAAGGGCATATTTTGGGTTGCCAGATTGTGAAAAAATTTCATTGGCTTGTGTTTCTCTCTGATGATAATAACGTGCTTTCAATCATTAATAAATGCTTAAAAGGTTATCAATAAATGGGCCCTAAGTGGTCCAATTTTGTGATTTTTTCACAACCTGGCAACTCAAATGCTAGTCTTATTAATGGTTTAAAATGTGTTTGTGATGTGCTGGAAAATGATTTATTAACCATAAATAAAGCCATTAGTTACACCTAGTAAACCCTTTATAAATTATTACTGGTGCATTAGTGTGTAAGCAGCATTTTGATGTTGTAGCTGGTCGAGGTGGAGCTATTTGTAATCACTTTATACACTGTTTGGTAGATTCATCTATAACAATACCTCATATTGTGTAAAGTGATCATATTTTTTGTATGTGAAATTTGATTTGAAACAAAAATTTGACTAAAAATGACCATTTTAAGAATATATTGTTTTCTTAATTTAATACTAATGCTTTTAAATAGGTGAACAATCATTTAACATCCATATGTTCCATATTTTTCCAGTGCTTTTGGTTGGAAATCATCCAAAATTTCTTCCACGTTCAGACAGCTGCAGAACAAAGTTACTTTCTGCACTGAAGCAATACAGAGCAGATAATGGGCAAGCAGTGGATGAGAAAATGACTTACAACATACAAGAATTATGATTGTAAAGTAATTAAGGCTGCACCGTTCTCACCACCTGAATCAATAGTAAAAGCAGAATCAACACGAGCAGTAATGCGTCAGATGGCATGTCTTTTTATGATAAGTGATAAACGAAATATACAACAGTACTGAGAGGCACCTATTTCCAGCCTCTCATCTCCTAAAACAGAATTATTATTAATGTTTATTCAAATTATGTTACAGTCATAGGAAGTGGAACATTATGTCAAAGGTTTGCCTGTCAAAAAAAACCCCAATTTCTCAAACATTTCCTCTTTCACACGCTGAGTAACATCCTCAGACTGCTGAATAACTGTCTCCTTGAGCAATATTTTCAAACAACCACTCAACCTTTGGTCAATGAAACTATTTTAAATGAGCTTTCAAGGCGAATCAAGATTTTAAATTCACAGAAATGTGCTTTACTTTTAATCCAGAAATCATTTTACCCTCCAAATGTATGTTATGGCCCAAAATGATTGGACACGAAAGACTGAACTTGTTGCTCAAAGTTATGATTGGTCATGTGGAGAAAGTCACAAGTCTTTGTGAATGTTATGGAAGAATTCAGTATTGAAAGCTCACATTTTCATGGTGTGAACTTCCATTTCCAAACAATGACTGATTGAAGCAAGTTTATATACATTAAGGTTCATTTTTTGATAGCAGTGTTTTCCTTCAAATTCTTAATGATATGCCCTATAACATCAGCAGGCACCTCTGACTCATGCTGCACTTTTCTCACATGAATGTTGTTTAGATGACCAAATCGCTGACCTCAGCTGGTCTCACTGTACGCTTATTGTACCACAAGCGTATCAGAAAACAAACACCTGGGTGATCCACATCCTTGAGCACACCATAATGGACTGATAACACAGTATCAGCTTGACCTCGCTCACTGTAAAACTTCACTGTGTACTTCAAATCATGCTCAGCAACTGAATTTAGTCTCTAGTGTTGTGGTTGTTTACTTTGACACATGTTTAGCAGAAGGGTTGAGTTTAACTTTCACCACTCTCTGATCTCTAATCTGACTTTAAACTATTATGCACCTTTGACTGCATTACTGGTGCAGACAGTTTTCGCCTTCTGCAAACTGCGGGCTGCAGTGATAACACAGCTGCATTGCAGCATCATGTGGTTCAGCCATTTTGCCAAAGGCAGTGATGTATGCCACGTAGGCCTGTAGGTCACAAACAAATATGACAGGTCATGTCTTTGTGATGACTATTTTCTTTTCCCCCAGTTTTATTCATTTTTCAAATAACATAAACGTAGTACAGCAACATAAATAAACAGTAAAAAAACATACATACACCGGAAGAAAGCAGCATAAAACAACAACAACAAAACGGCAGCGTAAAATCCGTCCAGACAAGAACAAAAACCACCCCGTTTCTCTCACATAAAGACCCCAAAGTTCAGGTCCATCCACCATTGGCCGTGTCACAGGTCAAGAAAGAAAGTCCCTCTGACAATAGATTTGCTCCTCTCTTGTGGTTGTACATTAAAGATCTCTTTACCACACTGTAACAGTAGGAGGGGTTTCCTTGATCCACTTCAACAGAAGACACTTTCTTCCAAAAAGCAATAATTAATTCCAGCAATTTAAATTTCAGAGAGGGAAGTGACAAATCTGTAGAACATGCTGGTGTTTAGCAGGTATAATGTTCACCATCTTGACATAGCGTGTTTGCATGCTAACATTTGCTAATTAACAATAAACATAAAGCACAGCTGAGGCTCATGGGAGTGTCCTTACTTTTGCAGGTATTTGGTCAGAAACCTAAATAAATAAATATTTAATTTAAATATTCAAATTTTGACCTTTTGACCTTTTCCACACACACACAATAATTAGATGCTAAAACTTGTTTATTTTTTTTACTTTTATTTGCCTGACTTTATTTTATTGTAGTGCTGAAATGTTGTAATTTTGATTTCCTGATGTAAAGCGTCTTGCAACTTTGTTTTGAAAGGTGCTGTAGAAAAGTTAATACAGTGGAAACCGCTCATATTGATCAAAAAGCTTGGGACAGAATCATTCCTATACAAGTGCTGTTTAAATAATTAGATAGTAATCAAGTAGTTCACTTACAGTATTCATTTTGGGTCTTTTTATACATGACAACATGTAGAAAAACATTTAAAACTACAGTAATTCTATTTTTTTTTACCTTACTCCCATGATACTTTGCCTCCTAGTAACCTGTCTATTTCCAGCTGGCTACCTGAGGCTGGTGCGGCGTGCACATTGACAGGAAAAAGAAAGTCATTTTCTCTCAATGAAAAACGTAGTCTCCTCTAAGCTCATGACAAACTGCCAAGAATGAGCCAATGAGATGCAGCGAAACTTGGTGTTCCTCAGGGTACCTTGTGTAGTCTACTCAAACAACAAGAAACAGTCGTGGTTGCCGGTGATGGAGACAGAAAACAAATGTGCATGGGGACAGCACCTGTGGCTGAAGCCGCCCTCGTCAAGTGGATTGATAATGCCTGGTCACGTAATACTCCTTTGAGTGGGCCCTTAGTGAGAGAAAAGGCAGAAGAATTATAAGAAAATAGTGAAGCTGTCTGTTTCATTACTTTATATTCATGTAATGAATATACAAATATCAATTAGATGATAATCTGCATGAGAAAAAGATCATCCACTTATAGTGATCAATTTGATCCGGACTGATGTGATCACTATAAGAGGTTTCCACTGTATTGTTATTTAAAAGACGAAGTGAAGAGTGAAAGAGATACTCCATGGATTTTGTTGTTACATAATAATTGTATTTGATCCCTGGAACTGGGACAGCCAAATGGACTACAGTGATAGTTAGTGATATTAATTACACTTGCTTTTCATGCTATGACATGTTGGTTTGTGCCCCTCTTCAGTGTGGCTTGGTGTACAGTTTATGTGAATACCTTTTAAATCAGACTTATCATCTCTGGACTGTGCAGACAGTTCCAGCCTGTATGGACATGTCCGTCACAGCGGCTGTGGACACTGGAGATACAGCATATCTGGGCATGCATGGACAATTATTTGCTTCTCTGCTAACTTTTTGGGTTTTTTTTGTTTTTGTTTTGCTCTGGGTTGTTTTTCAGTGGGTGTATTGGAGTAGGGAGCTTGTGTGTTGTCTCTTCTTTGTGTATACATGTACTAAAAGTTCAAAATATATTGACTGTCAACAAAAGGGTGCCACAGAGTTCAGTCAGTGTTGGGTCCACTTTCACTTTAGACATAAATGATTTGGGGGAGAATCTGTCAAATGCAATAATCCATTACTATGCAGCAGATACAGCTGCTTACGCAAGTAGAAGTTTTTGGCCATCTGCTTTTAATTTGATTCAGTGAAAATTTTGTAAGTTAAAACAAGTTTTAATTGACAGTAAATTCAAAATTGGGTATTTTTTCAAATTCACTGCCACCAACTTACACAGTAAAAAGGTTTGAGGGCTATAGCTTCCAGGTGGATGTTAGTTTGTCTTTTAAACAAAACAAACAAGGCTAAAACTGGTTATTCACATGTGAAACTAAGAAAAGGCTGGTAGCTGCCACCTAGTGGTGTAAGAGCATGTATTATGTAATTCCTGCATCACTTCACTGTTCGTTTTTCTTACCATGGAACCTTAAAGTCTATTACAGCCCTGAATTTTATACCCATCGCTGTGTTTATATTGGACAAATCCAACTATAAACTTTTATTAGAGTAGCTTATCCTTCAGCAGCCCCCATATCTCTCCTCCTATTTACTTACTCCGCCAATGTCAAACTACAGGTGCTCTTGTTTGTACCAAAGGTACACAATTTGAGTTTCTGGGCTGTTAAAATGAGCAACAAAAAAAATAATTACAGCCACATTAAATTAGTTTAAACATAAAATCACGAACATTTAATCATGAACAATGCACATTTTCATACTTTATTACAGGGCCAGGTTTGTAGAAATACAGGAGTCAGGATTCACCCAGTAGCACCCCTCCCACCTAAGCACCCACATCAGTGTTTTAAGAAATCATAAAAGTACATTTTATCTCCCAAAATGTTTTTTAAAGCATTCTCTACATTGATGGTTATGTATTGTATTTATTGTAGAACATATAAAGCTCTTTTATTTGTATATATAAAACCCATCATTATAAATCCATCAGAATCAGCCTTGAGGAGTAATATGTGTGTTATAGGGCAGGAAACATCACTGCAGACGCATCACTCACCCTGGACACAACCTGTCCCAACTTCTGCCCTCTGGGGGGTGCTACAGAGCACTGTGTGCTCAAGCAACCAGACACAAGAACAGTTTCTTTCCACAGGTCATCAGTCATATAGTGTCAGTAACCCTCTAACAACAAAACATCCATATACTTCCATTATAAATTATATTTTTACAGTTTAAAATGCATCATGTTAAACATGTAGATATCATTATGCACTGGATGTAAATCCTGCACACCTTATATAGGACTACTGTATACATACTGTACATAACCATCCACTCCATGTATATCCATTCAGCATTTATTTTCGTGCACTATTTGTATTGTTTATAACTTTATTTATAACTTGATTTGTTGTGGGTCATTCATGCTTCCATCCATCTATCCATCCATTATCTATACCACTTATCCTTTTAGAGGGTCGCGGGGGTGCTGGAGCCAATCCCAGCTGGTACTCCTTGGACAGGTCGCCAGTCAATCACAGGGCCAACATATAGAGACAGACAACCACTCACAATCACATTCACACCTACGGGCAATTTAGAGTCACCAATTAACCTAACCTGCATGTCTTTGGGTTGTGGGAGGAACCTGGAGAAAAGAACATGCAAACTCCACACAGAAGGGTGGGTTTGAACCCAGAACCCTCTTGCTGTGAGTCAACAGTGCTAGCCACTGCACCACCATGCTGCCCTCATTCATGTTTTTTTTTCTATATATTTGTATATATACCTGTTTTTTTTCACATACTTGTGTACATAACAGTCTTGTCTATTCTTTACCTTTATTTGTTCAGCTTTATTGTCCTTGTTCTTAGCTGTTATGTCTATTTCTGAGCAAGTACATTGAGAGCAATGAAAAAAACAATCAAATTCCTTGTATATGCACACAATAAAGCCGATTGTATTCTATCTCATATTTTATTGTGTTATATTTCCCTTTATATATACTATATTCTATTCTTATATTTTGAACTTTTGCACTGTTTTATAGCTTATGTCTTAGGTTCTCCTTTTACTAGTGTGATTTTCTTTATACATATTTTTGAGCATTGTTGGAGGGAGCCTGAGATTTAAGAATTCCAACGTCTGCTTCTATGTAATTGTTGTGCACATGACATGACATCTTGAATCTTGATCTGATTATTGTATAATGTTCATGCCATTAACCCGTCCCTCCAAATTCCCAGAAAAATTGCAAAGGACATGACCTTAGTATCCTCAATGGTTGCTACTGCCCTGCTTTACTATTATGAAAATTACTTTAGCATTTTACCCTTTCAATGGTTAAAGTCCCACAAATAGGTAAATGGACTGTTCTCTGGGGATCAATTGTAAAAGACACAATTAAATAACATTCTAGTCTTTATATTATTATAATATAGGTTATAGATCTTATAATCTCTCCTCACATAGGGTAAATATTGGTCTATAAATAAGGTAAAAGGTTTAATTAATTCAGCTGTTTCCATAGTTATCAACTGGTAGGGACGTTGAACGCACCCCGACAATGACGACATCCAGTCCGGCTCTGTGATTGGCTGCACGGCCTGTAACTCAACCGAGCTGCCAGAGGAGGAAGGGGCGGACCCAAACGTCAGAGGAGGGATAACGGTGCTATCATCATGGCGGGATGCATGAAAATGATAAACGGCTTCATCTCTTCAAGCGCTAAATTAATGGTTGTCACGGCGCTGCTCGTGTGTTTACCTCAAACCTCACACCAGGACACGGGTAAGAAGCAGTGTTACGCTGCCACCACAGAGACTTTAATTAATATAACACGTATTTTAAAGAAGTACCGTGGCTCAGGCTAACTCATGTTAGCTTGTGTTTGAAACTGTAGAACTTACTTGAAGCTAAGCCTTTGTGTCAGTTATTCTCATCGCCCGGTCTCTGCGGGCCAGCCTGATTCTGTCTCTGTACAAGAGAGATATTTAATTTAGTTTCATCATTTATTTGTTGTAGATTTGCTGAGCACAGATCTGTAAAACATTAACGTTGCTGGAGCTTAGGAGCCCGCCCCGCCCTCAGGTTATTGATGCTAATTTTAAAACCAGTGCGTCACTAAACAGAAAGTGGTTTCATATCTGTGAAAGGAGTAAAGACAATAATATTAACACCTGTATAATATATTTCTACCCACCACAAATACCCTGCAGGAATACTACATCTGTTAAGCTTACAATATTAATTTATGTATTCATTTAAGCTTATAATATAGTGTTTTGCTGGGACTGTTAAAGTCACAGGTGCTGCAAATTAGCTAAATAAATACATAAATGTATGTACAGACATTCACCTGTTATGTACAAGGAGCTATAAACTAATATATACAAACAATACAGGCGTAAATACTCTCTAGAGCACCAAATGTGTATTAATTTGCAGCTGAAAATATCAGTGGTGGAAGAAAGTACTCAGATCTTTTACTAAAGTTAAAGTAGAAATACCCTGGTATGAAAATACTCCATTGCAAGTAAAAGTCCTGTATTCAAAATGTTACTTAAGCAAAAGGACTGTTCTGTTATTATAGAATATTATATTATTCTGTTTGTATCACTAACAAATTCATGTGAGAGTATTTTAATGTTGTAGTTCATCACTATGGAGCCAATTTTAGATTAAATTAGATTAGTAGTAAAGTACTGTATCATATCATGTAAAAAGTAAGTAAGTGTGGAGTAAATGTAGTGGAGTATAAGTTTAGAGTAGCATAATACTTGAATAAATTTACTTAGTTACATTCCACCTCTGGAAAATAGTCCCCAGCTAATGCACAGTTTACTCCTTGTTGAGTAATGTTTGATAAAAACAGCTGTTTTAGGAAATTATTGAACCTCTTTTAAAAAAATGAAACCTTACATATGTGACCCATTATTATAAAAGATTTTCATCTTCAGTAGGAACCAATGGGCATGGGTGAGTGAGTGCCACGGACAGAAGAGGGAAGTCAGGAAGTATTGAGGGACGGATTAATGTGGTGTTGTTTTGGTCTTTTCGTGGGATTTATTTACAATCTAAAAAAAACCATACAGTAACGCCAGTGTTATACTTGACTTAAGTGAATGCCTTTCAAAACAACAGACATCTTTGACAATTTGCTGTTCATGTCACAGTTTTCTCTTACAGTAAACAGGCCAACTTATAGGCAAGGCAAGTTTATTTATATAGCACATCTCAGCAACAAGGCAATTCAAAGTGCTTCACACAAGACACCAAAAGCATCCAGAAAGTGCGAAAGAAACACACCACGAAAACGGACACTCAAATACAATTTAAAAACGGTCTTTAGAATAGAAAATAAAAACAAGCTCAAATAGAATAAGACAGGTATAAAATACAAGAATAAAAGTTACAGTGCAGTGTAAGAAACAAATAATTATTTGATTTAAAACAGCCTTGATTCAAAAGAACTGAGAGTTGCAGCGGACCTGCAGTTTTCTGGGAGTTTGTTCCAGATATGTGGTGCATAAAAACTGAACGCTGCTTCTCCATGTTTAGTTTTGACTCTGGGGACAGAAAGCCGACCATAATGTAGCAGAAGATCAGAAATGTATTTTGGTCCTAAACCATTCAGTG